>JAUJYZ010000929.1:0-600000 GCA_033675265.1 Actinostola sp. cb2023
ATGGGTATCCCTTCCGGCAACTCAATTTAGAATAAGCTCAGTGAAAAACCTTATTATTATGATCGCATTTTCTTCTGCATTGTCAGCCAATAACACTTTTTCGTATGGTATTCTATGAGGGTACTACGGTACGCTGAAATACCACTGTACTATATATATATATAAGTATATGATATCAATAATTTCTTAGCCTGTATAATACTGCAATATTAGTAATCTCAGCTATACTATAAGACCTTTTATAATATAAATGATCAGCAACTATTTAGCAGATTTATTTTACTTATCATTGAATAATGATAACCGATACTGTTTTTTATTAGTATCAGTAGAATATAATTTCTGAAAAACTCCATGAATGAGTGTTATTGAGCAATGCATTGTGGCCCTATTAATAAACTTCCAAGTTAGTACCAAGTGCAGACTCCACCAGATTGAATAACTCAACATTTTCAATTGAGCCCAACAATTTGAATTTGTACATCTTTTATTTATAAATATAATACTCACTACAATGAAGGGTTCTTAAAATGCATATAAATTAATGTCACTGCAAACTTCATAGTTTCATCCCAGAGATACACAAGTCTGTAGTACTAAATGTGTAAGTGGGTGTATTTTGATTGATTGATTTGACTTTTTTTTAGGTTTATGAGAAGTGTGGCATACAGAGAATTGACCCAACTTGTTCATGGCTGTGTGGGGAAAAACAGGATTCCACTCCCTGCATGTGCTTATCATGCAAAAGGACAAAATTTAGACCAAACAATATCAAGGAACATTTTGTGGGCTTTCAAGATGATGAAATGGAATTGCATTCATGAATAGAACATGTATTATAGATGTACATATTGTTTCATTCATTTAAGTTGCTATTTTTTGGGCAGTCCTTTATATGTTAACTTTATGGCCTTTCATGGGATTTTTGCAAATTCTGGATCCTGGTTGAGCTTTGTTTGTGACTGGTATATTAATTTCACAATCCCTTGTTGTTTGTCGTCCAGACCCTGAAATGTACAAATGTAAACATAAGTCATGTGTAATTCAGAGTACGGTAACCATAACATTGCATTTATCTAACTTTTTAAATTATCAATACCCATTTATGTGATGTTGTATTTTATTAGTGATAAACTTTGATCATGAAATATAAAATCATGTATATTGTGTTTTACCTGCTGAAGTTGGGGGTACATCTACGACAACCATGCTTTTTCTTTCCTCCCGTAAGTCAATAGCTTCTCATCTTGATTGCTTTTCCAGCATGACATTCATTAGGGTAGGCATCATAGTCTCAAGTTCTTCGATGGTTGCTATTAGGTTTTTGTTGTTGAGCCTCTAGGAATGTGTATTGTAAATGTCATCAATGTAGTCTGTTGAGATATTATCAACATTTACAATTTACAATACATTTTGTTTGTTACTCCAAGCTACCCATATGTATATATCTATTTTTAATATTTACCAAATCAGTGGATAGCAATTTTGATTTGGTAAATACTAAAACAATATTATTATCCCGCTCAGTGTCGGTGAGTAGTGGTGATTATTTACCTCGTGGCTTGGTAATTTATCCACCACTACACCTCCACTTCGGGGAATATTATTATTTCATTTGTCAGTGTTTTCGATTGTAACTAGTGTTAAATTTTGTTCTATAATTATTGTAATCAGTAGTTATTGTACATGTATCTAGTGGGCCAAATTGGAAACCAGTATTGTTATTATACATTGTACTCAGTATCTGTATTCTCATTGGTCGAGAGCCTACAGATAATTCTAACTATCAGTGCGCGCCAGCGATATTTCAGCGGTCTGGTGGTTATATCCGGAATTATCAATGTCTCGGCAAATGTTATTGGCCTCAGCCTAGGGCTTCGGCTAATAAACTTACCTTTACATTGATAATTCAGGATATCATCAAAACCGCATCCAATAATTGTTTATTGTAATTGCTGTATTTGTAAACCCACTTAAAATAAAGATTATTATTATTATTATATTATTGTTCATTATTATACACTGCCAAGGCAGATTATTATTATTATTATTATTATATTATTATTGTTCATTATTATACACTGCCAAGGCACTGGCGTTTGACTGATAGGCATCTTGGAACTAAAAAATCCCGTCTTAGTCTTACAAAGAATAAATAAAAATAACTGTAACAGTAGTGAGTTTAATAAACGTTTAATACAATCGTGTTCAATAGCCATTAGAAACTTACAAATTCAACAGATCTTGCTCTCTTACAACAACAACATCAACAGTCACATGTTTCAATTCGTCTTCGACCTCAGCGATGGTGTAGGCTCACAACGACGGTTTCAGCTACAAGGCTGTCTTTTTTTGACAAATCCCTTCAAATCTACAAGAAAGTAAAGACAGTAAATGTTTGGCATTAGTAAATACACCATGTCTTATGTAAGCTTTAGTGACTGACTGAGTAGCTTTTACTCACATGGCGGTGTTCTCTCTTTCCTTTTGAGTTTGAACTTGTGGCTGTGCTACTGGGTACTGGCACTGCTACATGTACTACACTCGGTGGCTTGTTTCTTTATTGTAGCGTGAATTGAAGGAACCGCATTCCTCGAAGTCATCGGGGCTTCCGAATAAAGCCGCGAGTTTGGTCAGAACGAAGTTGACCCAAAGTCTTCTTCTCTTTCTCTCTGAAGGACGATTTTCGTCATCGATTGGAAATTGAGATGTTGCTCTTTGCATCAGGGACATTCATACAGCAATAATACGGCATTTTCGTCTCGAAATGCTCAATAAACAACAGTACAGTAGTTTTTCTGCACTCATCTACAGTATGAATTCAGCATGAATAAATTACAACTCACTCCTCCTACGTCACAGACCAGACCTCTTGGTGATTGACCATACTCGGTCAAAAAGCACAGGGATCCCAAATTAGACAGTTTTCTGTCCTTTGAAGTCTTATAAAACATACAAGAACGCGCCAACCATTTCATTTCTTTTTCGAAATTCTTAGTCCATATAAGTTATAGTTTCATTCTAAATAATAAAAGAAATATGGGTGATAGGCACTTTAACTGACTAAATAAATGTCTTTTCCCCAAGCGTGACCTAGAAAGTCGTGTTTTTTTTTGCATAAATGGGTGTTGCATTTCGTCTTCTCGAATTTAAATTCATGAAAAGTCCTGCATGTACGAATTGCCGGTTTAAATTTCGATTTTCTTCACTTCATCCTCACTTTGGCTGTTCGACGCTTTTTTCCATGGCTTCAAAGTCAGTTCTAAGATGAAATAATCCCCACTAGGAATTGTTGAAAATGAAAAACATGCTTAAGGTGGTTCCCGCATAATGAATGACCGGTTTGCCGTATTTTTTAACTCGCTCGCTCCGCGTCAATATTGCTTGGATTTCATTGTGCTTAAAGGAGCACTCTCACAGGTAATGCATTGCGCGCCGTGTTATTGTTTACATACGGGATACTACTTAGATTTGACAAGAACGCATGTGAAAAGTACATGTGAAAAGTTCGCCTTTCGAATTCCGATACGGATCAGCAATGGCAAGTCCGGAGTTCTCCAGAGAAACTCTTCCTTCTCGTGTGGTAAGTAGAAATCCGCCATTTTCGTATCATACGAAAATGGCGCTGAGGGGTTCAAGGCGCGCAATGCATTATCTGTGAGAGTGCTCCTTTAATACAAATACGAATTCAACTATTCTGCTTTTGGACAGTGTATTCAAAATTATCATTGTAAGCCGCGTTTGTGAATGCCAGCTGATATTCAAACGACACTATTTTCACTAAAACTGCTGCCAAGCGTTATTCCCTCGTACGATTTTTTTTAAACTTCGTGAACAGCCTTTTGAGGTCCCTAGTAATGTTTTGCCGAAGTAAGAAGGAAATTGATCGAGCCGAAATCACCAGTTCATATTTTTGTTGTCAAAATTTGGACCTGTCGGTTGTTACATGATTTCGGCTCGAACAATTTTTTTTTCTTACCTCGTAATGTTTTGACATACAAACATTAAGGCCCTGGCAAACGGATTCAACATTGTCTTCAACATTCGTTCAGTTTTGTTGAATAGCGATGTTGAAACGGTTTGCCACCCGCTTTCAGCAATGTTGAAAGTGTTGAAACGTGTTGAATCAATGTTGAATGAAGTTTAAAAGAGTTTAAACTTTGCTTCAACATCGATTCAACATTTCATTTGTTCTCGGAAATGTTGAATGCATTTAGTCGTTTGCCACCCTCTTTCAACATTGTTGAGTACACGCTTGTGCATTAATTAAATTAAACAATAGAAATACCTCTTGCGAAACGTTGTTGAAAGCATTGTCGAAACCCGTTTGCCACCGCGTGTTCAACATAATTCAACTTCTATTCAACAGCATTCAACAAAATCGAACGAATGTTGAATACAATGTTGAATCCGTGTGCCAGGGCCTTTAGTTTAGTGGAAGTCGCTTGCAAAATTAAATTTTACAAGATAATTGTAATAAAGCATTTGCCTAAACATACATTTTCGGTTAAAGATAAACATATAAAAGTGAAATTTGACCAGTTGGATTCAAAACAGTAATTTCTCAAATTTGTTAATTTTCGCCATTTATTCAAACTTGACCGATTTTCGCCTGATAAATTTATATGCAAGTAAACTCACCACTATTACACCAATTATTGCCTAAGACAATTATTAGATTTGTTAAAGGTTCTGTTAACAACATTAAGTGACAGATTTTTATAGTGTTTTGGAATATAATACCGCTGACCACAAGACAAGTAGTCTTTATGTTGCAGTCTTTGACTTTATCTCCGTTTATTTTTCATTATGCAGTCCTTACTGTTGTATAATACAATAGTGCACAGCTTTACGAGTTCCTAGTTTCGTACCATCATTGCGCGTCATGCAGATGGTAATACCAATATGTAAATGAAGACTTTTTTTCGAAGCTACAATCGGCGCCAATTTACTTTGAAACACTAATGCTTTGAAAATCATTGATAATGGTATTTTGTGGCGCAAGCAAAAGGTCTTTTTACCCCCCTCCCCCCAACCCAACGACAATGTTGATTTGTGGTGCAAATCGAACACGGCGATCATTGCTACCCTCAACATTGATGACGGGCGAGGAGTGATATTTCTATGATTTTGGTTATCTTAAGGTGGTTCCCGCATAATGAATGACCGATTTGCCGTATTTTTTAACTCGCTCGCTCCGCGTCAATATTGCTTGGATTTTATTGTGCTTAACACAAATACTAATTCAACTATTTTTAAACTTCGTGAACAGCCTTTTGAGGTCCGTAGTAATGTTCTGACGAAGTAAGAAGGAAATTGATCGAGCCGAAATCACCAATTCATATTTTTGTTGTCAAAATTTTGACCTTTCGGTTGTTACATGATTTCGGCTCGAACAATTTTTTTCTTTCCTCGTCAGAACATTACTAGGGACCTTAAAAGGCCGTTCACGAAGTTTAAAAACGCTTGGCAGCAGTTTTAGTGAAAATAGTGTCGTTTGAATATCAGCTGGCATTCACAAACGCGGCTTACAATGATACTTTTGAATACACCGTCGAAAGGCTGAATAGTTGAATTAGTATTTGTGTTAAGCACAATAAAATCCAAGCAATATTGACGCGGAGCGAGCGAGTTAAAAAATACGGCAAACCGGTCATTCATTATGCGGGAACCACCTTAAGTAATGAAAGGAGGCTTCAATCATCGCTTTACACTGTAATAAATGCACCAGTGTAACCGAATTACACTAAAATGTGTGTTACACTCTGTAAACGTCTTCAAGTAGTCGTAAATGCATATTATAATGAATATATTAAAACTATACGCTCAATGAGCGTATACTCGGGCATTATGACAATGACAGTTGCGTGACGAGGGAGACTATGTGTCGGTGAGCATAGATAAAGATCTCCGAATCGTGTGCCCACACGAATCGGCGAATGCGTTTGTGTGTGAAATGAGCGTGTTTAAAAGGAAGTGATCGATGGCTTGCTTTCGATACAACATCATTTCTCTTCTGCATATTAAACACAACTGCTTCTCTCTCGATACAGCATGAGCTTCTACACAGCACTTCTAGTCGGTAGTCGTGGAACGATGAGTTAGCACTTCTATTAACGATGACCCAGCACTTCTAGTCTTCGAACCTAGAGCGAATAATACTTCGGATTTAGTTTGATATATGCTCGAAAACTATTTGACCCGTTTGAGCGAATCATGCTTTCGGAATTACTTCATTAGGCGTTCGGATATCATCGCTCCCGTTTTCAGCCAATCGAAACCCTGAAACAGACATTCCTGGAATTTTATGTACAACGGAAAAAAATAAAAATAAGAAAGCAATTAAAGCCGAATTACATTTTCGAATTACATTCACGGAAGTTTAATGAGTACATGTTGTCAAATGTTGTTATGGACGTCATTCATTGTGTGGTGGTTGAACACAAGCCCATTACAATAAACACAACCTCTAGAGTTCTTACAGGTCCAACCTGTAGGACCCGGCTGCCCGCACCGAATACAGTTGAACCCTTCAGGGCACTCTCTTGACACATGTCCCGGTTGATGGCATCTATAACACTCAACATCGTAACAGTCTTTAGCAAAATGGCTAGTACTCCCACATTTACGGCACGTTTGTTTCTGGTCCCTGTAGTACACTTTCACCTGGCAGCCAATAACCTTAATAAACCCTGGTATTTCACGGTTTACGACCATAGTTACCGTTCGTACTCCTGTTTCGATTCCAGGGTATTTAGGCATCTTGTCTCTTCGAACGCTGTATACATATCCAAACTCGGACAATGCCGCTTGCAGATCTTTATTACTTGCTTTGTATGGCAAGTAATATACCTTGATGTACCTTCGTCTCGCGTCAGCACTTGAGACAACTACAGGGAAACCATTAATGGTCATGGTTCCCAATTCCAAAATTGCATCTACATATTCATGGGATTCAAATGTTACCACGATTGAATTGTCCTTATCCGTCTGGATACACTTCACTGATCTCTCCTCGCATTCTGTTTCTCCGTATAGGAATTCAGCTACGTCAGATGGTAATACTTTGCCTGTGAGATCATGCTCGAGCGCAAGCCTTACTGAGCATGAGCGTCGGTCTCCTGCTCCCATGCACAAGTTGGATGGCATTCTCTTTTAAAGAAACTCTGTCGGCCAAGTCGAAGAGTCTTAGTCTGTTAGTGCCAATCAGGTAGATCTCAAAATATATCACAGATTCTACACTTGATCTTAGTGATATAGACTGCCCGGTAAAATATGTCTTGCAATGGTCTCAGTTACTATAGCATCACTGACCTTTGCAGAGCACTGGCAGAAAGTTCGATCAGCCTAACGGCTACCTACTAATGAATGCAAGACTTCTCTCGAATGTGGGATGTGTTGAGGTAGGATTTTGCGCATGTCAGTAATGCGAAAAATCCATCTAAAATAATTTTATTGCATTATTTGCTATAAATTAATGTAATACTATTTTAAATCTCGGCGAGTATCTATATCTACTGATACAAAACGGACACATTACTTATAAAATGTACGTACGTACAGTATGATACACAAAACGTTGGCAATGACGAGATGCTATAACTTAACGCCGGCCGTCAGTTCGCTTGATTTCAAACAACCTCTAGTTGGTTATTTCTAGCAATAAACACATGAAATACGATCTATAATTCTCAAGGCACAACATGAGAATGTTATTAAAACTCTTTTCCTTACGCCAAATGAGTTTTCATTGCGATTATAACGCGACGCTCTAAGTCAACGCCGTCGTTACGGACTTGAATGATTATAAACAATGGAGTCAGTTCGCTTGTAAACCTTTGCTTCAAACAACTTCTAGCGGGTTATTTCTACAAAGAAAGACATGAAATACGATCTATAATTCTCAAGGCACAACATGAGAATGTTATTAAAAGTCTTTGCCTGACGCCAAGTGAGTTTTCATTGCGATTATATAACGCGATCAGCTCTAAGTTAACAACGACCGTTACGGACTTGAATGATCGTAAACAGTGAGTCAGTTCGCTTGTAAACCTTTGCTTCAAACAACTTCTAGCGGGTTATTTCTAGCAATAAACACATGAAATACGATATATAATTCTTAAGACACAACCATGGAATGTGATTAAAAGTCTTTGCCTGACACGAAATGAGTTTTTCATTGCGATTATAAGTTTACGGACTTGAATAAGTATAAGTTCAGTTTGCTTCACTTCAAGTATTTTCTACTAAGTTAAACGCGTTTTTGAATTGGGTTTATGCGCGTTTAAATTGCGTTTGGAACGCGTTTTAAACGCGTTTTGTATGATGGAGTATCACACTCAATTCTTGAGCAATCGATGCCGCATTCGTAGAGTTCCTTTTATATATAGAACTCCAACCGTAAGCCAAAGAGAACATTCCCAAAGATATTATTCTCGTCAGTGCCAGTTTATAGGGAATGTTGGGCCGTCCACATTGAAGAAGACCAACAGAAGGATAGCTTATTACATGCACACTAGCATACTCCAGGGAAATCCACTTCCCTTATAATAACTCTACAATTCAAATTCTATAAACAGCAATAATGAACCATCATATTACACATACATGTATCATGTTGAGATGACGGCAAGACTTTACACTGTATATTCACATTAATTATACCATAATGCATTCTGTTGTACATAAATGATTGTACTTACACTGAGTGGTCTACTTGAGGTAAGGGAACTGCTTCAGCTTCCAATTCTCCATGACTAGCAGGGGAATCTTCAATGGTGTCATTGTTGTCCTCTTCAGGCAGCCCAAGCCCTTTGAAATTATCTCATCATCCTCCAACCCTGGAGTGGCTGCACACTCGGTCATGTTTAATGTAGAATTGATACCATCCATAACTGATTGCTCGGGTTTAAAAACTTGGCCTTGGAAATTTGAAAGTGGACAGGAAGAAGAGAAGTTGACCCAACCCAGTTATACACAGACATCATTTTATCATTAGCATGAAAATGGCGTCTTATATTTCCAAGGGTCATATGTCGAACCTGTATAAGGACTGTGTCATCACCAGGAATGGGTTCATCAGCTAGTCTCTGTAGCCTGGACTACCTTATGTTCTCCTGTTTTTCCACCTCTTGGACTTCTACCAATAATTCTTGTTTTCGTTTTTCTGCTTTGGCTCTGTCTTCATTAACACTTTTTAAAAATTCCTTATCCTGTTCGGCTCTAGAGTGCCCTGGTTTCATTCAGGTCAAACATTGGCTGATTATTAACTGCACCTGGTTCATCAGGCAAGCTTTGATCTGACAGCCCAACCTCATATTCTGTCTTATCTGTTTGCAAAACGTCTTGTTCGACTGTGATAGGTGTGGTTTCAAAAGTTGGCTGAAGAAGAACAACTTCATCAAACTCATCATCATCATAGTCTTTTGGTTGAGTTTGGGGAAGTTCTTCCTTTTCTTTTTTGTATTTTTAAAGCTAAGTACAACCGCACTTTTGGTAGTTTAGTGGATAACATGTATCGTTCCATTGTGAAAGGAGCAGTGCTGTTGTTAACAGTAATAGTCTCAATTGTTTCGTGTTTGTAATTAGCAAGGGAAAACTCCATATCCTCCAATTTACCAAAAAAACTGATACCTTCAGGGTAAAACAAGGTTTTTCCAATCTCTATCACCTCCTCTTTTGTCCAGTGTTAGGTATATATCCCTTGTTCCACCTCCCCTAGTCTGTCTAACAGAAACAAAGCTTTTTTGGTTTTCATTATAATGGATCCACCCAAGCTGTTCCTTCTTTGACACTTTGATTCCTGATGCTTCTCCTTTCATTTTCATTTTTGGCAACAGTGAATTACTTGAAGATTCTAGTTTTGTCTTTGATTTATTTTTGTTTAAAATGCTCTCCAAAAGGGCTACCTTCTCCTCATTCTTTCCTTTTTGTTCCTTGTCTTTCAATTTTTCTTGACAGTATCTCTTGAGATTGATGATGTCCCCCTTTCTCAATAGACCAAGCTCTTTCAAATCGTCCTCTTTTGCATGTGCAGTTGCTGCAATGGACATCTAGAATACAAAGAAGTGAAGTTTTTCTTTGACTAATGATTATACTGTATGTGCTGTTTACTTTGCTAAACACTCTAAATTCCAGACACTGTTTAAAGTTAAAAAGTTTTAACCTGTTTCTCAGCATATTTATTTTGGCAATAATAATTTTCTCGGGAATTTATTTGTATTTTGTTTTTGTTGTTGGCATCTGATAAGTTACAGGACCACCAAATTTAAACACAGTTCAGACAATACAATATAACAAGCCTGGCTTACCTTTTCCTCCTTAAATCTTTCAACAACATATTGTGCAATTTGTAATTTTGACAATATATGCACACACAAAATAGGCAACATTTTATTATATGTTTTGTAACAATATTAAGGGAGTAATATTTTTGTGGGCCATTTCTTTATGTACCAGACACAGTTGATGTATATATAGGACTATCAAAGTTAGTGCAATAGAAGCTAGAGGAGACGGAAACAGCCATCTGTTCACTGACTCTCTTGTAGTAATTCTGGTTGAAAAGTTGAAAAGACTCATTTATAATTGTAGGGTGATATCCTTACAGCTTTGCCAACAGCTGGCCATCGAGCAAATGCAGCATGCGAAGGCAATAGTCCTTTCCCAAGATACAGTTGAGTGAATCCTGTGCTACATGTATTTCCAAAGCCTTCAGTTCAGTAACTAAAATGTATCGATTCTGATTGGCTAAGAGCCTCTTGTAGAGTTCAAATTAAACGATTCATTTGCACTCTACTGCAGAGTGCAAATGAATCGTTAATTTTGCACTCTACTGAAATATTTCAGTTATATGATTAATAAGTAATCATAAGAGATACTCTTTCAATTAATGATTAACACCACTCGAGATGTTTGGAAATTGTTCCAAATAGCACTCGCCTAATGTCTCATGCAATTTTAAGGAAAAATTTTCAAACATCACTTGTGGTGTTAATCATTAATTGCACTTGTTCTCATTTGATTACCTATACTAACATGTACTGAGATTTGTATTAATTATGCGACAGATTTTATTGGACGACTTGACAATAAACGGCTATAATCTTCTCTGATATTTTTGTTTAGCTTACATGAATTGAATAAATTACATTTTCTGAGAATATGTTATTGCATCATTTTTGTGACTATTAAATCAATAATCGCTAAACTGTTACGTATTAATTAACATTAAAATTTAATAATAATTATTATTATTATTTAATTATTTAATTTAATTATGCATGTAAAAAATGTAGACCATAATAGTCTAGATGACACAGGGTGTAAATGTGTGTTCGAGTCAGTTTATAAATGTAAGCTTTATAGGATTACAAGTTGATAAAGAGTGTGTTAAATAATCTGGAGTGTTGTTGTTGTTGAGCCATGTTCCTCGACAATAGGCTTTTCAACGCTTTTCAAAATGTACTGTAGGTATTAAGTTAAGTTTAAGACTTATTTGTGTCTGCTTTTAAGTTAAGTTTAAGACTTATTATTTGAACCCTGCCAGCAAATTTGATTGTGTTTTAATAAACATGTGGAACATTAGATGTACAACAACAACAACATACCTGGTCAATTGAATCACTTTCCTCTTCACCATCTGCCATAATCTCAACTCAAATGTAAGCGTAAAATAAAGTTCTAATGGAGTGAAATCTATAATACTATCAAAAGCAACCTGGCAACACGCTAGAGCTTCACAACTAGGTCCCAGTCTCCCGCAAAAGTCAAAAGTCATGCGACTTTCGCTAAAAAAAGTCGACTTATAAGTTGACTTATAACTCGTCCGCTGAAAAAGTTGAGTTATAATTAACTCGACTTTTGGTTATAGAAAAAGAGTAGACATGGCCCTTCAGGGGCTCCGTAGATAGGTGCTGTCCTAGAAGGCCAAGCTTTAGTTCTCACCATAAACTCTTGAAAACTGTCAACTTGTACTTTGGTCCTGTCTTTTCATGAGTTGAATCTTCCTGAAAATTACAGATATAATGATAATAAATCAAATTGATCAGTATAATGGCAACATTAAGTTCTTTTCATAAAACAACAACGTATAAATACCCAGTAGTTTCCTCTTTTAGTGCTCTCTCCCTTGACCCAATATTTTAACTTCTCTGCTGCAGGTGACAGTAATTACTGGAAAAACCCCATTACTAAAGCTAAAACTAGGCAAGCCCGTATAAAACTGAATGAATTGATCGTCTCTGGTAACTTTTTTGATAAACAATTCACGAAGTAAACTTTCTTTGTCATGCAGTTTCGCACAATATTCGTTTCTTTCGTTTTCCAGAGCTTTCAAATCATGTAGTGTAAAATATATTTGAGTTCCCACTTAATTATCAGAAGTCGAGTAACTGTGATCTGTGAATTGAGTCGTTGGCCATGTCGTCGCTGCTTTCATCTAATGATTCCAGAACCAGTTCCATAATCTCCTCTGATGATTCCAGAACTACCATAATCTCCTCCATTTCAATTGGCTCCACTTTCATTGTCTCTTTCTTTATTTTTTTTTGGGCAGTTCTACAATTGGCGACAAAATAGATGACACTCTTAGATACTAAATTGTCTTTAAGGTGACTCCAACATAATTGCGAGTGCATTCTGTGATTTTTTAAACTCGCTCGTATCGCGTCAAATACACTCGGATATTTCTGCATTTAACACATGTAATAACTCAAACATGTAGCCTTTTAAGGATGTATTCAAAATTTTATTTTTCAGTCGCGTTTGCCGTTACGGGCCGATTTTCTAACAGTGGTTTTTCATAATATTGTCCTCATGTTCGCTCAAAAATCGTACGATTTGTACGAAACTTCAGATTCTTGTTAAATAGATTGTCATAATTTTGTCTGCCGGGGTTTAAAAAAAATCTCTCGACTGCAAGTTGCGCGGCCTCAAAACTGACCATAAAAATAATGCCGCGCAACTTGCAGTCGAGAGATTTTTTTAAAACCCGGCAGACAAAATTATGACAATCTATTTAACAAGAATCTGAAGTTTCGTACAAATCGTACGATTTTTGAGCGAACAGGAGGACAATATTATGAAAAACCACTGTTAGAAAATCGGCCCGTAACGGCAAACGCGACTGAAAAATAAAATTTTGAATACACCCTTAAAAGCCTACATGTTTGAGTTATTACATGTGTTAAATGCAGAAATATCCGAGTGTTTTTGACGCGATACGAGCGAGTTTAAAAAATCACAGAATGCACTCGCAATTATGTTGGAGTCACCTTAAAGGTGAATTTGACGGAATAAGCCCCTTATGGGGAGTTATAAATGTTCCATCCCCGCTCCCCTATTCAATGTTGAGGTAGACAATGTTCCGCCCAAAAAAAATTGAGAAAAAAACAACATTGAACAAAGGGGGCAGGGGGGGAGGAGGGGTTGAATATTGATTTATCTTAAAAAGCCATTTTGGAGACATATAACAAGGGGGGGTGTCATTCAATTTTGTCGCTGATTGTCTGAAAAGGGAGTACGCACATTTCTGCATGACGCGCGTTTTTCTCTCACCCAATCCATGTAAACTTTACAAATATGTAACCTTGTCATCGAACGTTAAGAAAGAGAAAAGAATACAAATTAATAATATATTCCAATAAATAATCATGATTGTTCAGATGTTCTAAAAGCGTTCTATTGACGTGCGCAAAACACGAGATGGATCGAAAAATAATTTCACCAAAAACTAAAGCATCTGTTCAGTATTTAAAGCAATTCAGCAACCTCACAGTGAACGAAATCGTAAAAAGTGTGGCGTCTCAAGATCTACTCTATTTAGAAGTGTAAAGGAAAAGGAAGAGAAAAAAAATCTAGGAAAAAAAGCTGGACGTCGAAGGAAATTTAACGAGCGCGAGGAAAGACGCATTCGTCGTGCGATCCAAGCATGTGTAAATTTTACATTTTAATTATATTAACATATCTATTTCAAAACGCTAGTCTATATATCGACCTCTCCATGTTCTTGTCCATTTACATAAGTATGTACATACATTATATCCTGGATTAAGCGGATGTCCTTTCACTGTGACAGTGACAGTGTGAATGACATTGAACAGTATCGGTCAACGGTCAACGCTTATTTATAAAGGATATGACTTGATAATAACTAAGTAACGTCTGTTGACCGTAGACCGATACTGTTCAATGTCATTCACACTGTCATGATGTCACGTACGTGCTTCAGTGCGACGAGAGTATTAAATGGTTCAATCGCGAGGCGCGAGGAGCTTTTGCAGAGAGTATTTTAAAAATGGTTCAATCGAGGCACTTATAACAATATATATCTATACTGCGGTATTACCGAGGAGCTTGCGACGAGAGTATTATAATACACTGCTTATAGTAATGATAAGTCCTTATCATGGTATCCATCTAATACTTAGTAGTGATAACTCCATCCCCTCCCCGTGTTTGCCGTCCCCCTCCCCCTAGAAAGTTAATACGTACTTCAACGGAGCTCTGGAAATGGTTCATTCGTATACAGGTCATGTACATTACCCAATCGCCTAACGTCATTAGTGATACTTTTCGAATTTGATATCTTCAGAGGGTTTTAATTAATGGTTGTGTGAAAGTTTGACAGCAATGATTACGTGATTCAAACCCAGTTTTGAAGTCACGCACGTATACATAACTTTTTCAAACAGTCCGCGCGCAAATGATAGTGGATAGTAATGCGGAAACAAATAATCTTATTCAGGTATATATTGCTCACCAATTAATGATATGTTGAATTATACCGACTTTCTTTCGCGTAGGGATAATCCTCTACAGCATATGCATTCAATTTTTTACATTATTGACATATAACACTAGTAAGCGTGCTAGATGGATAACGCAAATGCATAGGTGGCGTGACAGACAATTGGCGACAAAATAGATGACACTCTTCGATACTAAATTGTCTTTAAAGGTGAATTTGACGGAATAAGCCCCTTATGGGGAGTTATAAATGTTCCATCCCCCCTCCCCTATTCAATGTTGAGGTAGACAATGTTCCGCCCGAAAAAAATTGAGAAAAAAACAACATTGAACAAAGGGGGCAGGGGGGAGGAGGGGTTGAATATTGATTTATCTTAAAAAGCCATTTTGGAGACATATAACAAGGGGGTGTCATTCAATTTTGTCGCTGATTATAGATCTAAACGTATCCTTGGTGGTTTCCTCTTTTTCCCATCGTTTGGACCTGAATTCAAATGAACAAGCTCGTCACAATTGTAAACAGTTGGTATCGGATCGGCTTTACAATATCCAAGGCGCAGTTTGAAATGTTCTGAGCAAATTGTGTAATTATTCGTAATTTCACACATCTCAAATCTTAATGACGTGTAAATTTCATCCACAATTTCTTCTTCCCACCGAAAAAATGAAACTTTAACTTGGATATTTTCGCTGGTGAGAGCAAAGTTTTCGGACTTGATCTTTTGCAATTTTGAACACATGCCGCTTTCTTTAGTTCGTTATTGGGACAGCCGTAAATGGCACAAGAATGCCAGGTCATGGTTAAAGAGTGGCCAGAGGATTTACGACATTTTGCACATGGCCATTTTTTTTAAGTTTCCGCCGCGATCTCGCCGCGAAGTATGCAAAGAAACCCGCAACCACAATAGTTACCGGAAATAGCCTTGCTCTCGTGCTAAACCACAGGGTGACCAAGCTTCACGTCACTAACCGTAAAATGGGCCATCAAGCATACACTTTTTACTCGTACCCAGGCCAAAGGCCGCACAAAATGCAGCGTATATATTTTTTGTTTTTCTTCGTCGTCATATTTATTATGTTGAAAGTTGACTAGTTCCCAGTCGCGATCGGCACACTGGGCCATCGTTACATAAAAATTCAACTGCCCCTGAATAAATACAACTCAAAACCTAAAAAAAACCACTACATTTTGATCACACTGAGTGATCAAAATAAATCTTATTTCCGATTTATGAATATACATTTTTTATGCGAATTATTCAAAATCGCTCTTGAATAATTCGAATATACATTCTTTATGCGAATTATTCAAAATCGCTCTGATCAAATAATTTGAATTCTGTCTCAGCTACTTTGCCTTAGTATGTAGTTTATCATGCATATAGTTGCTAGTCGAGAGCCCATCGAAATCTTGAGATATTTTAGAAAAACTGATTTCAACGATGTTTGTTTATCGTTGCCAAGGAAACCTCGATCGAGCTGAAATTGACATAATTCTAAATTTCCATCTTTGCCCGATAACTGGTGCAAAAGTCGTTTTGATCGGTCTAGGATAAGTCTATCAATTCGCCAAATGAAAAGTGGAAGTGTAGTCAGTAAAAAATTACTTTGAGCCACCTTATCCTTGAATCATGCTTATTCTTAAGTTGATAGGTCATATTCATCATAACATCCAGTAATATACATCATAGAGAAGCATACATTCCTCGTTGTCAAGGATATCGTCGAAATAAGAAACCAGTAGTACATCTCGATCACTTTGAAGGCCATACGCCGCCATGTTTGTTTACAAAAGCGCGTACGCGTCTTGTTTGTATTTTGGCGCTAAATCCAAGCAATGGCGTGACATAGACTCCAGTACTCCCGTCCTCGATCACGGTCACGCAACCTCGTCTTCATGTGTCGCGTCCAAGAACAGTCTAATGGCTATACAGAACTGGAACAATATTTTTTCTGTTTTAATCATTAAAACTCAGGTGTATTGCATGTTGTCCATAATGCAATATCTGGTCATCTGGTCGCCTTCAGTGTTGATATGTTTCATTGTTTCCTTGAAGCTTTCCTCCTCTGATTCGGTTCCATCTCCGCGTTTCCTTGTTTGTCGTCGAACTAGCTAATGATAATGATAATAATAATAATACTAATTATATTTATTTAATACTTATTAGCTAAGCTGGAGCTTGTGTTACTTGTAGACGGCGATGGCGTGGAGAGCGAATCCTCTTCAACAGATGTTTCTTCCCTTTGGGTAGTCTCGGTCTGTTTACTTGTACCCATCTGCTCTACGTTTTTACAAGTGATTACATCCCTACACCTCAAGACGGCATCTTTTTCGTCGTATTGGGGGCTTTTTCGTATGTGGAGTCTGTTCTAGTCTTTCCTTTCTTTGTACTGGTTCTTAAGAGTGGATGCCGGTAAGGATCGAGACTAAATCTTCAACTCAAAAAATTCGAATTTAATTTTATTTCGCCATATCATTCCTTTCGATGACCTATTTTAGGGAAAAATACTAAAAAGTTCCAGCGATTTTTATTTTAGGAGAAATTTCCAGTTTTTAAAAACCCGTCTGTCTACTTAATTTTTTTGGCTAAATTATAAGCCAACTTTGAACAGTCGGTATGTGTTCACCTCTAGAACTACAACAATGACATTAAGCACACTTAATAAACGTTTCTTGGTCTTTTCTACTATATAATTTATTGTTCTGTAACTTCTGTAGTTATTTTTCAAATTTGGTTTTAAAAAGGTATACTGAGCGCCATGAACGGAACGTTGAAATATAGGCAATGTTTGAGGTACGAAAAAGGATTCTGGTACATAAGTTTTTGATGAAAACGCCATGCCCCAGGAAAGCTTCACGTTTGTTCTATCAGTTTAGAAAGTTTCAAGCTTGGGAATTCAATGTAGCATTTTTGAGAAATAAAACTATTATGCTTGGGACTGCCAAAATTAGCATAATTTTCGTCCTGTGGCGGACATTTTTGTCATCCAAACACAAAACCTAACGCCAAAACACGGCTATCTCGCATTTTTAGTTGATTGCTGCTGATGGAAAACAATGTTCGAGTCAATAGGAATGATTTTCAACAATGTTTGTGTTTCGATAGTCGTAAATAACTCTCGCAAAAGTTAAAATTAGCATAGATGGTCGATCAGATAACAGCAAAATACGAATTTTGTTTAAACAACGTTTATACGAAATTCCACCCATTCAAGCAAGTATGAATTCTGTTTAGTATTATATTTTATGATTAAAACTATTATTTCATGCCGCAAAAATTTTATTCGAAGGGCTGTAGCGTGACTTGCAGCAGCTACATTGCGTTACATAATTGGCTTGTCAACAAAGTGGAGCATCGTGTCAAATTATCCGAACTCTTCATGATAAAGCGCCAGTTTGAACTAGAAATCAGTGCAATTGTTTGTAAATCTTATTTGGAGCAAACTCTAAGCATTTTAAGCATTTTAGAGTGAAGAACCACAATTTTCGGAAACGGTGTTTATATTTGATCAATGAATATGCTAATTGTCACTATTTTAGGAGCTTATGTGGCTGAAATAGCTCAAATATGGTTGAAAATAACTCTTATTAACTCCAAGATTGTTATCAGTTGGCAGCGATCAACTAAAAGTGCAAGATAGTCGTGTTTTGGAATTAAGTTTTGTGTTTGAACGACAAAAATGTCCGCCACAGGACGAACATTATGCTAATTTTGGCAGTCCCAAGCCTAATAGTTCTATTTCTCAAAAATGCTACATTGAATTCCCAAGCTGGAAACTTTCTAAACTGAAAGAGCAAACGTGAAGCTTTCCTGGGACATGGCGTTTTCTTCAAAAATTGATGTACCAGATTCCTTTTTCGTATTTCAAACATTGCCTATATTTCAACGTTCCGTTTATGGCGCTTAGTATACCTTTCTAAAACCAAATTTGAAAAACAACTACAGAAGTTACAGAAAAATAAATTATGCAGTAGAAAAGACCATGAAACGTTTATTCAGTGTACTGAATGTCATTGTTGTAGAGCTAGAGGCGAACACACACCGACTGTTCAAATTTGGCTTATTATTTAGCCGAAAATTTTCGGTCGACAGACGGGTTTTTAAAAACTGGAAATTTCTCCTAAAATAAAAATCGCTGGAACTTTTTAGTATTTTTCCCTAAAATAGGTCATCAAAAGGAATGATATGGTGAAAGAAAATTAAATTCGAATTTTTTGAGTTGAAGAATTAGTCTCGATCCTTACTGGCATCCACTCTTAAAAGTCTTTGCTTTCCAGTTTCTTCAAATTATCCGCCCACAATGCAATCAAAACCTTCTCATCGTCGAATTGCCAGCGTTCTCTAGTTTTCGTGCATGGCGCTGTTTTTCTGTCAAAAATAACATTGTCTGTGCACATTGAATTCTTTGATTTGAACATGCAAGTATGCCATTCCATCATGTAATTATTCGTTTTAAACATGTGATTATGTCATACGATGAAAGTATTCCATTTCACAACGTCGATTTGCTTTGCACACCTAATAGCGATCAGACTTGGCTTGCACACCTAATGTCGTTGCACACCCAACGACGAGATGCACACCCAATATCGTAAAATGACCGCTGACCATAACAGGAGACGACTCGGACAACCACTTGCGCATCCGCTCGTATCGTAATTCCATTCAAATGGCGGAAATGAGGGAGATGATTGCTTGCATTATCCAGGAAATAACTCGAAAGTTAACTGCTATTGACGAAAGATTATTCTCATTGCTTTCCGAAGCGAAATTTTTATTGGGAAATGGAAATCAACTTCAGGGCAATAGCGAAGGCTTTCAGTCAGAAAAATAGTTTATTGGAGACTGTGGACGACCTCGTTATGGTATTACTAGTCAGCAGCTAGAATATTTCATTCAGTTCGGATTTAAAGCGCGGGAAATGGCTTCCATGCTGGGTAGATGTTGAGGGTGTAATCATGAGAACCTTACAACTTGGAATTATTCACCGAAGCGAGTACAAGGTGTATGGGCCTAATGCACTGTGGCACATTGACACTCACCACAAACTTATAAGGTAATTTTAACATAATACTGTCAATTTATTTGCTGAACATATATTTATTCAAAAAGGCATGCATCATGTACAATTATGAAGTGGTTTAATAGAGGTAGGCACATAAGAGCCCAAAATGTCCGGGTTGTGCTCCTTTTCTAAGTGTAATTGTCAGTTCGTTCTCCCTTGTTTCGAGGGGTTTTTCTCCTGGTACTCCGGGTTTTCCTCCCTCATTAAAAACGAACTAGTGAGATGAGCGTTGGGTGTACATAATATAGAATGTAGAAAGAAGTGAGTGTTGAGAGTCGTGTCCCCAATTAGCAGTAATGCTAGATCGATTGACACGTTGAATTAAGAAAAGTAATTTTATTCCAAACACCCTCCTCCCCCTTCCCCGCCCCCCGTCAAAAATTTGCCGTTATTGCATGTAACCCAGCTCTACATAGGCTAAATATTACAACCAAACTAAATGTATCATAGAAAATCATTTTATATGGGTTTTACAGAGCGCCAAATTGACCCGAAATTTTAGCGTCTTTCAGGGAGATTTTGATGCAAAACAAACTTTCGAGCAAAAGCCTGAACCAATCTTTAAATACGACCATTCTTAATCTATTCCTATAGGTAATAAATGATAGCAATTTGAAAGGAATCGGCCGACTCTCATCTTTCAACTCTGCCCAGTTTTCTCAGCTCAGACAGTCACACTTAACTCGAACCCCCGCTAACTCGAACAGTTTTCCATTTCCCTTAGGAGTTTGAGTTCGGTTACTACTCTACCCCCTAAACAACAACAATTTTTTTTTGGGTACTCTGATGTCTTCACAATGAGAAATATATGTGGGCTGCCGCGTGCTTGATCAACGTGTTTAAAATAGTCGGCATACTATCAGATTTAAAAAGTTCGAGAAAACTAACCAGGATCGGAAATAATCAGGCTTTAATGTATCCTTGTCTTCTTTCTTTCTATTCTTACCTGCTCTTGCAAGGGCGGACACCGGGGATCCTCATTCGTTCCTTTTTTTGTCAGCATGCATGCAGAAACTGAACTATTTCACCTTGTCCCACCTGTCATTGTTCAGAAAGACAACTTGTGACGTACGGTAGTGTGGAGTGCGTTAATTTGCGTTTATGATCTTAACAAACGTGAAGAGGCTCATTGGTATTGTAAGTTATCGAAATCATGAATAATTAATGAGGTAAATACAATAGAAATCATAAGCGCAGCAGACATCTGTAAATCGGCAAGAGATTCGTCCTCATTTGCATTCAACTTTCATCGGGTTTTCTTGGCCAACCTGTTTCCCATCATCAAAATTATAGTAAAACATCCACTTATACATCGTTGGATTCGATAAGTAATATACACTATTCGAGTTTGTAAATCCCATACAGATCGGCCGCTCATATTGTATATTGCTGGTTTGCAATACACGTCACGGCGGCAATCTTGGTTGAACTTCAACAAAAGATTGCTCATTAGTGTGTATTGTTTGTTCAACCAACATGACCGCCGTGTCTTTATCTCTTGATTCTCAAGGGATTGATTGCAAACCAAGAATAGTACTTAAAATATTATTAAGGCCAACACAAGACACGTTATTCAAACCAAATACAGACGTTTCAATTCATCGATCTCATGCCAATGCATGATCTACTCTGCAAAGTACATTAACAATTACTGATGGGAAGTAAATCGGAGTGTGTTTCGATCGTCCATCTGTCTGTCATGCCAGTCGATCATAAGTCGCTTTCCCAAAATTTAAGCACTCGCAAACACGTAATTTTTAAACGCGTATTGTCTCTGTTACTCAATTTTTCTTTCGTATTGTTTTCTTTTGTAAAGAACAACAGCAGAACGTGGCTAAAACCTGAAAACCAAGTATTATCTTTTCTTTGATTACACGTTCTGCCAACAAAAGCAGCAAAGCCACAGAAAACCATTTCTTCAATTTCAGAGTACTACATATACCACTTTTATATACCACTCAAGATTTACGTCAACTGTAAAATGCTGAGAAAATCATAATTTAAAAACCTCGGGCTGAGTGACAGCATAAATACGGAATGGCAATAGATATTCCAAATGACGCTAAAACTGTTTACTAATTATACTAAAGTTATCATCCTTGTAACTCAGGTTTGTGGAAGAAACTACTGGAACGAATTCGTAATAAACCCTTTGCAAACCCAAGTGCGTTTTTTGGGGGCCACTATATAGATGAGAATATGATTTGACGAGACTCCACGTTTTACATCGTGTAACCGTTAATACATGAATACTTGGTTATCACATTAAAATAACAAACAAACCAGATTAATGCATAACAAACTGATTAGGTATTTCAGTTTCCGGCTATGACGGGCTTCCTGTGGTGTTTGTCACGCAATCTTGTCGTGTTGTCAGTTTAGTTGTTTATACTTCCGACCTATAGTTTCACAACTCTGTATTTTATGGCTTAATTCTCGGCCAAGAATATAAGTACATCAAGGTACAACATTGATGCATTATATTGAACATATCGACTCCAAACAATGTCAGCAAATCAGTCGATATTCGAACTCAAGCGTCAACGAAGCTTTCGACCCTCCAGGAACGTATGATATTTTTTCTAAACGTTTCGTCTTTTCTCACAATGCTTTGAAACGCTTTCAAAATGTCAACAGGTATTCGCTTTGGTCTGATTGAATTTATTTCCAAGACATTGAACGGTTAACTAACTAAATAATTGTCTTTTCCCCAAGCGCGACCTCAAAAGTTGTGATTTTTCCGCATAATACGGGGGTTGCATTTCGTCTTCTAGAATTTCAAATTTTGAGTTGCCAAAAATTTTATTCCACATATTACAAGACGAAATAGTATTCTTTGGCTGAGGTATACTTTCTTTATTTGGATCGATGTAGCAATCGGAGATATTAGCCTGTCAATTACAGCCTTTGAAAAACGTTAAAAATGTAAAAAATAATTTGAAAATCAATAAAATATTTCTTTTTTATTAAAGATCTTCGTTAAGCGCGACAAAATGTAAGACATTATCCCACTTTCTTGAAACGATATCATTTGTTCAGCGAAATTTAGGAAATTATCTGTTATTGTTTGTTTTACGATAGTCTCCTTCGCAGCCGTCTTTAGTTCCGTCACGCTCTCGGCCGACTGATGGCTGCTACAATTCGAACGACAATCCTTTCCCTTTGTATTTATTAAACCAATCAGAACACAGTAAAACGTCAATTGACTGACTTTTCCCGCGAAAGTGTGATAGAGGAAACCCCGAAGAAACTGTTAGAAAATCGTTTCATTTGTTCTGCTGAAGTTCAGAAGAAAGAAAAAAAATATGTATTTGGGAAAACTTCTTTCGATTTTCCGGTGATTTGAAATTTCCGCCATGTTGTTACACCACAGTCCAGCAATCATTCTACTGTGCAATCAGATGATGATATCTTACTGATGGTAAATGAACTGCAAACAGCACAAGTATTTTCAGAAATACCTGGTAGAAGACACCATGCATTCCCTGAGCACTCAAGATCACCTCTAAGTCACTTGGATATGGAGTAGTTTTAAAATGGATGAAAACTTTAATCAATAAGTTTTCAAGGTTACAAAA
Organism: Actinostola sp. cb2023; assembly: GCA_033675265.1. NCBI lineage: Eukaryota > Metazoa > Cnidaria > Anthozoa > Actiniaria > Actinostolidae > Actinostola > Actinostola sp. cb2023. The sequence goes on from JAUJYZ010000929.1 coordinate 23,394, forward strand.
GCTTGGTCCAGCTTGATTACAAGTATAGTAGATCAGACTGTTATGACTTGGTATGTTCTTGTGATACATTTATGTTGCTTATGGCCATCATAGCATCATCACACAAGTCATCAAACTGTTTATCTTCTGAGACTGTTGACAAAATTTATAGTATTTCTTTAGCTTGACTTTCACTCCACACATTAAGAGAGCGTTTCCGTAACTATCACGTATAGGTTGGAAGTATAGAAAAATCCGAATTTCCAAAAAATATGCCACAATAAAGGCCTTTGGTTACTGTTTCGAAATATGTACATTTTAGGTCGTTTGGATTTTAATTTAATTTATGGCACGATTTTTTCCATTTATCGCTCAGGAGCTTTCAAAACCAACACCAAAATCGTGAATTTAGGGAGCGCGCACAGAGAAAGTTTAGCTCATCTGCAAAAACAATCTCATCTGTGACATTCGGTTCCCAAACTCCTTAGAAGAATAGAATAGTAAAGCGTTAGAGGGCAGGCCATCCCTTCCTGCACGTCCACTTTCCTGCATGTACGCCATTAAGGATGGAGGTGCTCGGAAATGGATAACTTGTCTTATGTTGGGACAGTCTACCCCCATACCGAAAACAACTGTTGCCACAACAATGCGTTTTAAAAGCAGTAAAACAGTGTATAATATGTAATTGATGAAGCTTAATATTTACCATTGCTCTATACAATGTGCTTTATCTATTGCAACACACACCACGTTTTTCCTGAAGATAGCCTTTTTGACATAATTATCTTCCAAAGCCTCTGGTGACAAAATTATAACTTTGAACTTGCAACTGTATACATCTGCCATTAGCTGGAGCTGGAGTCAATTTCGTGCACGAGAGGCCATGATTTTCAATTGACTGTTTTTAATCATCCATGAGTGAAATTAGGGGCGAAATCAACAATAAGACCGAGCCATTGTTGCTAGCTTTGTGTCCAAAACGAATATAATCACAAAAGTATGGAATAAGCATGTAGGATAAGCTTTTGCCGTATCCCGTTTGAAGGTTAACAAACACGTCATGTCCAGTCGAAAACTCACCAATAACCCTGATCTGTTCTTCTTTCAATACATATTGTTTTGGAAATTGTAAAATACTCAAAGAAAGGGCTTCATCGATATCCTTCGATTCCGTCATTACTTCACTGGCCGCCATATTTGAACCCCCAATCTTATAAACCAGCGGTTGCTGATACTCATGCGCAATGTAAATTACCCAAGAAAGTGGATGAATTATTGCGCATGCGCAGGCAAACCCTGCTGGACCCTTCTTTCCGTGACAAAGGAAGCCCAAAAATAAAAGAGGAGCGGAAAGGAGAGTTGCAATCTTGTTGAAACAGCTGTCTGCTTGAATAAACACTTGTGATTCATCCCTATTGAATGACAACTGCAAGTCATCATGCAGAGAATTTAGAGAGACAGGAAGATCTAAATAGATTTACTGCTATGAAAACTGCTAAAATCTGGGGATATAAAGTTTTTCTCCTTGAAATCAATGAAGCATCATAAACACTATAATAATACATGCACTCACGACTGTAATTAATGAATCAACAATGCTACTACTACAGTTGTGTGTACATGTTTAAAGTGGAATATAAACAGAGTTGTGTACAATAATGTAAATTGCAATGTACTAGCCAAGGGATCGGATATAATGTGTTTCACTTACTGTCCAAAGCTGGTACATCAAGGTCTGCTTCATCCAGAAGATTTGCCACAGCATCATTTACTGACATATCAGACCTCTCCAAAATTTCCATATAGTGATCAATCTCATGGAAGGGGAATATCTGAGTGAGATCATTGTTACACTTGCCATTATCAGTTGGGGGACTGACGCATCCAGATGCTGCTATGGTGCCGGGGTGTGCTTGTTTTCCTGGTAAAAAATGTCATTCATTTGTTAGCTGTTGTCTTAAATGAGTTACATGTTACCATATCCCTCAATTCTGTTAGATCTTGAAAAAGTAATCATCTTTCCCTCTTTTCTTCATTTCTTTACTCTTTTTTTAAATCACTCAGACATTTCAGAAAGAAAGACAACGGCAGCATACACAAACATACATACATACACGAAATCACCAACACATGCTGTCACAACATCGAAAGTAGTAAGAGAAACACATTAGTGAAAACAAGTTTTATTATTTACGAAAAATCTTGAAATACGGACGGATGATTTATAGCCACATACATTTACTGTAAATATGCAAATGAAACGGTCTTCACAGATAATGAGCTTGGGCTCCCTGTGGTCTGAATGCTCTCTAGACTTGCTTTGCTAATCTATTGATATGTCTAGGTAGATAGATAGGGCTATACTCTATCTATAGCTAGTTTAGCAGCTCCCAAACGATGAGCTCACGCTCTTCCAAATTGATATATTCTTTTGTAAGTTTCGCAACATCATGAACATTGCACGTTGCTTGAGGTGAGTGGTGTGCGATTTAATCAATTGATAATCACTGTCATAATCTGCCATGAGCACGGCCCTTTGAAACCCATTGGATGTCTTAGTGCTTTTGGCGGCAAACGACGTGCGTGCAGAACTTCGACTGGGTTGTTGTGTGGTACTTGTTCCTGGTCGTAGGGCTTTATTCGTACTTAATCCAAAATATTGGGGGGTAGGGAGACAGTTTTCTTCTTGGCCTTGGTTGACTCCTTCCCCCATCATGACTCCTTCCCCCATCACTTGCAACGCAGTTAGCTCTCGGTCGATCCAGATGTCGCTCACTAGCCGACTTATGACATATCATATCAGATTTTTTTCACGTCTCGAAATACGGAAACCTCCAATCAAATCACTCGTTATATGTCTGATAAGATTTGAACCAATCACAGCCGACATTATATCATTCTAGTTGCAAATTAGACTTCCGGTTGCTGAAGGCAGCATAGAGGCCATTTTGTTTTTCAGTTGGAAGAAAAACGAGGAGTATTACTGAAAGAATTTCAAAAAACGGCCATCAAGAAAATTGTAGAAGGGAAATATGTTTTCGTCTGTGTATCCACAGGCTTCGGAAAAAGTTTTTGTTATGTTTATTTGCTTCAAATATTTCTACTGTCTCATAAAACGTGAGCAAATATTTTTTTGTTATATCTCGACTTATTGCCCTCATGAAAGACCGGTCGAGAGCTGCACATTGCTTGGTATATATATCTGCAGCTCTTGTCGGTGAAGGCAGGACGATCCTACTGTGAAACCACAGCTGACTCTGTCACTATGCCTACGGTATAAAATTACAGTGTAAGAGCCTTATCTTATTTCGAATATTTTTATTTTATATCTTTAGGTCGTGTTTCTCTCACCTGAAATGATCCTGTCCCCAGAATATATGGAAACGGGTTTTGACTTCACAAACATATAAGAATACTCCAAAATATATTGTCATAGATGAGGCTCATTGTGTGACTCAGTGGTAAGCTTTAATTTTATAGCTTACTTAGCTTATAGTTATATCACAGCCACAGGCTTACTTAGCTTGTAGTTACAATGTATATGTTTGTTGACATTAAAACAAATATAACTTTAAGTTTTAACTGTTTTCTGCAGTATTATTGTTTTTCCCTGCTACAAAATTCGTTTTCCAAATATGTCAAAATACACATAACTTTCCATCATCTCTAACATTAACAACTTTTTGTAAGGGGGGATGATTTCCGTCCAAGTTACAGTCGCTTAGGCCAAGTAAGATCTTTGGTTGACCCAAAAGTTCCCATTATGGCTCTAACAGCAACAGCAACAAACAAAATGAGAAATCAAATATTCCATATCTTGTGCATGACTCATACAGTTTCAATTGTAATGCCTTCCTTCAGGAATGATATTACATACTTTGTTTCCAAAGTGAAGCATGCAGACTTAGCATGCTTTGATGGTATTATACAAAATCTTAAAGATAAACAGTGTAATGCTGAAAAGGTGGTTATCTTTTGCCACAATGTTAAAACTGTGGGCCTCTTGTATGCTCATTTTATTGATGCTTTGTGTGAAGTTTCAAAAAATTCACTCAACCGCAATGTTTCATCGATCAACAGCAGAAGCTAACAAGGACCATGTCTTGAATACATTTCCGAAAAGAAACTCTACCATAAGATTACTCATTGCTACAGTTGCCTTTGGTATGGAAATCAATATTCCACACATCCGTATTGTAATAAATTATGGGGCTCCAAGTACCATTGAAGCTTTTTTCAAGAGTCTGGAAGAGCTAACAGAGATGCTGAACCAGCATTCTGTGTTATATTGTACAATGGATACACCTTACGCAAAGGACTAACTGATGTGAATATGATTGCATATTGCAAGACACAGTCTTGTAGATGTAAATACTTATTGGATTATTTTCAATTGACAACCCATGAAAATGATTCTCCTCTTGAAAATCCAGATATCAATAGCATTATGAATACTCACAGCTGCTGTGATACATGTAGAGATGAATGTAAATGTTCAGAATGTCCAGAGTGTCCTTTGGCGATGTCTACATGTGCACTAGATGATGATTCTGAACTACATGAAAAGCCTGACAATGTCAGAGCTCTACATGATGAGTCATTGGTTGTCTTCAAAGAGAACTTGGTAGATTACTGGAACCAACTAATAGAAGAAGCTGATTATAGACTTGAGGATGACGTTCAGATGATACCTTTGGATTCAGTGTCGATAGATCAGATTGTTACCAAGTGTGGGTATCTGCTTATTGTAGAAGACAGATTGACACATACTAGTATTACTGACACTGTTATTGCAGAGGACATTATTCAACATCTTGATGAAGTTATACCTGTGAATTGAGGTATCTTAGTCTTTCCTCTTTTGCCAGCAGTTCCTTTCTTTTTGAAATCCAGGCGTTCAAGGTATTGCCATTGATGGTTTTCATTTTGTCTCTTTTAAAACTTGGGAAGGCTTGGAATTATATTGAACATCTCATATTTGATTGGGTTCATTACTATCTCATTAATTTCTGTAGTATAAGTAGGGTGAACTCTTCTTCCAATACCACTGTAGAATTCCATCTCTTTGTCAACATTTCCCTCTAATGTATTCAGGGGTTTGATGGAATTTCCAACTCTATTTATCACCTTATCAGTAATGACGCCACAATTGCTTAGACGCTTTTTACATTCTTTGTTTAAAAATTCCAGTGCCATATCACAGGCAATGTTGTGCCCTAGTCCACCATTGATATTCAAACAACGGTTGTACCTTAGATTGGCAGCCATCCTAGGGTTTAGTGTAGCAAGCTCTTTTGCCACCAGATTAAATGCAAGTATTCTGTATTTTATATTACCATTCAAATGGAAGTTCAGAAAGTCCCATTACCATAGTATGAGTGCCCGATCCCCATCATTTTCTTTGGTGGCATCTTCTCTTGCCCAGTCCAACAGACCTTCTCTTAACACAGAACAAGAGTAGTTGAAGATAAAGTCTTGATTTTCACTTTTTTATATTTTCTCTACTATTTCCTGTGTTGGTTTACCAGTAGTTAAACTGTGGACTTCAGTATTTGAATTGTTGTATGGACAGCTCTCCCTGTGCTTTCTCCAACAAGCACTCTTTCCTGCATAAGTTTTGTCACATCTTAGGAATCCACAGGGTACTCTTGTGCTTTCTTGGGTCTCAACTGACATTTAAGATTAAGTTCACTTGTTAGAAATCATACAGTATTAGGTTGGAGTGCAGTGTAAGCTGAGCTATTATAAAACAGCTCATATATAGCTAATTGCACAATCATTGTTGGGTTGAAAATCATGAAAGCTATGACCAAAAGGAATACTGGGAAATTAAAACCCTCAAATAACACCGTCAAATCATTGACCTTTTTATCCAGACTTGTAGGATCTTAGTTAAATAGCTCATATACCTTCAAAACTACGAGAACATTGAATATATCTGCATGTAATGTGGCTCATGAACTGATTTCCCATCCATCCTTGCGGTCTCAGCTTCTATGATTTATCATATTCAACCGACAACGATTATGCAATTAGCTATATACATGTACATGTATGAATCATTGACCACATGAAATCGAATGTACTTGACATTGTGTTTCTGCAGCTAGAAAAAATGAAACATTATTTTGTTTAAACTAAATTTCTTACCAGCAATATCATTTTCAAGAACCATCAGGTCTTTGTATATACACATTCTTCGATGTCTTTGTCTAACCAAACCATCAACAGCAAAGCTTTTTGTGCATTGGGGATATCCACATTTAATACGAGTTTGTAAATTTTTCTGTGTTTGGAATTCTGCTTGGTTAAGAATAATATTGTGTGGGTCATAATCACCATCCAATACATAATTATCAATTATAGAAAGAGCTTTCAACCCGACAATGATTGTGCAATTAGCTATATATGAGCTGTTATATAATAGCTCAGCTTACACTGCACTCCAACCTAATACTGTATGATTTCTAACAAGTGAACTTAATCTTAAATTTCAGTTGAGACCCAAGAAAGCACAAGAGTACCCAAAGGTTTTTGTAAACATTGCATTAGCCGATTTTGTCTATTGTCGTGAAAACTGTTCGATTGACGTCCACCAAAAGTCAACTTTGTCGTCGAGACAAATGTAGCTTTCGGCGCGTGTTACTGAGAACGAGTGTATTATATTGTACCATTATTGCTTAAATAAAACTTATACTACGCGAACTGTTCAGCCGAAAGTTATTGGCAAAAGTCTCCCATCAATCAAAAACATCAACTATGCCAAAAGCGGCTTCTTTGATATTTGGAGCTCTAGTGTAAACTACAAGTCGCGAATTTCGTCCTGATTGGTCGCGTAACAATGAAAACAGTGGAAAATATACGGTATACTCAAATAGTACGTGGGAACCCAGGAGTGTAAATTAACGACAAGAAATATTAACATCATACCTATAAAATCCCACCTGAACACCTCGTCATAAATAACAATGTTATTCTTCAACGACATAACTGACTGTATCAACAGCTAAAACTTTGGTAACTCCATAACGGATCAATTTCTCATTTTGATCCAAGTGAAGTTTGTGGCCAAAGTACTCCGCAAAATAAGGAATAGGATTCAGATGTCTCGTAGTGGTAGTTTTCCTTTCATTATGGTAATGTGGATTGATACAGGCCAATACTCGTCCAAATCTTAGTTGTAAATAAAATATTTCGAGATCTGAGTAGCATAGAAGTCGTTTATGCGTTTTTTCCTAAGTAAAGTTAAATTAAAATATTGTTTGGCCAAACCGTGCACGGACCAGATACTTGTTTTACAATAAGTGATTCAAGACATTTGAAATTTGAATTAAGCATCAAATACTGAAAACAATTCTATAGGTAAATTCATTGGGTGACGAGGGAATTCCATGTTGAATTCACAAGAAAAACTGATATCGCGATCAGTTTTTACAAGTGAATTCAACAAATTTTCCTTGAATCCCATAGCAGGCTGACTAAATAGGCATTTTTTTTACTATAAACAAAGCGAAAATATCCAGTCAACCTCCCAGCCAATAGGAATCTACAATCGTTTGTAAATTGTTTTGACACCCCAACTGACAAAATGAGAAAATTGAAAGTGTCGTATTTTTCCACTTTAAATCCCCCGTTCCCCCTCTCAATGTTGACGAAAATGGCACCACGGCATATCATTTTGAAGAGCACATCAACATTGATTGAGGAGGAGGGGAGAAGGATGATTGATACATTTAGGTCACCAAAATAAACGTTGAAACATTTCCAACACCTGTTTTTGAGAGGAGTGTCAATAATTTTGCAAACGATTGTCTGAACTGAACACGTCATGTCTGTTATCATACGAATGAAATATGATACTAAACTGAAACTGCGTGAATAACATACTATCCCAGTTTATTTATCTGTATAACATCTGTATAACAACAATGAATGTATTGCATCATCACATGAAATAGTAAGGGTAAATGCGATTTACCTACACACTTTGAAATAGACGATTTTTTTTAATATGGGGGAGAGGTGGGTTTCGTGCTCAATTTATGAGACGTGAATAAACAAACTCACTACCTATCTACTCGCGAAGCGACGAGAATACAAGTTGTGAAGCGGTGAGAATCGAGTCCATTTTTTCAACGGCACATTTTATAGTAAGTAATTACTCTGTAAATAGTGAAACTTATGAAAACCTGTGGATCTGAGGGTGCAAGTGACGATCTTCGCTGAGAAGAAGCGTCAGTGCTACGTGGACACATCAACGTGATTGTGCTCTGAATCTTGATGAACTATCTGTACTTACGAATTCGATGCAGAATAGTACTTGTCCATGACTATTTATTATGAACAGTACAGCCACATAGAACACTGAAATTGGTGAGTAAACTCGATCAAAGTGTACTTTTGTCGTCGAAATAAATGTGAATCATCTAATATGCAATATTAGCACATTTTAAAATAAATTAATGACTGAATAAGACAATGTAAATTCATCTTCTTTCAGTATCGTTTGGCGCATTATTATTATTATTAATAATAATAATAATAATAATAATAATAATAATAATAATAATAATAATAATAATAATAATAATAATATAATAATAATTAAAGTTATTAAGGCATTAAAGTGTAAGAGCTGTACTCTTTTCAAGAGCGGTTGACACTCGCTTGTAGGTTGATGGAAATATTCACTGCATAATTGTTGAATGTAGCTCCAGTGAACAGTCCACTTACTGCTCCACTAAAGTGACCAAAACTATTAGAACCAAGAATTGGGATTGTGACATCATTTCGGCGGGACACACCTACTACACTTTCAACATTCACTGGCTGCATTTTGGCAGTGTTTGGCATGTTTTCAGAGAGCGTTGTACTTGTACTACTTGTACTTGTAGTATTGCCATTGGCATTGGGCGAATAGCCAGTCAACTTATGAGACATCTTTCACTGTTTTTCCAGTGGATTGTGGCTATAACTGGATATAAACTCTGGATTGGCATGACCAGTCAACTCGGAGATCTCAAGCGGGTGAAACTCATCGCGCAGGTTTTCAATTACTGTTTTTCGGCCACTTGAATTGGTATACTTGCCATCAAGAGGTGCCATTGACGCTATGCTTTTCATCATTTTCGCCAAAGTGTTGACGCCAACTGGTAAAACTTTGTACCAGGCATTGGATTTGGGATTAACTACAGGCGTTAAGAAAAGGTTGCTTGTTGTATTTTGTGGCTCATTTTCTACTATTCTCATCTCCTTGGCGATTGTTTATTTGGCGTTATTTGTACTCCATGTACTGTTCTGTAATGACGAGGTCGTCAATTTGACAGTCGTGCTGCTCTTGAAATGCTCTCATGCCAAGATGAGTGACGTTCCACCAAACAAGATGGAGGAGAGGCCTTGGGTTTCGTAATCCTATTGCTCCAGATGACGACATTTTTTCAACTTCCTGTTCTTCTAATGGCTTGGCAGCGTTTGGTTTGTTTCCGTGGACTTTCTTTTTTTGTTTTTTTTCGTCATCGACAACATATTGTCAACCTCTTAAAACTCTATGCCTGATGTTTTTTCAATGTCAAAGTTGTCTGGGGCAGGAGGACATGGTCGTTCAAGAAAGTACCTTCACTGTCCATTTCTGTACGTCTAAAGTGAACCCGGTTCGTATTATTTCCCTATGTTCCCATTGGTTGTCTGGCGTATCCAAGAAGAAATGCTTCAAAAGGTAAGGGGCTTCTTTTTTGGATATCTTGTTTAAGTTAAGCTCTTTACCGTACTTTTCTTCATGCTATGACTGAAAACGGCGAACTGTCGAAGCAGTACTTTTCTTCGTGTTTGCAGCCACAAGACTTTCTTTAAACGTTGTTAATTCGTCGTCGGTATAAGCCACAATCGTTTTTTATTTTTTATTATGCTTTTCGACGCTCGTCACTTCTTCCTGAATATATTTACTTGATATTAACGCTATTGTTATCGGCGTTGTTGCTGTTTTTGTAGCTGACATATTGGCCATCATCCGTCGTCTTTTTCTTGTACTTGCGAGCGTTAGGGGCTTCGTTCGTCTCTCTAGCTGGGAGTCCTCAATCAACTCAATTGTAAAATCTGCGATCTCAATTTTGATATCTACAACTAGAGATCTTTGATTTATCGGGTAGTTTTCTTTTCTTTTGAATTATTGAAACATGCACAAGTATCCAGCGTCAATGTAAATCATTAACGACGACAAAAACAAGGCGCGGGATCCCTAGATATCGTTGAATTCAGCTTTTCAAAGTGTTGAATTCCACGCTGAATACCCATGCTTCGATAGCCAATCAGCGTGCGAGTTTCATATGAGCTATGGGATTCTACCAAAAATACTTGATTCAAGACATTTGCAACTTGAATTAAGCATCAAATACTGAAAACAAGTCTACCAAAAATACTTGATTCAAGACATTTGAAACTTGAATTAAGTATCAAATACTGGACTGGGCCGAGGTCGTAAGCTGTCTTGTAGCAAGTTTTTGAAGATCTGTTAAAACCACCAGAAAAGTTTAATTTTTCAGAGCTCTTTCTTCAAATATCCACTTAAATGTCTATCTGAAGCCTCGCAAGATCATGCCAAACAAAAAGAAAGGCCAAACAGATAAAAAAAAGCCACAGCCAAGTTGTTCTGACTCGGATGAAGATGCCATGGCCGACCTAAATTCACATATCAATCAGCTCTTGGGAAGGGTGGCAAAGCTTGAAGAAGAAGTCGCGCTAAAAGACCACATAATAAGTCAACTTGAAAATCAATTAAGTGAAGCATTCAGTGAAATTAACCAACTTAAAACCAGTGCAAATGAACTACAGCAATCTGTGGAGTTTACACAAAGCCAACAGGATGACCTCATAGAAAGAGTCACAATGTGCGAAGATGAACAGTCGAAACTCGAAGATTATGCCGTCAAGCAAGACATTTACTCGCGTAGGTGGAATTTAATATTCTACAACATTCTTGAAGTTCCACAAGAGGACTGCTACTCAACCCTTAGAGAAACTCTAACAGCTAAATGCAAAATGGATGAGCAAGAAGTCGCGAATACGAAGTTCTGCGGTGTACACAGACCAGGTAAGCACAGTCGAGAAAAATCAAGACCAATGATTGCCCGCTTTACCTGTAGAGCCGAAAGAGAAAAAGTCTGGAAGACTAGATACCAACTGAAAAACTCGCCAATCTCAATGAGTGAGGACGTACCGAAGCGGATTCAAGATCTAAGAAAGCGAGTGTTGATACCCGCTATGAAAGAGGCCAAAACGCTGACATAACCAATAAAACCAGCATAGTTGGAGATATGCTTATAGTCAATGGAAAAAGATACTTTCACTACCAAATACCCCCTTGCTGAATCAAAAACCAAAGCAGCAGCTCCTAAAAGAACTTTATATGAACTCAAATGTAACGGTAGGTTTAAACGGTTCAGACTGCTGATACATATGTTTCCAAACAGCGTGCTAGCCATAGATCTATTTCTTATGTTTATTTTGTATTGTTTGTCTCTGGAATATTATTATTTTAATTTTGTTCTTGTAAGGTACGCTTTCGTAAATTGTTTCGATGTAGGATAATGCAAATCAACCTCGTGTTGTTACTGATTAAAACGCCTCCTTTACACCAACTAGTTAAGCAAAAATCAAAGTATGCATAGCAGCCAATCCCTAAACATTAAGTGCCTGTCATTGAATACAAGAGGGTTAAAAAAACAAATTAAGCGAAGAGCTGTATTTTAGATGGCTACATCAACAAAATCATGAACTGGTTTTCTTACAAGAAACATATTGCTCAAGCGATGTTGCAAGTTATTGGGAATCTGAGTGGGGTGGTAAAGCTCTTTACAGTCATGGATCCAGCCATAGTAAAGGCGTTATGATTTTATTTAATCCAAAGTTGGATTGCAAAATACAAAAGGTTATATCGGATAAAGACGGAAGATTCATTATGACCGACATTGTAATAGAGGATTCGCATTTGATTGTCGTAAACCTCTACGCACCAAATGACATTAACCTACAAATCACTTTCTTTCAAAAACTATGTGAATTGCTGAAAGCTAAAGACTTCGCTGGAGAACCAATGATAATAGGCGGAGACTTCAATTGTGCTTTAAAACCGATTGATAAAAAATGCAGACAGGATACATCAATTAAAGCTCAGGTTATAAAAAAGATTGAAAATATGTGTCACATTTTTGGACTTAAAGATATATGGCGAATGCGAAACCCCGAGCTAGAACAATATACATGGAGAAATAAGTCTTTCAAGGTTCAATGTAGACTGGATTATTTTCTAATACCATCTACTCTTGTAGAAATCATCAATGAGAATAAAATTGTGTACGCCCCTAGAACGGACCACTCAGCCATAACGCTCCATTTACAATCGAAAAATAAATAGCATTGAACAATGTTGATGTGTATAATTGTATATTATTGTAAAATTGTAAAATGTTATATTATCTTCTGTCAATTTATTGTAGATTTGTGTAAAATGCTATGTCATATATTCTGAAAAAAAAAAAAAAAAAAAAAAACTATAAAAAAAAACAAGTATCAAATACTGAAAACAAGTATACCAAAAAATTATTCGATTCAAGACATCTGAAACTTGAATTAAGCATCAAATACTGAAAACAAGTCTACCGAAAATACTTGATTCAAGACATTTGAAACTTGAATGAAGAGTGATTGTCTGAGAAAATCAGGCAGAGTTGAAAGATGGGGGTCGGCCGATTCCTTTCAAATTGCTATCATTTATTACCTATTGGAATATATTAAGAATGGTCGTATTTAATGATTGGTTCAGGCCTTTGCTCGAAAGTTTGACCACCCACCCCTGTTTTACATCAAAATCTCCCTGAAAGACGCTAAAATTTCGGGTCACTTTGTCGCTCTGTAAAACTCATATAAAATGATTTTCTATGATACATTTAGTTTGGTTGTAATATTTATCCTATGTAGAGCTGGGTTACATGCAATAACGGCAAATTTTCGAAAACAAATATTATTTTCACTTCAGGTTAAAAGTCAGTTGTCGACGGCCTTCGGCGGTCGACTAAATTTAAGCCATTTTATGGAGGTCCTTTCATAAAAGTGCGGCAGTTTATTTTATCAATTCAGACATTTTTAACAAGTTTATTCTTTCCTTTCTTGATTTCCAAAAACGTTTACTCGCATATTTTAAACGACTTCGGCTCTTTTCCCGTCAAATTTTGTTCGTTTATCATCAATAAGTCGGACTTGATTCTTTGTATATTGTCTTTTTAACCACAAGCCACCTTAAAATCTTACCAGGAAATGATTAAAAAGTAGATAGCTTCGTTTTACACATACTAATTAAGTCAATAAACACTCGGTCAGTCAATATCAGCAGATTGTGTGACAGAAGTGTTTGATCGCGATTTTGCCGGGAAAACAAGGATTTCAAGCTCTCGCTATGTACAACATATTACAATCCAATCAAAAGAAATATATTGATTAATGCCTAGGTGGATTTATTCAGTAAATATACCATTAATAAACATTTGAGAGTTCGTCCGCAAATCATCATTTAGAATCTGTATGTCAACAGCGACACTAAATGAATACTAATTACTTCATTGACCATGGTCACGCATCACTAATTTAAATTTGGCTGTATTTTGGATTGCTGATACAATAGTATTGTAATATCTTGTAATCCAGTGCGTTAAAAATGATTTGATACAACAAATCAACAAACTAGTGTGTTCAGTTACAGACATAACTGGACTATAATAGTGAACTCTCACCAGCCAATCTCTCTACTGTCCAGTCTCATATTGCGTCAGTCCACGCACTGAGCCGGCCCCGTCCACACTAATCCGTTTTCGTTTGAAAACGCATACTTTTTTATCCGTTTTTAGCGATCGTCCACTGACAAACAATCAAATGAAAACATAGATGAAAACGGAGGTTTTCGAAATGCAGGTCTCAAATCCAGGAAAAGATGTGATCCTTTGCCGAACCGGCAGTTTTTGTACCTTTTTATGAATAAATTAAACATGCAGTCAAGAGAGCTATATATCATTGACCTATATATGGTCCATGTAAATGTATTTCTTCATACATACAGTATATTGCATTACAAAGACTATAGTAAGTCGCACTGCAGGATATACGATGGCCCACAAGGGACATGCTGCAAATAAAAAAACGCTGCAAACAAAAACGAAATGCTGCAAACAAAAAAGAAATGCTGCAAACAAAAAAGAAATGCTGCAAACAAAAATGAAAAACACCAGCAAATAAAAAGACAAACGCTGCAAACAAAAAGACAAACTCTGCAAACAAAAAAGACTAAAAAAGCCTGTGCGCGCATTTATTATTGGACGAGAGGGAATAGGTTCTAAAGATGGCGACTTGAGCTGTTGAGGAAAGAGAGAGAAGAAGTGATGTATTATTGCAGAGGAGGTTGGTCACTACCCCGCAAAGAATCATGGGTAATATTCAAAATTATTCAGTTGATGTCAAACCGTCGTGAAGACAGGAGCTCACAGAGGTATTCCAAGCTCAATTATAGTGACTATGAACGCTCTCGAAGAACAAGAAGTTAACTCAGATGTATTTTGGTTTTAACTCAGACTGAAACAAGACTTTTTTAGATGTCGGAACACCGCTTTTCAGGCTTTTGCTTTTGAGGCTGCGGAGTGTGCGTGACTGCATGACTTCTAATGAATATATTAGTTATTGAACTTTCTAGATATGTAAAAATTGTTGGATTATTTTCTAATGATATGTGATTTTACATGGTTTGAAAATACATACATTGGTAAGATCGTCTCAGCTAGAAGTTTCCGACATGACTGAAAATGATGGCAAAATTTTACTGAAAATGTTTCTTTTCTATTATATTACGATATTTTGATTCTTTGATACATAAACATTGATTTTGAAGAGATACACCATACACTTTTTACTGGATACGATTGAAAAATTGCTTATTTACTGTCTTTGGAAGAATTTTCAAGTGAATAATTGTCACACAAGAGCGACCTTTTAAAAATGGGTAATTTTGATTGGTCGAGCGAATCACGTGATAAGTGACCAACCTGCTCTGGTATTATTGTAAATCTTGCGGCGTAGGACTGTCTTTTTTCGCAACCAGCGTTTGTGAAAAATGTACGTCTGATATAGATGTCAATAAGGCAATAACCAACTATTTTCATCGAGGATACCCTTATGATGTTATCGTCAGTATCTTAGATAAACAAATGGGCTTTAAAATGTGTGTTAGAACACTCAAAAGACAACTTCAAAGTCTTGGGTTAAGACGTAAAGGTATTGCTCAACGAATGGATGAAGGGAGACTCAAAGCAATAGCTCAGGAGGAAATGAAAGGGCCCGGAAAGTTAGCTGGTTATCGAAGCATTTGGCACGCACTTCGATTACGGCATGGCATTCATGTACCACGCAATGAAGTTGCAAAAATTATGAAAGAGATCGACCCTGCTGGCGTAAATTCAAGGAAAAAACGACGACTAAAGAGACATACTTTTTGTTCTCGTGGACCCAGTGCCTCATGGCACATGGATGGTAAGTATTTTCATATTTTAAAAGTAATGAAATGGGGTTACAAGTGAATATAGCCATCTTCATGAATTGCTTAAATATGCCCCTAACTTTACTGTAATCTAGCCACCAAGTATTATTATTATATTGTGTATCAGAGTTGAGAAGGTACATATATAAGACATATAAAGATAGTATTTTTCATTTAAATATTTGTTACTTAATGATTACTCATTAGCTGCTTATTAGTACAAAGTATGTTAATGTAGCATTAAAGAAGACTACTGACTTGTACATATAGCTAGTCTCTACATATATACCTACTGTATTTAGAAGGATGCAATGAATAAACTTTGATGTTTTGTACTATCATTTTTTCTTTGTAGGGTATGACAAACTCATTTTGTAAATGACAACGTTTTTGAAAACAGGTGTATAATAATATATTACTTATAATAGTATTTATACTGTTACATCAAGTTTCACGAGTAAAATCACTATTTATGCAAAATATGTGCAGAACTAGCACAAACTGTAACAACATAAATGTTTTTTAACTGTTAGCCAATACAATGTATAATTATATACATGTAAACTGTAACAATACTGCAAATGTTCCCCTATAAAATATCCAAAAGCCAAATTTTCAGACTTTTTTTTACAGATCTAAGTACTGATTTAGTACTGGTAAACAACAACTGGTAACTAGAGTACAAACACGAAAAGCATAAATAGTACTAAATAGTGCTAAATAATGCTAATTATATTGTTTTCTATTGTTTAATTAGTGCTGTTTAGCACTACATGTAAATAGTGCAAAGTATTGCGTGCTTTTAGTTGAATATATTGCCCGGGGGGAGAGGAGGGTACAGGGGGAGAGGGGGCTACAGGGGGGAGGGTTACCTCTCTTTGTCCAAGTGGTAGGGGTGATCGGCGGTCGGTTTTGAAAACGACCCCTAAAAGGTACGCATAAATTAAAAGAGCTGTTGAAGCCATGTTCATTTCGACCCCTAAGGTACGACCATATATGGCGAAAAAGTTTAATCAGTGACTGGACAACATCTTTCTTCTGCTCTTTTGTTTTTTTTAAATATTATAACGAAAATAAAGAACAATTGACCCTAAAAGGTACAGAGTGATGTTACATACAACTGATTTTGAGGCAGAACCCTAAAAGAACAGGAATTAACATTTTCAACCCTAAAAGGACTGCTGATCACCCCTTCCACTTGGACAAAGGGAGACCCTCCCACCCTGGGATATATTGATTCAGGTATACACTGTAGTTGTAATATGCTTTTAGTGTTTGTACTCTACTGTTTAAAGGCTTCAAAACAACCTTACTTAAACAATGGTAAACTCCCAAGAAGCACTTTGCCTTAAAACACTGCTGAAGTCTTCGGAAAGATCATTATATCCCTGATATGTTTCAGGGATTATAAGAAGACATCCACATGTGTGTGCTATTGGTCTTCTTGCAGCCCCTTCTTCTTTACTAAAATCCACTTTAATACTGTCAACAGTGAGGTAGTTGCTCCCAGTTACAAACTGCAGAAAAACACCTAGAATGTAAAGTGGAAGACAGTGTTTTTTTTTCAAGAATAAACAATATTTAATGTACATGTACATGGTATTTACAATGGTACACCATATATATTTATGTGACTACATACCTAAGGTGTTGTCATCTAGAGACTTCACAAATCGCTTCAAATGATCAAGACACTCCTTTTGGTTGTCATTGGCAGGTGTTGCTGAAAATAGCTTGGAAACCTTTTTAGTGGATGGCTTTTTCATCTCGTAGAGTTGTATGAGGCAATCCATATTTTCAAATTCTCTGTACATCTTCAGCTTCGCAAGAATAGGTGACCATGCATTCGATATGTATCTCGGACGCTGAATCAGTTCTTGATGGGCCAACTATTCTATGATTTTTGTGATGTTTTCTTTGGTAACTCTACTGTAACATTTGTAACATGAAAGCACCTCAAAAACATCTTCATCAGTACAGGGGTCACATTCTCCAGAAACACTATTCTTGAGGGTTTCACACTCATCTCTTGAAATGTAGTCATATAATGAACCCCCATTTTGTAGGAATCATTTCTTCTCCAAATAAACAGTAAGCAATGAAAGCCCTTGAAAGCTGGATAGGAAAATACTTTTCCTGGATAAAACCAAACACCAGAACATGGGCCAGACTCTGCCACTCTTTCTTCTGAAAGTCATGTCTAATAGAGGGTACTTTTTCAGCTGCACTAACAGCAAGGGAATTGAAAAACTCACGCCAAAAAATGCTCAGTGCTTCCTCTAGTTACACCAGATCCCCTTCCTTCCTCGATTTCTCCTCTATCATTAATAAACACAATATGCATGGTACAGTTCATAATGCCCTCTACTGCAAATTCTTGGATCATGTTTTTCAAAACATTGTTTCTATGGAGTGCTATTTCTTTGACTGGTAAATATGTACATGTAGGTGGGTCAGGTACATATGTTTCAATAAACATGTCATCAACTGTTGAATATTAAAAAGAAATAAGAAGGGTTAGGGTATGTACTATCAATTGAGATCATGAACACAAGTTATGACTAATATACCTTCATGTTGGAATTGGTCTGTCTGGCTTATTGTAACATGCTGGCTTGTTGTAGTAGGCTGGCTTGTATCTGACTGGCTTATTGTAGCAGACTGGCTTGTTGTAGTAGGCTGACTTGTACATGTAGCAGGCTGGCTTGTATCAGACTGGCTTATTTTAGCAGGCTGGCTTGTTGTACATGTAGTAGGCTGGTTTGTTGTAGCAGGCTGGCCTGTTGTAGTAGGCTGGCTTGTTGTAGTAGGCTGGCTTGTTGTACATGTAGTAGGCTGGCTTGTACATGTTGAATTGGGCTGGCTTATTTTAGTGGGTTGGCTTGTTGTAGCAGGCTGGCTTGTAGCAGGTTGGCTTGTTGTAGCAGGATTACTTGTAGCAGGCTGGGTCATTGTAGAGGCTGGACAACAACAAAAATGACAATAAATTAGCACAAACATTGTTGAAGTCCTGAAAATGTTACTGTTACGCCGTCACTGAAAGAGCTAAAAGCTCAAATAAATGAACAAATTTACTTTACCTCATCGATGTCACTGGCACTTTCATCGCCACTAAACATAAATTCTTGGTAAAGTGAATGTGTATAATCTGTTTTGAGACACAAAAACAATGTAATCCGTTGGTAGGATTTCCCCAACTCTTCCTTGTATCTTTGTAGAGAAAAGATTTGCTCACTCCCTGGCAAACAGTCGACTGCACGTCTGTCTGGGTACATCAAGGTAAAAGCCTGCGGATAGCAGGTCAGATCTTTGTTAAACTTGATCATTTTTTCGGCGCCTTTTTGTAAGAGCTCGTCCTTACCGATCGCAGGACTTACTTTCAAGGGAAGGTTTGATCCCCTGACACTTTTCAGCTCACCATCACGAAACTTCAGTAAATCAATCTGTATAGTGACCTGCTCGGGGGCTGTCTTTTCGATGTCTTTTCTGTCTTTTCGATGGCAAATATTTAGATTTTTTCATGAATCGACTACTTCTTTCCTTCTCTTTCCTCTCTCTGAAAGCATCAAACGAGAGATTTGCACGTGTACCACTACTAGTAGTAGTAAGCTTACAGTCTGTACTACTTGAAGAAGGACTTGCATTTGGAGCTGATCGTTTTCGTGTACTTGAAGCTGCATCCTCCATTGAGTTAGATAAAGCTTCACCGCAACCATGGCAACATTTTCCAAATTCTGAAGTAATCTTGGTTCCACAGTTAGAGCAAAACATGATTAGTACATGAAGTCTATGCCGAAATCAACCAACATCAACCTCAAGAAAACCTCAAGTCGCCATCTTTACAACCTATTCCCTCTCGTCCAATAATAAATGCGCGCGCAGGCTTTAGTCTTTTTTGTTTGCAGCGTTTGTCTTTTTGTTTGCAGCGTTTGTCTTTTTATTTGCTGGTGTTTTTCATTTTTGTTTGCAGCATTTCATTTTTGTTTGCAGCATTTCGTTTTTGGTTGCAGCGTTTCGTTTTTGTTTGCAGCATTTCGTTTTTGTTTGCAGCATTTCGTTTTTGTTTGCAGCATTTCGTTTTTGTTTGCAGCGTTTTTTTTATTTGCAGCATGTCCCTTGTGGGACAT
This sequence comes from Actinostola sp. cb2023, assembly GCA_033675265.1. NCBI lineage: Eukaryota > Metazoa > Cnidaria > Anthozoa > Actiniaria > Actinostolidae > Actinostola > Actinostola sp. cb2023. The sequence continues at coordinate 43,071 of JAUJYZ010000929.1, forward strand.
CGTAAGGATATCATTGTAAAACAAGTGTACAGTATGGTCAGTGGAAAATGGTTTTTGGTCAGTGAGAAGCCAGGGAAAAATCAGAGAATTGTATTTTTCCGGATGAGTGGGAACTGTTGGCTCATGCTCACGTTGAGTTAATTGCGAGCGACAGAATAAAAGCGATGTTTGAATCAGACGCCGAATTTAATGGATTTTGGTCGACCTCAAAGTCAATTAGATTCGACGCGGCAAATGTTCGACATTTGAACCTGGCCTAAGTTTTCTAAGAAAGAACAAATTGGTACTTTTTAAGGCTTTCACGTGAGTTAGACATAGCGATAATAGTTTTTCGCGGTTTTCACGTGAAGGCTGCCACTAGTGCAACCGAAACGTCAAACCATTATTTCATTACGTGTGAAAACTGTAAAAACTATTATCGTTAAGGGAACCTCGGCTGTAAAACACTTTTATCCTCAAATCAAAGTTTGACAACACCCTAATTCGGTTTAGGGGTTTTAAAAGAGTTGATAATTCTGTAAATAGTGTGAAAGTCGAGCGATTTTATGTCGCTTTTTTCGCCATTCAAATCTCCCGGGCGGCGCCATTTTGTTTTTGCAAAGAATGCTGGGATATGGTGACGTAGAAGTGGCCACTTGGTCAATCCAAGATGGCGGATGGTAGTGATTTAGGCAGTGAAAACACAAATAAACCTGATATCAATACTACGTTTGATGCTTCATGTTCAGTACCTGTAACTCAATATAGTTTTGAACCGGAGTATTCCACTGACGAGCAAAGCAGTGAATCTGACTCTGAGGAGTGTGACAGCAGTCCAGAAGATGACGAACGGCTTAGAAGTCTCGAATGGTGCACATGTACAAAATATGACAGAGTAACACTGATTTCTCCTCGGGAGTGTTTATGCTGTCTAGAAATCCCACCAGCAGCCCTTTTAGTAGAAATGTCAAATCAGGCCCTCGATCAACAGGAAAACCCGTTCGTTAGAAGGTGCATAGCAGAACACTGGGATTTTAAGGATGTCTGCCTATCGAAAGCAGTTCTCAGAACCCCTTTACTTCGGCTAAAGCATTCCGTTCAGGGGCTTGACAACTTCAGTAATCTACCACGAGAACTACCTAACAAGTAAGCGAAAACTGAAATATGTTGTGATAGTTCAATTCTGTACATATCAAAGTTTAATTTTGTACGTACGTTTTTGACATTTTCACATAACATTGTAGAACGTACATATGGTTGGCATACACGCAATTCACCTACTGTGTTCATAGTCGGTTAGGAAGAGAGGTGAGAAAAATTGTTCCTGCCTGTGTTGTTCATACATGTACAATACACACGACCTGATACGGGCCGTGAAAGCTCCTTTACGGTCCGTATCAGGTCGTGAAGTAATTACTATTCATATATCTTATTAATATGCGTAAACAAAGCTTGTCATTATTTTTAGTTATTCAAAATTGATGAATTTAATGATTCATACCCATCATACCATTCGCCATCGAATACTCATGAATTGATCACCCTGTGTCGCATAATTAATTTGGCTATAGGTCGGCCACATTGCTCACGGGTCGTTACGGGCCGTGCATCTCATTTGCAGGTCGTGACAGGTCGTGAATTCGACATTTATTCGCAATCTATTTCACTCTTTACGGACATTTTGCCGATATTTTAATCATATCTTCACATTCGACTCTTTTTAAAACTCAGATAATGATACAAATCCCGGTTCTCAATGCCAAAGTACTGCTTTTAACGGTATCTAATACTGTAATAACAACTAATATCTCCAAATTCGCAGTGATACTGGTAGATCTATGAATGGAGTTTCGTCGTTTAGCCTTCGATCGATATCCTGATTTTATACAAACATGACTCCAACCGTCAAGCTAAATTCGCGGTGATACTGGTAGACTCTATGAATGGATCAGTTTCATCGTTTTCACTGAAGCCCTCGATCGATATCCTATCTATGAATGGAGTTTCGTCGTTATATAGGCCTGATATCCTGATAATAACTCTTCTGATAGTGATACACTCCACTGTCACTCAGTCCCCCTAAGTCCTAGACCTTCTCAATGCCGAAGTACTACTTTTACGGTGATTTTATATAATAATCAAAACAAAACGTATTAAACGGATACGAACAATCTAAATGTAAACAAACATCGATCGCACGTACTGCATGGAACACATCCTGCTTCTCAATGCCGAAATACTGCTTTTACGATAGCTAATGCACTTGTCATCGGCTTCCACGAGGGGGGACCCCGGGAAAATGTGGGGACTTTGCTTTGAATGCGTTGCAAAATTAGTGTATTTCCCCATATATGGGGAACGTTTTCCTAGAAAATCTCCCTAAAAGTCCCCAGTACCTGGGGACAAACGGCTAAAGCTCTGGCCAAAAAATAATAAAATATCGGAAGAAGAAAAACACAACATGACAGAAATTTATTCTCGACAAAACAATTTACAAACACATGGCACAGAAATATTCATCCATCTGGTCAGCCATCTCAACAGTAACATCAATACAAACACCATGAAATTAAACCACTCATCACACATATTGCACTGAATCATAAACCCGTCCTCTCCTTTGCCACAAATACAGTATACTTCTTCTTCACAATTCTTTTGCAGATTCCTTTCAAGATCTTTTTGCTTTTTTTCCTCTCTTCTTTTCTTAGCAGCTCTTTTCTTTTCATGTTTCGCATATTCATACTCAGCACAAAGTGTATCATCTTCTACTAAGAGAAAAGACATGTCTTTGCCAGATACTTCATATCAATCTGTTTACTATCATCTCTGTTCTTTACATACTCCCCAATTATAACTCTCGGTGGTACTTTTTGACATGAATCACTTCCGTTCTTACTTAACCAGTTGATGTGTTCTTCGATCAGGTTCCAAATAATGACCATTACAAAAACCTACGCAATTGATACACTGTCCTCCCCAAGGCTTTTCGGGATTTTGGATTGGTATAGGTATAATTGACAAAGGGAGCCCTCCTGGATACCAGCTCGGTTCTATATTGGGCTTTCCTTTTACACATTCTGGATGAGGGCATGTAGATTCGTAACATGGCAATAGCATAAATAAATAGTTTGATGGCAAACCTGGAACCATGTGTCTTTGCCTCAACTCCCAGATTTTAGAGAAGTAATTAAAGTCCTCTGGAAAAGACTTCTTTAGAGCTTCTACTTCCTTCTTAGAAACTCTTAAATTCTACTTCCTCATTGGCACCTTTCACAAGAACAATTTGTGTTCCAAAGCATGGTGATCCAGAAACTCAATTTATATATACATCTACAGCAGTCTCCATATTCTGTTTAAGTTAAGCTTGGTTAATTTCTTTGTTTTCATCAAGGTTTGATCCAAGGATTGTCGATGGAATAAACAGATTAGAGTGGCCAAGGGCCAAGCAACCATTCTGAAGTTCAACTTTGTTGAGGTAGCTCCCTCCACTAAATCTAGCGGGCACAACAGTGCATAATTTACTTTCTTGCAAGTGTCTTTCAGTCCATTGGAACTGGACCTCAAAATGCGAGGGTCCTTCATCCACTGACCCATCTACTCGTATACAGTCAATTCTGTTACCCTGTGCTTCAATACATCTGCAGCATGTTGTGCTGGATTTTTGGGAATTAATTTCTGTGGTTTCACAACGCCAATACAAATATTTGACGTATTTTCAGTGCCCATAGAAAGGTTGTCTGAAGTACTGTTGTGTGCTTGTTGACAAAATCGGTTCGTGTTGTCAACTCTGGTTTTGCTTTGTCTTGGAGGATTCGATGCTGTTTGTGTGTATAGGTCGTATCTAACCGAAAACCGGCAGCGTCGTCTCGATTAATAATTACTTTATCCATGCCATCTTTTAGTTGAATATAATTTAGAATTTTGTATAACGAACAGCTCCATTTCGCGTCAACATTAAGGTTTACATTGAAACCTTTTCTTGTTCTTCTTGAGAGAATTTGCGCAGCTCCCCAATACCTCTTGCTGGATAGTTTTCTCTTGCTGTGAGTACAACACAACTGAACCACAGTTCCATATCCAAACTTTACACCATATGTTTGTCCAAGATGTTCCTTAATACTTCGGTATGTTATCTTTGGTCCTGTTTTAACATTTCCACTAAATGTTAGTAGTTCAGTTCTACACCATGAGTCTGCCCCAACTCGCCTCTCACGAGCAAAGTCTTCGATGACTTTCCCAATGTCTGGGTATTTATTTCTTCAACGTCTTACTAGCCGTGGGTGGAAGTTTTCTTCTCAACAGCCTTTCTTTGGACAAATTCTTGGCCACAAGTCTCTTTCTAACCCGCTGAAAAATTGCAATCTGTTTCTTAACCTTTTGAGTTACTTTATCAGATAATACTGATTGGTCTTCTGGGTTGTCAGACTCGCAATCACTGACTATTTCATCATCACTTTGTTGGCAAGTATTCATTGACCTATCTCTTTGAAGAGCCAAGTATGCTTGCCGCGACTGCTCAGCAACGCTTTCTTCATCTTCTGTTAAATCTGAATCGGATAAGAACTCACCAAAATCTAACAGAACTTGATCGTGGGTTTCTTTTGACAAATTAGGAAACGTTAATTTTAATTCTGCAACAACGCAAAACCAATTAAGGTGATTTTCTCTCAGTATGAGGAGAAGATGATCAAAAGAAGGCAAGAACTGCGATTGTGAGACTCCAGCTCTTTCTTTATCCATTCTATCAGGATCAGAATCAAATACATTTCTAATCTGCCCACTGCCATCAGTTTGCTGCTTTTCTATGTTCCGAGCAAAAAGGTCACTGCTGTGCAGATGTACTTGCTTGAGAAGATTGCCTTGATTGTTATAATCGTCTTGTACATAAACAGACTCTTCAGACATTTCTATATTTGCTTCATCATCATTGCTGGAGCTGGCAACTTCAGATTCACTATCAATGATTTGAATGCCCAGTTTCTCAAGACAAGCTATTTCTCTAACATGTACTACTTTATCAACTGCCTCTCATATGTCTCTGTACTGTTCCATGGCTTCACGTACTTTCCACAGATCTGAAATACCAAGCTTAACTTTTGCATTAGTAGAGGAAAGATGAGCTGATGCTGCAAACCTTATAAGTTTCTTGTCTTTTTCACACGATGCCAGATCACACAATATCTTCAACGTTTCCCTTGAAACACTTTTGTTTTCATTAAACACAGATTCAGGGGCTAACATATTAATCAATTCAACAAATTTCTCGTACTTCAAATATGAACAATATTCTGTAACAAAAAGTTTGTCTTTCCTCCTAAGCACAACAATGGGAAGTTGCATTAAACGTCGGATAGCCTTGTCAGATTTATACTGTCAGACAAAGTGTTTACGGTAACTCTCTGCAAGAGGAACAATTCCACAAGTAGCTACTTCCTTGGCAACATTTATCAGTGGCAAACACTGTTCACATTCTGGTGAATCGTGGACATCTTTGTGTTTTTGTTTGCAGCATTTCGTTTTTGTTTGCAGCATTTCGTTTTTGTTTGCAGCATTTCGTTTTTGTTTGCAGCGTTTTTTTTATTTGCAGCATGTCCCTTGTGGGACATCGTAAGGATATCATTGTAAAACAAGTGTACAGTATGGTCAGTGGAAAATGGTTTTTGGTCAGTGAGAAGCCAGGGAAAAATCAGAGAATTGTATTTTTCCGGATGAGTGGGAACTGTTGGCTCATGCTCACGTTGAGTTAATTGCGAGCGACAGAATAAAAGCGATGTTTGAATCAGACGCCGAATTTAATGGATTTTGGTCGACCTCAAAGTCAATTAGATTCGACGCGGCAAATGTTCGACATTTGAACCTGGCCTAAGTTTTCTAAGAAAGAACAAATTGGTACTTTTTAAGGCTTTCACGTGAGTTAGACATAGCGATAATAGTTTTTCGCGGTTTTCACGTGAAGGCTGCCACTAGTGCAACCGAAACGTCAAACCATTATTTCATTACGTGTGAAAACTGTAAAAACTATTATCGTTAAGGGAACCTCGGCTGTAAAACACTTTTATCCTCAAATCAAAGTTTGACAACACCCTAATTCGGTTTAGGGTTTTAAAAGAGTTGATAATTCTGTAAATAGTGTGAAAGTCGAGCGATTTTATGTCGCTTTTTTCGCCATTCAAATCTCCCGGGCGGCGCCATTTTGTTTTTGCAAAGAATGCTGGGATATGGTGACGTAGAAGTGGCCACTTGGTCAATCCAAGATGGCGGATGGTAGTGATTTAGGCAGTGAAAACACAAATAAACCTGATATCAATACTACGTTTGATGCTTCATGTTCAGTACCTGTAACTCAATATAGTTTTGAACCGGAGTATTCCACTGACGAGCAAAGCAGTGAATCTGACTCTGAGGAGTGTGACAGCAGTCCAGAAGATGACGAACGGCTTAGAAGTCTCGAATGGTGCACATGTACAAAATATGACAGAGTAACACTGATTTCTCCTCGGGAGTGTTTATGCTGTCTAGAAATCCCACCAGCAGCCCTTTTAGTAGAAATGTCAAATCAGGCCCTCGATCAACAGGAAAACCCGTTCGTTAGAAGGTGCATAGCAGAACACTGGGATTTTAAGGATGTCTGCCTATCGAAAGCAGTTCTCAGAACCCCTTTACTTCGGCTAAAGCATTCCGTTCAGGGGCTTGACAACTTCAGTAATCTACCACGAGAACTACCTAACAAGTAAGCGAAAACTGAAATATGTTGTGATAGTTCAATTCTGTACATATCAAAGTTTAATTTTGTACGTACGTTTTTGACATTTTCACATAACATTGTAGAACGTACATATGGTTGGCATACACGCAATTCACCTACTGTGTTCATAGTCGGTTAGGAAGAGAGGTGAGAAAAATTGTTCCTGCCTGTGTTGTTCATACATGTACAATACACACGACCTGATACGGGCCGTGAAAGCTCCTTTACGGTCCGTATCAGGTCGTGAAGTAATTACTATTCATCATATATCTTATTAATATGCGTAAACAAAGCTTGTCATTATTTTTAGTTATTCAAAATTGATGAATTTAATGATTCATACCCATCATACCATTCGCCATCGAATACTCATGAATTGATCACCCTGTGTCGCATAATTAATTTGGCTATAGGTCGGCCACATTGCTCACGGGTCGTTACGGGCCGTGCATCTCATTTGCAGGTCGTGACAGGTCGTGAATTCGACATTTATTCGCAATCTATTTCACTCTTTACGGACATTTTGCCGATATTTTAATCATATCTTCACATTCGACTCTTTTTAAAACTCAGATAATGATACAAATCCCGGTTCTCAATGCCAAAGTACTGCTTTTAACGGTATCTAATACTGTAATAACAACTAATATCTCCAAATTCGCAGTGATACTGGTAGATCTATGAATGGAGTTTCGTCGTTTAGCCTTCGATCGATATCCTGATTTTATACAAACATGACTCCAACCGTCAAGCTAAATTCGCGGTGATACTGGTAGACTCTATGAATGGATCAGTTTCATCGTTTTCACTGAAGCCCTCGATCGATATCCTATCTATGAATGGAGTTTCGTCGTTATATAGGCCTGATATCCTGATAATAACTCTTCTGATAGTGATACACTCCACTGTCACTCAGTCCCCCTAAGTCCTAGACCTTCTCAATGCCGAAGTACTACTTTTACGGTGATTTTATATAATAATCAAAACAAAACGTATTAAACGGATACGAACAATCTAAATGTAAACAAACATCGATCGCACGTACTGCATGGAACACATCCTGCTTCTCAATGCCGAAATACTGCTTTTACGATAGCTAATGCACTTGTCATCGGCTTCCACGAGGGGGGACCCCGGGAAAATGTGGGGACTTTGCTTTGAATGCGTTGCAAAATTAGTGTATTTCCCCATATATGGGGAACGTTTTCCTAGAAAATCTCCCTAAAAGTCCCCAGTACCTGGGGACAAACGGCTAAAGCTCTGGCCAAAAAATAATAAAATATCGGAAGAAGAAAAACACAACATGACAGAAATTTATTCTCGACAAAACAATTTACAAACACATGGCACAGAAATATTCATCCATCTGGTCAGCCATCTCAACAGTAACATCAATACAAACACCATGAAATTAAACCACTCATCACACATATTGCACTGAATCATAAACCCGTCCTCTCCTTTGCCACAAATACAGTATACTTCTTCTTCACAATTCTTTTGCAGATTCCTTTCAAGATCTTTTTGCTTTTTTTCCTCTCTTCTTTTCTTAGCAGCTCTTTTCTTTTCATGTTTCGCATATTCATACTCAGCACAAAGTGTATCATCTTCTACTAAGAGAAAAGACATGTCTTTGCCAGATACTTCATATCAATCTGTTTACTATCATCTCTGTTCTTTACATACTCCCCAATTATAACTCTCGGTGGTACTTTTTGACATGAATCACTTCCGTTCTTACTTAACCAGTTGATGTGTTCTTCGATCAGGTTCCAAATAATGACCATTACAAAAACCTACGCAATTGATACACTGTCCTCCCCAAGGCTTTTCGGGATTTTGGATTGGTATAGGTATAATTGACAAAGGGAGCCCTCCTGGATACCAGCTCGGTTCTATATTGGGCTTTCCTTTTACACATTCTGGATGAGGGCATGTAGATTCGTAACATGGCAATAGCATAAATAAATAGTTTGATGGCAAACCTGGAACCATGTGTCTTTGCCTCAACTCCCAGATTTTAGAGAAGTAATTAAAGTCCTCTGGAAAAGACTTCTTTAGAGCTTCTACTTCCTTCTTAGAAACTCTTAAATTCTACTTCCTCATTGGCACCTTTCACAAGAACAATTTGTGTTCCAAAGCATGGTGATCCAGAAACTCAATTTATATATACATCTACAGCAGTCTCCATATTCTGTTTAAGTTAAGCTTGGTTAATTTCTTTGTTTTCATCAAGGTTTGATCCAAGGATTGTCGATGGAATAAACAGATTAGAGTGGCCAAGGGCCAAGCAACCATTCTGAAGTTCAACTTTGTTGAGGTAGCTCCCTCCACTAAATCTAGCGGGCACAACAGTGCATAATTTACTTTCTTGCAAGTGTCTTTCAGTCCATTGGAACTGGACCTCAAAATGCGAGGGTCCTTCATCCACTGACCCATCTACTCGTATACAGTCAATTCTGTTACCCTGTGCTTCAATACATCTGCAGCATGTTGTGCTGGATTTTTGGGAATTAATTTCTGTGGTTTCACAACGCCAATACAAATATTTGACGTATTTTCAGTGCCCATAGAAAGGTTGTCTGAAGTACTGTTGTGTGCTTGTTGACAAAATCGGTTCGTGTTGTCAACTCTGGTTTTGCTTTGTCTTGGAGGATTCGATGCTGTTTGTGTGTATAGGTCGTATCTAACCGAAAACCGGCAGCGTCGTCTCGATTAATAATTACTTTATCCATGCCATCTTTTAGTTGAATATAATTTAGAATTTTGTATAACGAACAGCTCCATTTCGCGTCAACATTAAGGTTTACATTGAAACCTTTTCTTGTTCTTCTTGAGAGAATTTGCGCAGCTCCCCAATACCTCTTGCTGGATAGTTTTCTCTTGCTGTGAGTACAACACAACTGAACCACAGTTCCATATCCAAACTTTACACCATATGTTTGTCCAAGATGTTCCTTAATACTTCGGTATGTTATCTTTGGTCCTGTTTTAACATTTCCACTAAATGTTAGTAGTTCAGTTCTACACCATGAGTCTGCCCCAACTCGCCTCTCACGAGCAAAGTCTTCGATGACTTTCCCAATGTCTGGGTATTTATTTCTTCAACGTCTTACTAGCCGTGGGTGGAAGTTTTCTTCTCAACAGCCTTTCTTTGGACAAATTCTTGGCCACAAGTCTCTTTCTAACCCGCTGAAAAATTGCAATCTGTTTCTTAACCTTTTGAGTTACTTTATCAGATAATACTGATTGGTCTTCTGGGTTGTCAGACTCGCAATCACTGACTATTTCATCATCACTTTGTTGGCAAGTATTCATTGACCTATCTCTTTGAAGAGCCAAGTATGCTTGCCGCGACTGCTCAGCAACGCTTTCTTCATCTTCTGTTAAATCTGAATCGGATAAGAACTCACCAAAATCTAACAGAACTTGATCGTGGGTTTCTTTTGACAAATTAGGAAACGTTAATTTTAATTCTGCAACAACGCAAAACCAATTAAGGTGATTTTCTCTCAGTATGAGGAGAAGATGATCAAAAGAAGGCAAGAACTGCGATTGTGAGACTCCAGCTCTTTCTTTATCCATTCTATCAGGATCAGAATCAAATACATTTCTAATCTGCCCACTGCCATCAGTTTGCTGCTTTCTTCTGTTCCGAGCAAAAAGGTCACTGCTGTGCAGATGTACTTGCTTGAGAAGATTGCCTTGATTGTTATAATCGTCTTGTACATAAACAGACTCTTCAGACATTTCTATATTTGCTTCATCATCATTGCTGGAGCTGGCAACTTCAGATTCACTATCAATGATTTGAATGCCCAGTTTCTCAAGACAAGCTATTTCTCTAACATGTACTACTTTATCAACTGCCTCTCATATGTCTCTGTACTGTTCCATGGCTTCACGTACTTTCCACAGATCTGAAATACCAAGCTTAACTTTTGCATTAGTAGAGGAAAGATGAGCTGATGCTGCAAACCTTATAAGTTTCTTGTCTTTTTCACACGATGCCAGATCACACAATATCTTCAACGTTTCCCTTGAAACACTTTTGTTTTCATTAAACACAGATTCAGGGGCTAACATATTAATCAATTCAACAAATTTCTCGTACTTCAAATATGAACAATATTCTGTAACAAAAAGTTTGTCTTTCCTCCTAAGCACAACAATGGGAAGTTGCATTAAACGTCGGATAGCCTTGTCAGATTTATACTGTCAGACAAAGTGTTTACGGTAACTCTCTGCAAGAGGAACAATTCCACAAGTAGCTACTTCCTTGGCAACATTTATCAGTGGCAAACACTGTTCACATTCTGGTGAATCGTGGACATCTTTGTGTTTGACTTTCCAAATATTTTGCTCTTTTCTTGTAGATCCTCATCTGACATATCAACAATTGTTTTCCTGTTTTCAGGTTGTTCCTACATGTATAAATAAAGCTACATTGGTTATATACTTCACAACATAACAATATATTTTTTTCACTAGTGATTGTTATGATATCACTTCACTGTATATCAATTTAATATTCATGGCTTTATCACACTGATATCAATGCTTTAATAGTGTAATAAATATGTATATTACCTGTAAATGCAACTTTTTGCCCAGTTTTATTTCGCCATCACTTATTTCAATCGTGGACTGGAGTGATTTTACATTTTCAGACATCTTCTTCACTTCCTTTCACATTTGGCCCAAAATATTAAAGCAACTGAATATGAAATATGATACCTTTGTTGCTGTCAGTTTGTACATCAGCCTTTTCATACAAGAGAAAAAAAGACAATAAAATATTAATCCTTTTTAATAAAATCTTACACTTCTCTAGATTGAAATTGAAGAGATCGAGCTCAAAGTATTATGTGAATTAAAGGACAACAAATAGTTTGAAAAGTATATAAAACAGTAAATGATTTTGAACCTTTGAATACTATAAAAGTTTTTAAGTTTTAAGCTTATAAAGCTTACATGTGGACATCGATCATTTACTGCATAATTATAAAAATATATCATTTACACGTCACTAATAATTTTTCTTTGTCCTAAAAACTTATAGGTTTTCTAGTCTTAGAAATACAGTTCAAAAAAACCTTTGCCTTTGGCGAGATGATATTTTTGGTTCAGATAGAGATGTCCGTTTTAGCGGCATAAGCTCAGGTTTGGCACAAATTAAGGGACCATTGTTTAAAGCCAGTTAGCTGTGACTGCATTTCACAGAAATTCATTGTTTGTGAAACAAAGTCCGCGAGGAAAGAATTTGGAAAAGAACAGTCTCCAAAATGATTTTGAATACTTCATTATGGTGAGTTTTGACAGTTTACGGTGACAACATCAATGTCACGACACGTAACCGTGCGTCATATCACCCGTTCCATGCTCGAGAATCCAGCCGTGCTCTTCGGCTCGGTCTCGGATGCATGAAACGTCGCCCCGCAAGAAGTCGTTCTAGCAGCAATCAGCGACAAAATTGAATGACACCCCCTTGATATATGTCTCCAAAATGGCTTTTTAAGATAAATCAATATTCAACCCCTCCTCCCCCCTGCCCCCTTTGTTCAATGTTGTTTTTTTCTCAATTTTTTTTTGGCGGAACATTGTTTACCTCAACATTGAATAGGGGAGGGGGGATGGAACATTTATAACTCCCCATAAGGGGCTTATTCCGTCAAATTCACCTTTAAAGACAATTTAGTATCGAAGAGTGTCATCTATTTTGTCGCCAATTGTCTGTCACGCCACCTATGCATTTGCGTTATCCATCTAGCACGCTTACTAGTGTTATATGTCAATAATGTAAAAAATTGAATGCATATGCTGTAGAGGATTATCCCTACGCGAAAGAAAGTCGGTATAATTCAACATATCATTAAATGGTGAGTAATATATACCTGAATAAGATTATTTGTTTCCGCATTACTATCCACTATCATTTGCGCGCGGACTGTTTGAAAGAGATATGTATACGTGCGTGACTTTAAAACTGGGTTTGAATCACGTAATCATTGCTGTCAAACTTTCACACAACCATTAAACCCTCTGAAGATATCAAATTCGAAAAGTATCACTAATGACGTTAGGCGATTGGGTAATGTACAACTGTATACGAATGAACCATTTCCAGAGCTCCGTTGAAGTACGTATTAACTTTCTAGGGGGAGGGGCACGGCAAGCACGGGGAGGGGATGGAGTTATCACTACTAAGTATTAGAAGGATACCATGATAGGGACTTATCATTACTATAAGCAGTGTATTATAATACTCTTGTCGCAAGCTCCTCGGTAATACCGCAGTATAGATATATATTGTTATAAGTGCCCCGATTGAACCATTTAATACTCTCTGCGAAAGCTCCTCGCGCCTCGCGATTGAACCATTTAATACTCTCGTCGCACTGAAGCACGTACGTGACATCATGACAGTGTGCATGACATTGAACAGTATCGGTCTACGGTCAACAGACGTTACTTAGTTATTATCAAGTCATATCCTTTATAAATAAGCGTTGACCGTTGACCGATACTGTTCAATATCATTCACACTGTCACTGTCACAGTGAAATGACTTCCGCTTAATCCAGGATATAATGTATGTACATACTTATGTAAATGGACAAGAACATGGAGAGGTCGATATATAGACTAGCGTTTTGAAATAGATGTGTTAATATACTTAAAATGTAAAATTTACACATGCTTGGATCGCACGACGAATGCGTCTTTCCTCGCGCTCGTTAAATTTCCTTCGACGTCCACCTTTTTTTCCTAGATTTTTCGACTCTTCCTTTTCCTTTACACTTCTAAATACAGTAGATCTTGAGACGCCACACTTTTTTACGATTTCGTTCACTGTGAGGTTGCTGAATTGCTTTAAATACTGAACAGACGCTTTAGTTTTTGGTGAAATTATTTTTCGATCCATCTCGTGTTTTGCGCACGTCAATAGAACGCTTTTAGAACATCTGAACAATCATGATTATTTATTGGAATATATTATTAATTTGTATTCTTTTCTCGTTCTTAACGTTCGATGATTAGGTTACATATTTGTAAAGTTTACATGGATTGGGTGAGAGAAAAACGCGCTTCATGCAGAAATGTACGTACCCCCTTTTCAGACAATAAGCGACAAAATTGAATGACACCCCCTTGATATATGTCTCCAAAATGACTTTTTAAGATAAATCAATATTCAACCCCTCCTCCCCCCTGCCCCCTTTGTTCAGTGTTGTTTTTTTCTCAATTTTTTTGGGGCGGAACATTGTCTACCTCAACATTGAATAACATAAGGGGCTTATTCCATCAAATTCACCTTTAAAGACAATTTAATATCTAAGAGTGTCATCTATTTTGTCGCCAATTGAGGCTTGTAAGTTCTCCAGTGTTTCTCTGGCAGGGCGACGTTTCATCCGAGTCAGCGCTGAAGAGCACCGCTGGATTATCGAGCATGCAGATGAATCGTGGCAAGTTTATGACAATATTTCATTCAGGGTATTATCTAAAAATAATTATAGTTTTTGACATTGTCGAAAGATGCGAAACCATCTGGACCGGCTACTGACCTATACCGGTTTGTACAGGCACACAGTAAATTGGTAGAATATTTGAATATGTCTAGCAGCAGTGTGAGCTCATACTAATTCCCATGTTTTCATATTCTCAGAAGAAGAAAAATTATCCAACGGATAGCACTATCCAATCCTTGAATATCCTCGGCCTGGATTTCACTAGCGATGCAAGCATAAGTACTTGCCAGTATCAATATAAATATCCATGTTTGATTATAAATGCTTGCGTCGGTGAAAACTGGCTCAATTACTCATCTAATATAATTGCAGTCCGGGGGGAAGGGTTGGGTACTCGGGTAGGGGTGTGGCGCGGGACACCTGAAAATCCTGACCCTATTCCAGAACTAAAAATGCAATTTTCCATTCCCTATCCCACTGCATCAAAATTCTACACCCTATCCCAGGCCTAACCTAAAAACATAATTAAATTAATCAGTACGTTGTTTCTGCGGTTGGTTTATTTGGTGAACTGCAAGATGTAACAAACTATGGTAATTAACGCTGGTGTAGTTGGGCGCGTTACGTTATTGTGAAAACAATACCCTATCCTAGACCTAAAAGGCACCTTAGTTTGTCGGTCCAACTACAGTATCGTGGAAAAGTATGATTTTCAAAAAAACATATATTTCCACCCCCTCGCTCAAGTTCGTTAAGACCTGGGATGGACGTGAAAACGAGGCTAAGCCTATTTTATTTTGCTGTTATGACAGGTTTTGCTCGAAATTCACGAAACTTCGCACATAGTCAAGCAGCAAGTGTACTCCCGTGTGACTTTTATGAAGAAAGCAAGCCACCTATCTAGATATGTTAAGGCATCCCTAAGGAACAATAAAAACTTTGTTGACAGTCTGTCAACTTGCTAGCATGCCCGTTAAGGGCATATTAAAAATGGGCATCTGACCTCTAGCATGGAAACGAGGCTGAAGCTCTTTTGGCCATAAAAACCATGTTATTTATGACAAATGATCATGAAATTAATAGAGATGATCAATTAACATCAAAGTATTAGCTATACGAGATCAGAGTTGTGATCACGTGACTAGAAAGTGGTTGCATGGAAACGAGGCTCCAATTTACAAAATGCTCATAATTGCTGTATATAGGTAAATTTTAGCTGTCAACATACTTAGAGTTCTATCATAGTATGTTGTACAATTGTGAGAAGGTGATTATGAATGCTAATCACGCGATAAGAAACATCAAAGTGAGGCTAGATGTCTCAATTTCAGGTTACATAGTAATATTTATCATATGTAAAAGGATTTGATTATATAATGTTTGGAGTAGAGTGCAAACACTAAAACCGTGAAAGAGTGCTAACTTTAATTAGCACTAAATAGTGCAATCTCTTTTGTTTTCTATTGTTCCATTGGTGATATTTAGCACTAAATAGTTTGTACTGTTTCACGGTTTTAGTGTTTGCACTCTATTTCTGCGTGGAAACAGCTTATACTACTATTATGGTACTTCAAAAAGAACTTTCATCATCATCATCATCATCATCATCATCATCATCTTCAAAAGCAACATCACTGTCATCATCAACATCATCGTCGTCGTCACTGGGGATCGTTGTTAAATTCTCGCACATTATATCTTCTGTATCAGAACATCTGCATAGATCGGTACATGGCAATCCAACTTTCCTACACTGACAATGATTTGTTGAACAGCGTGTCTTGATGCATCCACACTTTATGAGATGGATTACTGCCTCGGGTGCTGGTGACAGTGGTGTCATTACTGGTGACCACTCATTTTCTTGCAATTCCCACCCATACCCTTGTGGCGATGGTAAGGTAGGATTGACAGCTGTGTCATGTTCCCATATCATAGCTTGGTGGTGAGCTCTCTTGATGCCTTCTAGAAGTGCTGATAGTATAGGTGAGAGACTCTCAGATTGGGCCTGCTTTTTCTTAAACAGCCACCACCTAACCTCCTGGACTTGTGTGAAGTGCGTGTTTGGAATGTACAGTTTACACACGAACTGCTCAAGCCCAGTCAAAGTTGCTTCTGATGGATTAAGGGTGGTACCAAGATTTCTAAATGCAGCAAGGATATCTCTGCTACTTTCGTGAAATATCTTCCAGGATGTTAACTTGCCTTTACCAGCAAAGCTCCCAGTGTTATCTGCTCCAACCATTGCATGGAATCCAGGTAAAGCTGCTGCTTTTTCTTCACCAAGGGCTTTGAAGATTGGGTTCAATGGAATAACCCGGCGCCTCTGCCCAACACCAGTTACAAAGGATGTGTCTTTACATAGCTGTGGATACCGCCTGAGTGCAAGAACAAGCACATCATGTGTCTTTACATAGCTGTGGATACCGCCTGAGTGCAAGAACAAGCACATCAGTGTCTGGGGAATGAATTTGAATGGTCGTAGCACCAGAAGTTGTAGCGTCTACAGCATGAAGTATCATTTTGGTGTCTGCTTCTTCTTGTTCACTTTGTAGATGGGACATGTCTTGATGTGAAGCTTGACACTTATCGGACCATGTAACAACCACATGTTTTCCATGTATCTGCCCTAACTCAAGTGTTTTCTTTGCCAGATAGACAGAAAGTTCCATTTTCGTGCTTACGTGGGACAAAAGCTTCTTCATTGGGACTCTAGAGATGTTTGTTGAGTCGGTGATGTGATAGGAGATTGGTGGCTGTCCACCTTGCCTTCTGACACGAGTAGCCATCTTGAGTGATAATGGTACATCATACCTAAAATAAAATAATGTTTATTAGAATGACTTCAATGAAAAACAAATTTGAAAAACTCAAGTTTTCAATGAAATTTGAAAGTATATAATTAAATACCTGTCAAAAATTAGACGTAGCTCGTCACTTTCACTGTACTTTTCAAACATCTTTGCAGTGAAGTGGTTGGCTAGATGTTGGCAGTTCTTTATCCATTCGGGCTTATTCAGAGACTGAAGTTCGGCCATACCATCCACAATATCAACTCTCACACGGTGAGAGTTATCCACATGTACAGTCGGTTCTTGGATATTGCAAGTAGGTTGTAATACAACATTGGCATCTGGTTGAATATTTGCAGAATTGCTGGAATGTTTCTCGGGTAGTTTTTCCAGAATAGACATCAAAACACTCTTGTTGGAACAGTGAAACATTGTGCCATCAGCAGCGAACAGTGATCGGGGAACGACTGAGAACTCGTGAATACCAATGGCAATCTTGATGTTGATTTCAGGCCTTGTCTTACACACTAACATCATACGTGCAAACAACGATCTGTCCTCTTTAAGCTCGTAGACTTTCTCATTCGCTTTCACCTTAAGCTCCTTTCCAGCTTTACGCCAAGTGCTAAGCTTGTATTTCTTCATAGGGGACCATATGCTGAACTTTCCAGACTTGATGCGATTACATACAAAATCATCAAAAAGCTTAAGACCAATCTTGCTTTGATTGCACAGGTCTTCCTTCGTCTTCTCTGAGACAATAGCTTTTGTAACAAGATTAAAGAGGTTGTCACTCTCTTCGGCAAAAGGATTTGTGAAACTTCTCAGTGTGGTGGTAAGAGCTTTCACGTTTTTTTTCTTCACGAGTAAGAAACGCATTTGAGATGGTATGGTGGTGTGTTGGAGCCCTCGATGTTACTCCAGCCATCTCCTGAGCTTCTGAAGATAATCTTGCCAGCTCAAGCGCAATCAAAAATAACTTTGTTCGTGCACTTGGATTCAACGTTATACCCACAAGACCACCGGAGACTTTCATGGAACGGTTGATGTGCTCTAATGCATCGTCAGCACCAATGCAACAAAATGGAATGTTCGCGTTTTTGTTGACAGCCCAGTTTCCTTGCTGGAACTCCTCATATATCGTGGGATCGGTATGCTGAAGGGTTTGCATTTCTGCCAAGTATAAGGGAATCATACGCGCGTAGTTAAGCTTATCGTGCGCAAAAAAGTACTTCGTGAATACTTCAAGAGACTTGAGATGCAGTTCCCAGTCTGCTGTTTTTACTGCACGAATGAAAACCAACATTTCAAGAATCATCTTCATGTACTGGCGCATAACTGTGAAAAGAGGTTTATTGGACTTGGCTGAGTCAAATCTTTCCATCTTGGCCACAATATCTAGCGACTCAATTGTGTTAGACATCTCTTGGTGGATGCACTTTATTTTCTCCTTGTCTCCATCTGCACATGTAAGGTTGAGCTTCTCAGTAGCTTTTATTAGGTGGGGTTTCAGATCTTTGTGCTGTTGCAAAAATGCCTCCTGGTACAAGGTAAATATAGCCTGCAAGGTCACCAAATAGGCTGTTATCGCCCTTTCTAGAATCTGTTTTACGGTTGCTGGTCCATATAGATCTGCTTCAGTCCAACTCAAGTCTATTCCACTGCTTTCAATGTACGAGCCAATGGTCCGCAGCTGTACCATAACAATATGCAGCTCTCCAGGACGTAATATAATAGTGCTAAGGTCGTTTCGAGGCATCTGAAGCTGTTTTGCAGGTTGATATAGTCCCATATCAAGAGATATGACGGTCTTCTTTGTAGGACCTAGGCCTACGACTGCTGTCTTGATGTTTTGGGCTTGTTTCAAAACTGTAAGCAATGTTTGCCATTCATGAGCTGGTGAAGCGATTAAAGGTGGTGCTCCAACTCGTGTTACAGGGATTGGATTATTGACCAAAGACTGATAACCAGACCACGTAGGTATGTTGAGCTCTTCTCTGGAAGCCATTGTGTTTGTTGGTTCAGTGTTTCCATCTTGGGATAATAGTAACGACCTCTGAATGGTACGTCCAAAAAGCCAAGTCGCATCGGGTAGTGAAAGTGGCGATGAACTTTGTTCGCCATTTTGCAAAGAAAAAGTAGGATAGACAGTACTTGGTGGTCTAGAGGGAGGGTCAGGACAATCAAGAAGCTCTGTTATTGAACTTGGCAAGTCATGAATGCAGCGACAACTTGTAGGAGCATCGTCACTTATTATAAGGTTAGGCTCTTTGTCACCTGGGTGACACCTCTGGTATACTGCCATAGAAGTCCCATGGAGATTGCGCTTTCTATCTGGTGTATCTTCAGAGAAATCAACATTATCGATGGCAAAAAAGACGTGCCGTCCTTTGGCAATATCTGGAGGCAAATACACCCCGTCATTCAGCTGCATTCTCTTCAGGATAGTTGCTTCAATTTGAGACTCTATGCGCAACAGTTTATTATATTCGCATGACATTCCGAATCCATTTAAAACATTGACGATTTTTTTGCTCCTTACTGCTTGGTGAACTGCTATCCCAACTGCTAACTGTTGTGGCATTTCACGTGGGGATTTGAATACCTCAGACTTCTTGTTCTTTGTTTGACGGTCGCTCAAGTACATTGAAACTACTTGGTCCTTGCAAAACCCAACGAAAAAAGCTGTACAGTTCTTTAGGGAGGTGTCTGTCTATTATATCCTGTAGAGATCCAGTGAACTTCCAAGCTTCTGAGTTGGTTATTGCTTTCCTCAATATTACAGCTGCATCATAAAGCTTTCTGACGTCATCGTCAGTGTCTCTTGGTTGCGCATTGACTGCTGCATCTCTTGTCATCTTTACAGTTATCCTCTCAGATTCGTTCACACGGGCTGGCTTATGGAATTCTATTCCCGGTATTTCCTCTTGAAGAAGTTGTTTTAGCACCTTGTAGTCAGGTGGCTTAGTGAAATGATCGTGACAGAACGTACAAAAGCACCATACTTTGTACAAATGTTGTTTAGACCTATATAATCAATATTAGAAGGGGTGCCCACCGAAACTCTTTCTAATTAACAATTTATGGGCAGTTCATTTTTGTGAAAAATCGTTGTTTGGGCTTCCTGTGTCATAACGTACTCTTCCTTCGCCTGGAGGTTAAAATCGATAACATAGTGAGAAGTTAAAGTAGTATTTAGTTAATTGAGTCGTAATAAATAATTATCTAACAGAAAAACCTGGAAAAAAATTGATCCAGACTTATTTTTACACTATTGGCTTGAATGCTAGTACCCAGGCTCCACTCGGCCATTTTAGGTTATTGACTTCTGTCAACTGAATTAAACGGCACAAGACTGGAAAACAATCAAGATAATCGTACATAAAGCCTTGCAAGCTTCCAGAAATATACTTTCTACTCCTAGAGGGATTTTAAAGCACACCTTTTCGAGATCATGCATCTTCGCTAAATTAATTCAGCCGAGATCTAACCATTTTAGATTACATTTTCAATGTTACATTTGCAGTTGCAGAGCTAGGGGTGCGCAACTCACACATGGCTTGACATATTTGCATAAAGTCGTACATGATTGGGTATGTGCCGCTCAACAGGATATGGTTTTTGCCTCTGACCATGGAACAGGGTATATACAAAGACTATTTCTGTCTGGAACAGGGGGATATTTTCGCTCAGTTTGAATCTGGAACAGGTCTGATTTTTTCCACAGTGTCCGCGATTATTCACGATCAAGTCTACCACTGCAAAATGACACTTCGTTTTTTTTTTCTGGAACAGGGTACCTATATTCGCCATTTTGTCTGAAATGGGGTTGAAAAATTATATTTCTTTTGTCTGGAACAGGTCCAGAGTCTCAGAATCAGCAGCGCACCTCCATCCTAAAGTAGCCCCTTCCCGGCTTTACAGCCACACTTGGGAAACCTCGGAGATTGTCATCCAAACTGGTGTTCATGAATCCTTGTCTCTTTTTATCTATGAAAATCTCTCCGGCAATGAAATATCATGTTCCGTCTGATCGCTTATATATTACTGTCCAAACTCCAGCTTCAAATGGTATACCGGTTATCGGAATATGTTGTAGAAGGGCATCCTAAACATAAATGGGTAAACAAATAAAAAACGTTTGTATATGACTTTGTCTTATGATTTTGCACAGCTGTACCTGTAGGAGTGTATAATTATAATATATAATATATATTTATTTATTCACGGTAGTAGGTCCTTCAGGCTTACAATAATAACTACTGATCACAACACTAATGACTGACTTCGCAAGCATGGGAAGCATACCCTAATGCGACACCAGTGCTTGAATCTCTTGCTACTGATCTCTTTCAGCAGCTCCAAATTGAATGTGAAATCTTCCGAAAGCTTGAGATATTGACCATAATCATGTATGACAAATTGAATCCTCTGGAATCAACGAGACCCGAATGGTTCTTTTTTTGTAAGCACAACAGGTCAATGTAGAAACTCCCTCCAACACATGCACAGTACAAAATCATAAGACCGTACTGTCTGGCAAAGTCATATATACAAATGTTTTTTATTTGATTACCCATAATATTTATGTTTAGGATTCCCTTCTACAACATGTTCGGAGAACCGGTATTCCATTTGAAGCTGGAGTTTGGACAGTAATATATAAGCGATCAGACTGAACAAGATATTCCATTGCCGGAGAGATTTTCATGGATAAAAAATGAATACGATTCATGGACACCAGTTTGGATGACAATCTCCGAGATTTCCCGAGTGTGCGTGTGGCTGTAAAGCGGGATGCACGACTAGATGCAAATATGTCAAGCCATGTGTGAGTTGCGCACCCCTCTGCAACTGCAAATGTAACATTGAAAATGTAATCTAAAATGGTTAGATCTCGGCTGAATTAATATTTCTGGAAGCTTGCAAGGCTTTATGTACGATTATCTTGATTGTTTTCCAGTCTTGTGCCGTTTAATTCAGTTGACAGAAGTCAATAACCTAAAATGGCCGAGTGGAGCCTGGGTACTAGCATTCAAGCCAATAGTGTAAAAATAAGTCTGGATCAATTTTTTTCCAGGTTTTTCTGTTAGATAATTATTTATTACGACTCAATTAACTAAATACTACTTCAACTTCTCACTATGTTATCGATTTTAACCTCCAGGCGAAGGAAGAGTACGTTATGACACAGGAAGCCCAAACAACGATTTTTCACAAAAATGAACTGCCCATAAATTGTTAATTAGAAAGAGTTTCGGTGGGCACCCCTTCTAATATTGATTATATATGTCCAAACAACATTTGTACAAAGTATGGTGCTTTTGTACGTTCTGTCACGATTTGGCCCAATTTTTGCGCTAAGCCACCTGACTATTGCGACTGCACCTGGAGTTGATAACATTATTTGAGGAAAGGATGTTTTCATATGTCTTTTGGAGGAGAGAAATGCTCTTTCTGTCATAGTGAGGAACTCTATTTTCGATGCTATCTCGTCAGCTTTATGATGTGAAGGTGGATTTTCATTTGTTTTACGAAGCACATTAGATACATTTTGCAACCAACAACGCTTGTGGTACTTAATGTCGATTGCATGGGCATCACATGAATCGACTGCAGTGCAAAGCTTAACATTAAGCTTTCTGTCACCTGTCTTCGCAATGGCTTTATTCAATGAGATGCCAGCATTTTCTGTGCTAACTTGATGTAGGGACTCTTGGTAGCTTGCTGGCTCATCGCAAAAGAAGCATACTTCTTTGTCATAAGGAGCTGTCTGGGAACCTGTGAGAGCCTGATTTGAAAGTGTAGTCGGACTTTCCGTAGAATGAATCTTGAGATACCTCTCCTTCGCTCTCTTGCACAATACTATAAATATATTTAAAAAATAATAATTTTACACAATAACATTTAGATGGGATCATTAACTTAAATGGATTTTACCTGTATGGTCGGTGTTTTGATAGCATGTTCTGTGCCATGTTGCCGAGTTTAACTTGAGAACATCAGGAGTAGCATTTTTTAGACGATCCCAAATGTCAGGATACATGGTGTCATTGTAAGAAGCCCTTTCTTTGACAAGAGCAAGAACTTTACTGTGAGATTTACACGGGGGGTATTTTCATGACACTTTGTATCATATTACATTTCATGGAAACTTTTGAGACTGACAAAGTATCAAGAACATAGACATGTAGCGAGGGGTTATGGGATATATTCACCGAGGACGCCCGAGGCTAATCCCGTAACCCGTAACAAAAGTTTGACAAAGGTTTTCAAACAAAAGACGGTCCTATGAGAAGAACGTCATTAATCCATGGTTATGGTTCCTGATTTCCCAAGAGGAAATGCTAAACAAATGCTTTTCAATTCTGTAATGTTAACGAGTTTCATCAAAACAGCTAAAGCATTTTTTGTCCAGAAATATCTATCAGTTAGCTCAGTGGTATATATAGTGTAAAGTGTGGTGTAGTGAGCCAAAGGTCTTGGGTTCGATTCCCGATATGTGAATTTATCAAAATATTTTTTTCTTCATAAAAAAGTTGGAAAAACAAAGAAAACCGTGTCAAATTGAAATTATATATTTAATGAACGACTTCTGTAAAGAGAAAATCTATTATAAAATAAATTATACTCCGCACAGTTTGTGCCAGTGCCGCTAAAACGGACATCCCTAGTTCGTTTCAGTCTTACTTAGCTTTTTACTGGCATAAGAAATAGGAAAAATGCCATCGTCAAAATATTGTAACAAAATAGTAGTATATCCAAACCGCCATTGTCCCACGGATCGATGATTAAGAATGGGAATAATTAAGATCCATTGTTCCAGCGGTTGGAACAATTACCATGGATCCGTTCGTTCCGACGTTCTGCTCTCTCTTTCCAATTCACGTCCCCAACATGATTCCGTAGTAAATTATTCCCCCAAACCTCAAACTTTATCCCTTACTCCCAATCCTCACACCCAATCCTTATTTGCAATCCTTATTTCTCAATCTCTATCCCTTACTCCCAATCCTCACACCCAATCCTTATTTCCAATCCTTATTCCAATCCCTTCTTTCGCATCTTCCTCCCCCACTACTCAAAAATCCTTCTTCCAAGACTGATTTGTTAATTCAGGTTTTTTGTTTTACCACTTGATCCACGGTCATCCATTATTTGCATGCCGTTACTTCTGACCACCATTGGTCCCTCCCTTCACATCTAATCTTACGGTCAAACTGGCTGGTTTCTTTCTTTCTCGTCTCTCTTTTTCGTGTACTTATCATCTTTTCACTCTTCTATTTCTTTGATTTCCTTTCATTTAGTTCCCTCTCCTTATTTCATATATATGGGGCATATTGTGACACCTTATACACGCATTCGGTAACGTGCCAGCCAGCTTTCAGTGACTCGTGTTTCCAAATACTGAGGGAGGGGCCAATGGTGGTTAACAGTCCACGGCGCAATCGCAAGGATCGGGCACAAAGGGCTTTAGAGAGCCCCGGGCATGTTAACCAACAAAGGACCACACCACAGCATAACAAAAGGCACATTCCGGCAAGTCCCCGGCCAAATATTCTCGAGTGCGAGCTGGTCACACCTATCAACACGTGCGAGAGATTTCGCACCTCCAAAACTCACAAGTGCGTCCATCCGGGCCAAAGGAATTCGCGGAATTGAACAAAGCCACCAACTGAACACACGAAATTAGCCCGTGGCGTTCACCTAGACAATTCAATTCAGCTACCGCCAAACAATACTAGCTGGTATCTGTGCCCGGCCCGAAAGGCCCAACTTAAAATAGATTTGGCTGAACACCGAATGCCAGCTATACGCCAAACAAACCACTAACGGCACCTGAACCCAGTTCAGTATCTGTGCCCGACCCGAGAGGCCCAAACTAAATAAATTTGGCTGAGCGCCGACTGCCAGCTATACGCCAAACACACCACTAACGGCACCTGAACCCAGTTCAGTATCTGTGCCCGGCCCGAGAGGCCCAAACTAAATAATTTGGCTGAGCACCGATTGCCAGCTATACGCCAAACACACCTAACGGCACCTGAACCCAGTTCATTATCTGTGCCTGGCCCGAGAGGCCCAAACTAAATAATTTGGCTGAGCACCGACTGCCAGCTATACGCCAAACACACCTACCGGCACCTGAACCCAGTTCATTATCTGTGTCCGGCCCGAGAGGCCCAAACTAAATAATTTGGCTGAGCACCGACTGCCAGCTATACGCCAAACACGTAACGGCAACTGAACCCAGTTCAGTATCTGTGCCTGGCCCGAGAGGCCCAAACTAAATAATTTGGCTGAGCACCGACTGCCAGCTATTCGCCAAACACACCACTAACGGCATCTGAACCCAGTTCAGTATATGTGCCCGGCCCGAGAGGCCCAAACTAAATAATTTGGCTGAGCACCGACTGCCAGCTATACGCCAAACACACCTAACGGCACCTGAACCCAGTTCAGTATCTGTGCCTGGCCCGAGAGGCCCAAACTAAATAATTTGGCTGAGCACCGACTGCCAGCTATACGCCAAACACACCTAACGGCACCGGCCTGAACCCAGTTCAGCATCTGTGCCCGGCCCGAGAGGCCCAAACTAAATAATTTGGCTGAGCACCGACTGCCAGCTATTCGCCAAACACACCACTAACGGCACCTGAACCCAGTTCAGTATCTGTGCCCGGCCCGAGAGGCCCAATTTAAATAAATTTCCAAGCACATGGTTGACGTTGGACGACCAGGAGTGCTACGGACAAAGAGTTCCAGCAAACCTGACACGAAAATAGAACAATGTTAACCATTTTTCGCCCGAGAGGACCAACACATGCAAGACATACTACCTTAGGGCTCTATAGTACTTGGTAAGCACATTAATATTGGTTCACGTTGGACGGCCAGGAGTGAGCAACCAGTCGATGAACTGGCACGATGACAACAAGAAAGCTTCCTATACTACAACCTGATACGAAAATATATAAATTTGAACGGTATTAAATTTCGCCCGAGTGGTCCCACACTGTAGTATACTACCGCGCCGGGCGAAGCTAGTCCTAGGTAAGCACATGGTTAACGTTCACGTTGGACGGCCAGAGTTCCTGCAACCTGACACGAAAAATAAAACAATATTAACCATTAACTTTCCCCCGAGCTGTCCAAATCAAGATATACCTGTCGGTACTTGGCCAACACATGGCTCACGTTGGACGGAGTGAGAAAACAGTAAGCGTCCTGCGAAGCTGTCCGTGTAGACTGCGATTCGAAATCCAGCATCTCTGAGGTGTCTTTCCTGCAGCCTTTCCCCCTACATTCTGCCTGCACACCGATGTTAACCCTTGCGAAACAGGCTCCAACATGATACTGACTAAAAATTGAACTAACCGGCGATGCATAGAGGTGACATGCCACGAAAATACGACATACCTATATGCAAATTCGAAGAAAAAATTACCAGAGGAGATAAAACACCTACATATAAGTCCTGAAGTCGGAAACCTGCTAAGAATATATTACCGTGTGATAAGCCAAAACCGAGACTGCTATAGAAAGCTGACCGAGCACATCCGACAAGACTGACTAAAGACCGAAGAGAAACCTGTGCCGGTCCTGCCAAGAAGGCAAAACCCTAAAACGAGCGAAGGGCAAGAATACCCGTGCAATAAAACGACTAATTAGCGGACCGAATACAAACTAACGATAGAATAGCAACCACTACTGGAACTGGATGAAAAGCACGAATAATACCGATGCAATAAAACCCTAATAGCCGCGCACATAGTAAGGGACACTGACCTACGTCTACGTCTTCCCGAAGCACACAAATTCTATCCTGACACGTGCACTAGTTGCTAAAGCGAAGAACACGACTAAACAAGCGAAAAGGTAGCATGTAGACTTAGTCAGGAAGGGCGTGTAACTGTACCGTGTGGCTATGCTGAGAAAAGTAAAGCGAGTATCGAAACTTAAAAAGTAGTAAGGGCGGCTGGTGGCGGTACAGTTGCCAACGTCGTACGAAATGAGTTAAACAACAGCAAAGCTCCTGTGAATTGACACAAAATAGAAGAACTTTAAACCATTAAATTTCGGACGAACGTACGGCCCAAACAAGATATACTACCGTAAAACGAGTACTTTGCAACCGCATGGTTGACGAAGGACGGCCAGGAGTGAGCATATTGCGGAAGGTAAAAGGTTAGATGTTGTTCGTCCCGCTGGTTTGGTCAACTACAATATGTTAATTACAGGACTCTTGTTATATAGTCTTGTATATCATTAAGTCATCTCCCGTGGGACTATTGGGGCGGTTTGAATAGCGCCTACTCCTACATCAGATGCGTCAGCTCTAACTATAAATGAACGGTTAAAGTCTGGTAAATGTAATATAGGTGACTTAGTTAACAATGTTTTCAACGTTTGAAATGACTTCTCTTGGGCTTCGCCCCAGTTCACTTTGTTGGGTTCTCCTTTCTTCGTAAGATCTGTTAGTGGTACAGCTATTTCAGCAAAGCTTGGGATGAACTTCCTGTAGTAGTTAGCCAGACCGATAAACGATCGTACCTGCTTCTTGGTTTGTGGTCTTTCGGCGTTGCTCACTTTGCACGTCTTGTCCTCGTCCGTAGTAACGCGACCGCTGCCGATCTTGTGACCCAAGTACTCGATCTCCTCAAACCCCACTTGGCACTTGGATGGCTTGATTGTTAACCCAGCGTTCTTGATTCGTGTTAGAACATCGCGCAACACTGTCAAATGTTCTTCCCAGGAACTTGTATTTACGAGGATGTCATCTACGTAGTTGTCGACCTTAACGGTGCCCCCGAGAAGCTTGCGCATCATACGATTGAACGTGGCACCAGAGTTCACAAGGCCAAATGGCATTCTTTTAAAGTGATAGCAACCATCTATGGTGGTAAACTGTAATTGGCTTGGCTGACTCTTCGAGTGGGATCTGCCAATAACCTTTGCAGAGGTCGATATCTTCGTGAAGAACTTGCTTTGGCCTAGCTTGGCTAGCGAGTCTTGGATGTCTCCCATAGGCTCTGTGTCGAATACTGTGGCTGCATTCAGCTTTCTGAAGTCGATGCAGAATCTGTTAGAACCGTCTTTTTTCTTGACCAGGACGATGGGTGAACTGTACGGCGAGTTGGAGGGTTCGATGATATCTTCTCGTAGCATGGCTTGTACTTCGTCTTGAATCACCTTCCTTTGGGAGTATGGGACGGTGTAAGGTCTGACTCTGATTGGTTTATCCGTTGTCAGCCGTATCTGGTGGCTCTCGAGGTTCGTCTTGCCTGGCTTCGTAGTGAAGAGGTCTGTGAAGCTTTCGAGTAAGGAGACTGCTTCTTGCTTTTGGCTTTCTGTCAGATCTTTATTAACTTTGACGTCTTTGTACGATGCATTCGTCTCTGTTTCTCTGAGTTCCAGTAAGGCTTCTTCATCGACCGTACTACTTCCTTCTTCTGTCTCAATGATGGCAATACCTGAAGCGAAATATGTTTCACAAGCGAGTTCAACTGTTCTAACTTGATAAAGCTTAAGCAAATTTGCGTGGAATGTTTTTACCTGATTTCCCATGCGGATCTTGTAGTCAACGTCGTTTAGTACTTCCATCACCTCGTATGGTCCCTTCCACTGCAACAGAAGCTTGTTGTGGTCGGTGGGCAGCAAAATCACCATATCCCCAGCTTTGAACTTCCTTGGTCTTGCTTTCTTGTCGTAGTGATGTTTGTATCGGCCTTGCGCTTCGAGGAGGTTCTTCCTTGCAATTCGGCATGTCTCTTGCAATCTGTTTTTCAAGACATATTGGTAGCTGTTCTTCACTTCTGTGTTGTCGTGTCCTGTCCACAACTATTTCAATATTTGCATAGGTCCTCTCACGACTCTACCGTATAGTAACTCAAACGGTGAGAATCCGGTGCTTGCTTGTGGAACCTCTCGGTAGGCGAAGAGTACTGCAGGAAGGTATCGATCCCAATCGCGAGGTCTTTCTTGGCAGGTTTTCTTGAGCATGCTTTTAATTACGCCGTTGATACGCTCGCAGAGGCCGTTGCACTTTGGATTATAGGGTGTGGTGAACAGTTGCTTTACGGAGACTAGTCTGCATACTTCTCCCATGAGGCTAGATGTAAACTGTGAACCCCGATCACTAAGGATTTCTTTGGGAAAACCCACTCTACAGAAGACTTCCAGTAGTGCTTCGGCGACTCTCTCTGTCTCGATCTTTGGCAGGGCGACTACTTCAGGATAGCGTGTGGCGTAGTCCACGACCGTAAGTATGTGAGAATTGCCAGCACAAATAGGGTCTTGGAACGGATGTAACTTCTTTGAGAAAGCTTTCCAATTTTTTGAAAGCGTATCATCAAATGGGTCTTAGTTCTGAAGACTCTTTTTGTACTAACATCTCTCATGTTGACTGACGATCACGTGGTGCAACGATACTGTGTCGTCAGATCATAGGAGACAAGGTTGTTCTCTTCGGTATTTTCGAGATTTATTGATAGCGAATATTGCGACAATGAGAGCACAATGGCCGTAATGCGTCTTTAATTACTAATTGTGTTCTTTGCAGACGAGTCGTGCGCTCATTGTGATGCAAGCTAGACAGAATCGCGCTCAGTCCGTCAGTGGTTTTGGCAAGGTACGTGCGTAATTGTGTACACGGATAAGAGACACATCATGAGAATTGCCAGCACAAATAGGGTCTTGGAACGGATGTAACTTCTTTGAGAAAGCTTTCCAATTTTTTGAAAGCGTATCATCCAAATGGGTCTTAGTTCTGAAGACTCTTTTTGTACTAACATCTCTCATGTTGACTGACGATCACGTGGTGCAACGATACTGTGTCGTCAGATCATAGGAGACAAGGTTGTTCTCTTCGGTATTTTCGAGATTTATTGATAGCGAATATTGCGACAATGAGAGCACAATGGCCGTAATGCGTCTTTAATTACTAATTGTGTTCTTTGCAGACGAGTCGTGCGCTCATTGTGATGCAAGCTAGACAGAATCGCGCTCAGTCCGTCAGTGGTTTTGGCAAGGTACGTGCGTAATTGTGTACACGGATAAGAGACACATCATGAGAATTGCCAGCACAAATAGGGTCTTGGAACGGATGTAACTTCTTTGAGAAAGCTTTCCAATTTTTTGAAAGCGTATCATCAAATGGGTCTTAGTTCTGAAGACTCTTTTTGTACTAACATCTCTCATGTTGACTGACGATCACGTGGTGCAACGATACTGTGTCGTCAGATCATAGGAGACAAGGTTGTTCTCTTCGGTATTTTCGAGATTTATTGATAGCGAATATTGCGACAATGAGAGCACAATGGCCGTAATGCGTCTTTAATTACTAATTGTGTTCTTTGCAGACGAGTCGTGCGCTCATTGTGATGCAAGCTAGACAGAATCGCGCTCAGTCCGTCAGTGGTTTTGGCAAGGTACGTGCGTAATTGTGTACACGGATAAGAGACACATCATGAGAATTGCCAGCACAAATAGGGTCTTGGAACGGATGTAACTTCTTTGAGAAAGCTTTCCAATTTTTTGAAAGCGTATCATCAAATGGGTCTTAGTTCTGAAGACTCTTTTTGTACTAACATCTCTCATGTTGACTGACGATCACGTGGTGCAACGATACTGTGTCGTCAGATCATAGGAGACAAGGTTGTTCTCTTCGGTATTTTCGAGATTTATTGATAGCGAATATTGCGACAATGAGAGCACAATGGCCGTAATGCGTCTTTAATTACTAATTGTGTTCTTTGCAGACGAGTCGTGCGCTCATTGTGATGCAAGCTAGACAGAATCGCGCTCAGTCCGTCAGTGGTTTTGGCAAGGTACGTGCGTAATTGTGTACACGGATAAGAGACACATCATGAGAATTGCCAGCACAAATAGGGTCTTGGAACGGATGTAACTTCTTTGAGAAAGCTTTCCAATTTTTTGAAAGCGTATCATCAAATGGGTCTTAGTTCTGAAGACTCTTTTTGTACTAACATCTCTCATGTTGACTGACGATCACGTGGTGCAACGATACTGTGTCGTCAGATCATAGGAGACAAGGTTGTTCTCTTCGGTATTTTCGAGATTTATTGATAGCGAATATTGCGACAATGAGAGCACAATGGCCGTAATGCGTCTTTAATTACTAATTGTGTTCTTTGCAGACGAGTCGTGCGCTCATTGTGATGCAAGCTAGACAGAATCGCGCTCAGTCCGTCAGTGGTTTTGGCAAGGTACGTGCGTAATTGTGTACACGGATAAGAGACACATCATGAGAATTGCCAGCACAAATAGGGTCTTGGAACGGATGTAACTTCTTTGAGAAAGCTTTCCAATTTTTTGAAAGCGTATCATCAAATGGGTCTTAGTTCTGAAGACTCTTTTTGTACTAACATCTCTCATGTTGACTGACGATCACGTGGTGCAACGATACTGTGTCGTCAGATCATAGGAGACAAGGTTGTTCTCTTCGGTATTTTCGAGATTTATTGATAGCGAATATTGCGACAATGAGAGCACAATGGCCGTAATGCGTCTTTAATTACTAATTGTGTTCTTTGCAGACGAGTCGTGCGCTCATTGTGATGCAAGCTAGACAGAATCGCGCTCAGTCCGTCAGTGGTTTTGGCAAGGTACGTGCGTAATTGTGTACACGGATAAGAGACACATCATGAGAATTGCCAGCACAAATAGGGTCTTGGAACGGATGTAACTTCTTTGAGAAAGCTTTCCAATTTTTTGAAAGCGTATCATCAAATGGGTCTTAGTTCTGAAGACTCTTTTTGTACTAACATCTCTCATGTTGACTGACGATCACGTGGTGCAACGATACTGTGTCGTCAGATCATAGGAGACAAGGTTGTTCTCTTCGGTATTTTCGAGATTTATTGATAGCGAATATTGCGACAATGAGAGCACAATGGCCGTAATGCGTCTTTAATTACTAATTGTGTTCTTTGCAGACGAGTCGTGCGCTCATTGTGATGCAAGCTAGACAGAATCGCGCTCAGTCCGTCAGTGGTTTTGGCAAGGTACGTGCGTAATTGTGTACACGGATAAGAGACACATCATGAGAATTGCCAGCACAAATAGGGTCTTGGAACGGATGTAACTTCTTTGAGAAAGCTTTCCAATTTTTTGAAAGCGTATCATCAAATGGGTCTTAGTTCTGAAGACTCTTTTTGTACTAACATCTCTCATGTTGACTGACGATCACGTGGTGCAACGATACTGTGTCGTCAGATCATAGGAGACAAGGTTGTTCTCTTCGGTATTTTCGAGATTTATTGATAGCGAATATTGCGACAATGAGAGCACAATGGCCGTAATGCGTCTTTAATTACTAATTGTGTTCTTTGCAGACGAGTCGTGCGCTCATTGTGATGCAAGCTAGACAGAATCGCGCTCAGTCCGTCAGTGGTTTTGGCAAGGTACGTGCGTAATTGTGTACACGGATAAGAGACACATCATGAGAATTGCCAGCACAAATAGGGTCTTGGAACGGATGTAACTTCTTTGAGAAAGCTTTCCAATTTTTTGAAAGCGTATCATCAAATGGGTCTTAGTTCTGAAGACTCTTTTTGTACTAACATCTCTCATGTTGACTGACGATCACGTGGTGCAACGATACTGTGTCGTCAGATCATAGGAGACAAGGTTGTTCTCTTCGGTATTTTCGAGATTTATTGATAGCGAATATTGCGACAATGAGAGCACAATGGCCGTAATGCGTCTTTAATTACTAATTGTGTTCTTTGCAGACGAGTCGTGCGCTCATTGTGATGCAAGCTAGACAGAATCGCGCTCAGTCCGTCAGTGGTTTTGGCAAGGTACGTGCGTAATTGTGTACACGGATAAGAGACACATCATGAGAATTGCCAGCACAAATAGGGTCTTGGAACGGATGTAACTTCTTTGAGAAAGCTTTCCAATTTTTTGAAAGCGTATCATCAAATGGGTCTTAGTTCTGAAGACTCTTTTTGTACTAACATCTCTCATGTTGACTGACGATCACGTGGTGCAACGATACTGTGTCGTCAGATCATAGGAGACAAGGTTGTTCTCTTCGGTATTTTCGAGATTTATTGATAGCGAATATTGCGACAATGAGAGCACAATGGCCGTAATGCGTCTTTAATTACTAATTGTGTTCTTTGCAGACGAGTCGTGCGCTCATTGTGATGCAAGCTAGACAGAATCGCGCTCAGTCCGTCAGTGGTTTTGGCAAGGTACGTGCGTAATTGTGTACACGGATAAGAGACACATCATGAGAATTGCCAGCACAAATAGGGTCTTGGAACGGATGTAACTTCTTTGAGAAAGCTTTCCAATTTTTTGAAAGCGTATCATCAAATGGGTCTTAGTTCTGAAGACTCTTTTTGTACTAACATCTCTCATGTTGACTGACGATCACGTGGTGCAACGATACTGTGTCGTCAGATCATAGGAGACAAGGTTGTTCTCTTCGGTATTTTCGAGATTTATTGATAGCGAATATTGCGACAATGAGAGCACAATGGCCGTAATGCGTCTTTAATTACTAATTGTGTTCTTTGCAGACGAGTCGTGCGCTCATTGTGATGCAAGCTAGACAGAATCGCGCTCAGTCCGTCAGTGGTTTTGGCAAGGTACGTGCGTAATTGTGTACACGGATAAGAGACACATCATGAGAATTGCCAGCACAAATAGGGTCTTGGAACGGATGTAACTTCTTTGAGAAAGCTTTCCAATTTTTTGAAAGCGTATCATCAAATGGGTCTTAGTTCTGAAGACTCTTTTTGTACTAACATCTCATGCCTAAGCCTGCAGGGTACGACTACTTTGACCTCACACGTTGCTGCTCCATTGGGCCGATTAAGTATACTGCTGTACTCTTAGATCGTCCTCCATCACATTCATTTGTTTTGGCCAGTTGCACCTTCAGCCATGCTTTCTCTCTGGCTTTACACTCTGCAGCTCTGGGTCGTCATGCTGCGCAGAATTTCGTCACATTGAAACTTGGAAGCTCGACGTGATTCTGTCCAAGGTTTTCCTGGAACCGTTTCCACCGACGATAAACGTGTGCCAACGTTATAATCTGCTGCCTAAGCCTGCAGGGTACGACTACTGTTTGACCTCAACGTTGCTGCTTCCATTGGGTTTCGTATACTCTGTACAGTAGATCGTCCTCAATGACCATTCTGTATTTGTTTTGGCCTTTGGTTGTCAGCACTGCTTTCTCTCTGGCTTTCACAAACAAACTCTGCAGCTCTGGGTCGTCATGCTGTGCTTTCTTTAATTCTTCATGGTTGACGTCTTCAACTTTCTCTGTTGGGATCTTGAGTGGTTTAATTGGTTGCTTGTCACGCTGAGCTTGGGCCCGTTACTGGGAGCTTCGGTGTGCTGGCACCTGGCAAGTTTCCAATGATTAGTTCATAAATAGGATCATTAACACACATGGCATCAATTGTTCCAACGAAGAATGGAGTATCAACAAATATGCTAGCAATAGGAAAGTTCCTAATTGTTCCATCAATGAGCACACATAGGCTTTCTTTCCCAGTCATTTGTTCGGGCCTCACTAAGTTCGATTTCACTACAGCAGTGCTACAACCTGCGTCTCTCAATACTTTGACTGCTTGTGTACTTACGTAACCTTCGCTCACCGGGTTCACCTGAGAGTGTTTGACAAAACGCTGCGGTACTGACAGGTGGTTTTGTAGATGCCGTTGCCTCGCGTTGGCGCTCATTACTCGGTCTTTCTTTCCACTCTGTCACTCTAGGGCCTTGCCGTCTGTTATACATGGACACTGCATTGTTTGGCTGCTCGTTGCAATCCCGGGCCAGGTGTCCATCTCTGCCACACGCGTAACATGCACGAGAACGTGGGGAGTCTCGTACTTCAGGATGTTGGACGGTTCCTTGCGTCGTTTTCGAAGCCGGTCCTCGCCATGTGGTATTACTAAATCGATACTTGTCCCTTGTCCCACTAGCATGCGCTTCGACGTACTGTTCTGCGATACGGGTCGCTTCCTCGACACTCTTTGGGTTTCGTTCCTTTAAAAACAAAGCCATCTCTGGCGTACAACTTTCAATAAACTGTTCACGTATTAGTAAATCTTTCAACAATTCGGTATCATGTTCTACTCCTGCTAACTGCACCCACCTTTTAAAATACAGTGGAACCTCGATATATCGATACTCGATATAACGATATTCCCGGTATAACGATCACAATCTGGCAGCCCGGCAAATGTTACAGTAAATGTATGGAGAACATTCCCGATGTAACGATACTTGATATAGCGATATTCCCGATATAACGACGACAATCTGTCAGCCCAACCGTAAAATTAACCGTGATATAACGATAAAACACTTGAAAAGATATGACAATAATTGAATCCTCTGTTCTCATTGCATAAGGACTGTAACGTGTCTGTCAATAGTTTGTTACGATCATTGCCGGTACAGCTACATGTATAAGGCCGCTTTATCCTCTTTGTCTTTAATCAGTTCTATTAGCTTCTTCACTTTGGACGGCTTCTTGTGCTGAAAAATATAGGTTGCAGGAATTTCCAAACCAATGCCTTTATTCCTTCGCTTTCCAATCACTCTGACAGAGATATGCCCATCATGCTTCAAGAATAAATGAAATACGCGTGACAACGTCAGTGTCATGTGGATTATCAGGCTCGTACTGCGGCAAAATAACAATACACTCTTATGAACAACGTAGTTTCCCGTGAAATCGATAAGCGGAACCGGCCAGTGTCGCAATGGGTCAACAATAATTGTTACGCGTCAAAGGACTTAGGGTTGATCCGCATTAGCGACAAAATCGGTTGATGGCGTAATACGATCGCGACAACACAAAGCAATATTTTGATCCGCACTATCTATCAAGCAATGTAGTATAACTGTCAATCACATAGTAAAATTATGACAGGTAAATTCATCAAGAATCGGCACACGCTCTCAGGCGAACATAAACATGGATGATGCACAAAGGTTTGCGATTCTTGCTACTTTCTTGCTGTTAAATATCTTTTGGTCGCAAAATACGTTTCAATTGCACATAGCTTTGCTTTGTTGCTGTTTGTACCGAATGAATCAACTCCAAAACATGGCACTTCTCCTAATAAAAAACCAAGGTCGTAGAAGACGGCGAAGACGTCGTAGATGGCATCCATATTACTGGGCCCTTCCTCGACCTCAAGAATCGTGGTTTGACATACACTATTACGACCACAACATTCCCGGAACACATTTCAGAAAACAGCTTCGACTGGACAGGGATACGTTTGAGCTGTTGCTGGACGAAATACGAGCACATATAACAAGAGCCGACACAAGGATGAGAAAATGCTTGTCCCCTGAAAAGGTCCTTGCTATAGGCCTTCACAGACTCGGGCACGGGAGCTCTTATGAAGCGATTGGTCCCAACTTCAACGTTGGGAGATCCACTGTGCTTGAAGCAGTCGAAGATGTCGTTGAAGCACTGTTGGGGATTAAAGACCAACATATTCAATTCCCTGAGACCGAAGAACAAATTATTCAAACCAGAGAAACATTTGAATTGTGGTCTGCTTTGCCAAATATTGCTGGCGCTATAGATGGAACTCATGTGAAAATCAAAAAACCTGAAAACGGTGTCGATTATTTCAGTAGATACCAGGATTATGACATTGTTGTGCAGGGGATTGTCGATGGAGAAATGGCATTTCTTGACATCGAAGCCGGTTATCCTGGAAGTATGCATAATGCCAGGGTGCTCAGAAATAGCAATGTATATACTCGAGCAGAAAACCGTGAAATTCTTACAGTGCCAACAGTTTCAATTGGAGGGAACGAGTTAAGACCCTACCTACTTGGAGATAGTGCCTATCCTCTTTCAAACTGGCTACTAAAGCCTTTCCCAGAGAGAACAAATGATCCGAGAGAAATAGCGTTTAATGAAGAACTCTCATCTGCACGTGTCAGGGTAGAATGTGCATTTGGAATGCTAAAAGGTCGTTGGCGTATATTGCACAAGCGTCTGGATAGCAAGATCGCATTTATAAACAAGATTACTGTTGCATGTGCTGTATTACATAATTTTTGCATACGTGCTGGTGATTTCTGGGATGAGCCTGATGATGATGATGACAATGATAGTAGTGATGATGATGATGACGATGTTGAGGGCGATGGAGAAAATGTAAGGCAAATTCTAATGGACTATGTCAACCGATTATAATTTTTTATTGGAAAATTTATGTTCATTGCTGAACTGTACTGAACACATGTACATGTATGATTATATATGACCATATAATAATTTTCAACATCATCATTTTAATTTCAAAACGTTATCTATATTCTTGAAATAGGAATGTGTCAGGTTGAGAATAAAATAAGATATCAAACTAATTGAATTGCAATCCTTCTCAGTTGTCATACCAATAGAAATCATGCATAAAAATCACATGAACTGAAACGAATTTTATCAACACAACATATTGGGGTTAAAGTTCTAGATCAGTCAAGGTTTCTGATTTTAATTGTCCTTTTCTTGCGTTTGCTTGGACATTGAAGCAAAAACCTTCATGAATTCCCCCATAAACTGAACTTGTTGCGTTTGATTTTCTTGCATTGAAGTTACAATGCTTTGCATTGTATCAGCAATCTTTGCTCCTTGCTGCTGCATGACATCCAGCGTGTTATCCAACTTGCTTTGTTCGTTCTCTTCATCTTCGTCCATGGGATCTCTTGGAAGGCTCCCACTCGTTCTTTTCAGCTTCCTTTCTCTTCTCGCTTCCTTTGCTGTCTTGCCTTTCGCTTTCATCTCCTTGTCTTCATCTTTGTTGCTTTCTTGATCATCGGTATCAGTACACTCTTGAGTCGAGGATGTAGATGAGCACGTGGAGCTGTTTCCCGCCGAAACAACATGCTTCATTGTCACCGAGTCTTTCTTCCCCAAAATCTCATTCATCTTTGTAAAATAAGGGCAAGTTTTTCGGTTTCCCCCCGATTGTTTTCGGTTCCAATCGTTTGCCTTCTTATATTGTTCCTTGAAGTAGCGTATCTTTCGTTGTATTTGAGCGAGTGTCCACGAAGCCTTAAATCTCTTGTTCAATCGCTCTAGGATTTTTGCCCAGGATTTTCTACTTTGGGTACTCTATCAAGTCTATCAAATATACCTCTTGTACCTCGGTCCATTTATCGTACGTACGTTTGCTCGACTCGCTGCTGCTAGGGCTAGGGCTGTCCTCTATATCCTCATCTTGATCTGCGTTGCTGGTTCTTGTAGTAGTAGAGTTCATTTGGCTCGTTGACTGCGATGAATTCAACCAATCAGTCTGATGAATTTGAGCATTGTTGAAATGTGGTTGGCCATACATAGGATCAATGAAAGGTACTTGAGCGAATAAATTATCTTTACGAGCTGGTCTGTAGTTCGGGTAAAATCCGCCATAAGGAAAGGGGAAATTATTGCCTTGACCTTCTGCCATGTTGTTTGGACTGAAGTGAAACACGATCTTTCAAACTTTCGCTTATGTAAACCAAATCTGTCAATTTAGCTCGACTTGTTGCGAAATGTTCGCTCCCGAGGCAGGCCGACGGAACCTTTGATGTTTGCTCGATGCATCAAAATCTTGTTGTGTGACGAAAATACATCCGCACTACAAATACGACTTGTCAGACAAAATGTGACAATCAGTTTGACACTTTTTTGACACTTGAGCAAAATTTGTCGCTAATGCGGATCAACCCTTACCTCGCAATCTAGAACTTCACCTATAGCATCGTCCCAAATGTCCTTATATAAGCGTGGTAGCCTCGAATACAAGATCTGAATGAATATGAAGTTGTATTCATGATTGTGCTCGACCGTTTTAGTTGTGGATAAATACAAATAATAACTTTTGCAGCATTGTGTGCCGTAATCCCTACAGCAAACCGCAAACCTGTGTTTCCTGTGTAAATGGTTGACGTGCTGACCAATGAAAAGTGGCGTTAGATAGGATATGTTATTTTTGAAGTTTATTTCATGTCTATCCCGTCTCGTTATTGGTGTGCTCCATCTCAGTCAGTTGACAGCACGTCTGATGTTCACATGACGTGCTATAATATCGGATCGCTCTGTACGTGAGCACGTGTGGTTGGCTTTTACTGTATCTTGGATGCCTTGAAGTGCTTTCAGTATGGCGAGCCAGGAGGTTCAGGATAGTGCAGAGAGTGCCGCTGAAGATACTGTGCCGGGTCCCAGTTCGTCCTCATCACCGGCGTCAAAGAAACTAGGGGCCAGCAAGAGAATTCGAAGAGCTTTGACATTGGAAGATAAATACAAAATAGTGAAAGCAATCAATGATGGGGTAAGACAATTCGAGGTTGCAAAACTCTTTGACCATCCTCAATCGCAATCTACAGTTGCAACAATTGCAAAGAAGAAGGAGGAGATCACAAGTGCCTATGAAGGGGATTTCTACAAAGACAAAAGAAAGAAGCTGAGACCTTCGACGTATCCCAATTTGGACAAGACACTCTCTGACTGGTTTCGGAAAGTGCGAAGTATCAACGTCACAGTTACTGGAACACTTCTGGCAAAGAAAGCTCGGTATTTTGCCAACCAGCTTGGCTACGAAAACTTCAAGGCAAGCAGTGGATATCTAGAAAGATTCAAAGCAAGGCAAAGCATCTCAGGTCAGAATGTTTGCGGTGAGGAGAAAAGTGTTGATCCAGATATAGTGGAAACGTGGAGCGAACGTCTGCCAGATATCTGTCGTAAATACAGCCCAAGGGATCGGTTCAATGCTGATGAAACGGGATTTTTGTGGAATGCAACCCCCACTCAAACGCTCAACTTCAGAGGTGAGAAATCTACCGGTGGAAAGAAAAGCAAAGAGCGTGTAACTGTCATGGTCGCCTGCAACCAAGATGGAACCAACAAATTGCCCCTTCTAGTAATTGGAAAATACGCCAAACCTCGGTGCTTTAAGAACAGCAATATGGACTTGCTTCCTGTGACCTACGAGTCGCAAAGGAAAGCCCGGATTGACCATGTTTTGTTCAAACAGTGGCTTCGAAAGATAGACCGGATAATGAAAGCGGCAAACCGGCATATCTTGATGTTTGTGGATAACTGTACGGCACACGTGTCAGTCACGGGCCTGACAAACACGAGATTAATTTTCTTCCCGCCAAACTGCACAAGTAAGCTATAGCCGGCGGATCAAGGCATCATCCAAAACCTCGAGGTCCATTACCGAAAGACAATGGTCAGGAAAATGTTGCAGTATTTGGATGGGAATCAGCCCATCAAGCAATAGATCTAAAAGATGCTGTCTTCATGATGGCAAAAGCCTGGGACAACGTGAGCCAGACAACCATCAAGAACTGTTGGAAGAAGGCATGATTTCCAGGCGAAGTGCTAGAGCCAACACATGACCCATTTGAGTCAGACGAAGAAGACGAAGGAACATCAGAAGAGCGTGGATTATGAAAAATATATTATATGAACAACTAATATAAAATGTTTTTGTCCAATAAGGTGAACAAGAAAATACAAGAATATGTTTAGTGGTTGTTCAGGTCTTCGTGTAGCTGGACAAAAGTCCTGGCTATTGTTCTATTGTCATTCTATGTATTGTTTTTACATAAAAAACAACAACAGGGTTTTAGTTGCTTGAAAGTGGGTTAAGGATAACTTATACTGTATCCTTAACATGCTTTCAAGCAACTAAAAGCCTGTCAAAGAAATAATAGATTGGTTACTATTATAGTCTACTACACTTTAAAAAGCATCAAAAGTGAGATGAAAGTGTATCTTGATACATTTAGTTGAAGAAAGAATTTGATGGTGTTATCATAACCATGATGTAGAAACTAAGTATGTTTAAATAAAATAAAAATAAATCATAATACATTTCAGTCTCACTTTGCAAGGTTTATGGGCAATTAGATGACTGTTTAAGAAACTTCTTTGACTACAAATTTCAAAGTATCATAAGTGATTTCAAAAGTAGCATTGGCTTTTAAAATCATCAGTTGCATGTCTTTTTCTTCAGCAGTATTTAGTTGAAAGTCAGAGTTGATCTTATGCATAAGTTGTTGCATTTGTTGGTTAGGAAATGATAAATGAAACTTCTGACTTGATTCTGCAATGTTCTGAATCAGCATTCTCACACTCCATTGTAATGAGCAATTGGCCAATACTTGAGTCAACTTGCAGCTTTCACATTTTCCTAGAAGCATATCAGGACTTAGTCTCCTATGCACCCGTTCTTAGGCACAGGGATCCCGAAACTAAGAACGGGTGTATAGGAGACTAATCAGGACTTGGAATAACTTTCCTGTTACATGAGATACATGATTTTTTGTATGTGTGACCAATGCAGTTGTCTATAGGGGAATATAAGGTATTAGGTAAAACATTTACCGATAACTGTTCGTGATCAGGGATTTGTCCGTTTTCTAAAGCTTCTACGAAGATTTGATCGCCATAAAGTAAGATTTGATCAATTACTGCAGAATTCCAGAGGTCACAAGTGTGAGATTTATTGCGTAGCAATGCCGATAGAACCATAAAAGAACATTGTCTTCCTCTTGACAGCGTACCAAATTCGTTGCTACCTTGATGAATACTTCCAGAAATACATGTAAAGGAGTGGGACATTATTAAAAGACTGTAAACAGATATATCGTACGATTTATTTACCTCAAACTACAATAACAAAGTGACGACTTTCCCTATACGCCCTATGCACGAGTGCTGGATTTCGAGATCAGGATACTAGAATCTTTTGACATAAAAATGACCACTGCCATCTGAAAAAGCAATTATTCATCAATATTTATGGAAAATGTCAAAAGTATTGGATATAATCCCGCGAAGATATCGTAAATGACATTTATAGAGTTTAGTATGGGATTTTGCCGTCATGAGTACACAGCCTCGTTCTGGTGTATTTTCAGAATTAAAAACGTTGACATGTCATTTCGTCCTAAAACGTTTACACTTATCTTATATAAATATGTTCTTTTAGGGGAACATGTTAAACCTTGAAATTAAGCAATTTAGAAAATTGATGTACATCAGAACGAGGCTGTGTACTTATGACGGCAAAATCCCATACTTAATCCCTATAAATGTCATTTACGATATCTTCGGGGATTTTATCCAATACTTTTGAAAATTTCCAAAAATATTGATGATTAATTGCTTTTTCAGATGGCAGTGGTTATTTTTATGTCAAAATATTCTAGTATCCTGATCTCGAAAATCAGCACTCGTGCATAGGGCGTATTGCTATGCCAATGCCACGAGGAATCCAAAAATGTACGCTGTCGTTATATGTACGGGCGAACATGTGATGTACACGTGATACATGCGATGTACACGTGATCCGCTGTCGTCTGCAATGTTTACGTAACGTGAATTGTTTCTCTTCCCAGTAAACTGCGACACTTTTCATAGCTTTTGAGATATGCACGTGATAGAGATTCTGATTCTTGAAATTTATTCACTCAGTGGTTTTACAATCTTCCATGCAAAACCTTTTGGATTGGGATTTCGCGATGGTTTCTTGTCGGCCGTGGGAACGGTCCATTCTGATTGGTTGATTTGGGTTTAACATGTGATGTACACGTGATGTAATGTCCGCTGTCATACGTTATTACAGGCGCGTGTACATAACCACCTGAACATTTTAGAAATGTATTGGCAAAGAATAGTAGGCCATCTCCGCTAGCCAGTGGCCTATTGGCGCTTCGTGGGAGAGCCACTGTAGTGGCCAATGGGCCATAAAGTGTTAATACCCTGCAGACTGACTGAGCAATGGACGTGCACGAAATAGGAGCAGTTCTCTTGAATATAATTGTTATCAAATACATTCGCTACCAAATGAAAGGTTTCTACCACTTCAGCATATATTATTTCAGAATTTTCA
Organism: Actinostola sp. cb2023; assembly: GCA_033675265.1. Classification (NCBI taxonomy): domain Eukaryota; kingdom Metazoa; phylum Cnidaria; class Anthozoa; order Actiniaria; family Actinostolidae; genus Actinostola; species Actinostola sp. cb2023. The sequence goes on from JAUJYZ010000929.1 coordinate 85,963, forward strand.
TGGTGAAGCATTCTTTGGCACAGATGTATTTTCTTCTGTATCACGACAATTTGACTTGTTCTGGAGATATACTGGCGAAACATGCTCCTCATTTTTACAGTTAGCTACCAATGTAAAAGCAATAATAACTTTATTTGTATAGCGCCAAAATCCTGAAGTTCTAAGGCACTGTACAATAATATAGCTATTTAACCAAATATTTCAACTATTTTTAAATATATAATTAGTATTTTCTTCTTAATAATCAGTTACTACAATAGTTTTTAATATTATTTTCCATGTTGTCACTTAGGCTAGAATGCCTACGTGAATAGATTAAGAAAACATGGAAAATAATATTAAAAACTATTGTAGTAACTAATTATTGAGAAGAAAATATGCCCTAAACTCAAATAAATAAATATTAAACACTCAATAATTAAATTAATTAGCATATCTAATTATCTAATAATTTATAGACTTGTGTGAAGAGATGCGTCTTGACCTTCGTCTTAAAAATATTTATATTATTACTACACTTTATATCATGAGGCAAGTTATTCCATAACTTAGGTGCGCATACCGAAAATGCCCTATCGCCATATGTTTTGAGGTGCAAAGATGGAACATCTAATAAACACTGAGATGATGATCTTAATTGTCTAGTAGGAACATATTTACTAAGAAAATGCCATTTTAATCTGGAAAATTCAAAGAGATTGATCTTCTTACAGGATTGTCCATTCGCTAGACCAATGAGAATACGTTTAACCTACATGCTATTTTTCGGCCAGGACAGTCCTCGTTCTTATCCAATCACAAGTTTATACTTGGAGGACTATCCTCAGCCTCGACCAATGAGCGTCATTGATCATCAGTGCCTGAAATTACACTGAAATGATCTGTGGACAGTGTTGGGTTTTAGCCAATAGCATGTCGCGCATCTGCTTAGTGTTTGTCAATTTAAGAGCTGCTGTTGACAGACAATGTCATTTCAGTCTCGATCAGTCTGTAGAAAACACAAAAGATTAAATGCATTTCAATGGAATCTAAAACCTGTACCGACCAATGCGTTTCTGGTTTACATACGAAAATTAATCTTTTAAGACTGCAGAGCTCCTCAGCACGCTGGACTAATAATATGCTGTCTTATGATCTGTATTCATTGTTACGTTTTCATCGGCAACGCAAACTAAACTGAACATATCAAATATTAGCAAAACTATATTAAAAATAAATCCATATAACTACTATGAATTTAGCCAGCTCCGAGAAGATTGTGTACGTCTGACAATTTACACGTTCAACGTTGTGACATAACGGCCAGGACAGTCCTCGTTCTTATCCAATCACAAGTTTATACTTGGATGACTATCCTCAGCCTCGACCAATGAGCGTCATTGATCACCATTGATCACCATATTTGTGGACAGTGTTGGGTTTTAGCCAATATATTCCCATCTTGGTCAGGCTCGAAAATTGACATCGATAATGTTGATCGCTGGAACAGAAGTCTAAATCATTTTATGCAGATTCAGCTTCAAAGTGCGGATTTGGGCTAAAGGTTGTTTGAAAAAAGAAAAAAATATGGTTGTTTAAACAGCACACGTTCGCGACCAGTATAAATAGTTATTCGGTTATTCGTTTTTATTGAACTTCGTCTTTGAGACATTGCATTTAGTCTGGGCGACTGTCAGCAAGCGGAGAACACTCGCACAGTCTGCTAATAAGCACTTCATGATCAACCCTGTGAACAGAGTCTTCGATCAGAGGCGCATTAGCTTAACCAAGACTGTTATCAACCCACAAATGAAGCACTCTTTGAGAGAAGTAGTATTCAACGACGCAATGATCCATTCTTTACCGATCACAAACTTTAGTACTTACACAACCTGCGCTTATATCACTTTTATAGGCGAAACTTAATAGATGTTCATAGTATAATCGCACAATTTTGTGAGGCCCTGTTAGGGTAAATTCCGACAAAGCAACAGTGCTCTGAAACAGCGACACGAAGCTAACTATATGACGTTGAACGACAAGCCTGCTGTCATGAAATTGGGACAGCTTTTTTTTTGGTTTCGATGACCTTTTGAAATTGCGACAAGACAATATTTGAAACAGACAGGGGAGTGGCCAAAACACAAGATGACAGATGACGTAAAAATATTACAACATAGATTTAAATAATTTAATTTAACATAATAATTTAATTTAACATAGATTTAGTTTCATTGTGTATTAAATAGCTATATATTTGTATTTCCCATTTGTAAATCTCTCCATAACCTGAAGAAGGCTAGTTTGGCTAGCAGAAATATAGTCACTAAAAATATACGTTGTACTGGTCTTTGCTGAGTCTACTTGCTTCATTTAATATTGTTTTTGATATACATTAAATCCAACGTTTTCTGGCAGGATATTCGGCTTTTGCTACTTCTCAAGCAGTCTTCAATATATGATATTGTCTTTATTTCAAGTGAACACAAACTGTAGCATTAAATATCAAAACTGGAACATATATTTTATTAGGAACACACTCAGTGTACACGTGTTGTACATATTTACACTTTGCTTTCAACGTTTATTAACATATTATTAACGTATACAAACGTATACAACGTATACCATATACTCAGTAATTTGTTCTCTCTTGGGGAAGGGGTAGGGGGCGCTTATTAGAAGGGGGGCGCTTATTTAATATTTTTAGTCAGGGTGGGCGCTAATTCGAAGGGGGGCGCTTAATTGAAGCTGGGCGCTAATTCGAGCATTTACGGTAACTAATCTAATGCAATACTGATTGTGTGAGAGTTGAAAGTCCAGTCCACCCATGTGTTGAGTACCCTGGGTTCCAGAGGTTCCATCATTTTGCTCCTCTACTAACGGCCGGAAGATTTAACAGCCAAGTGACTCGTCGAGACTCAGGAGCAAGTAGAATGATAAACCCCTGGCACCTAGGGTACGTCTTGAACCATTGTTCGCCAGAACACAATTTTCGGGAATGGTCTATTCATGTTCAGCTGGTAAGGCAGTGTTTATTTCGTTATAAAATAATAATTGTTATTAACCAATCAAATAAAATTGCATGAGTAGAACATGAGCTCTCAAAACAAGCGCCGGATAGTTACTGTATCTCTATGAAATGTTCAATATTCCTGGTGTTGCGAACTTGTGAGAGGACTATGATACAGAAATAAATGTGGACGTAGTACGAATTTGTTAAAGTTCCTTCAGTACTTCAATATTCTGTTCAATACCATAATAATTAATTCCGGTATCATTAAAACGTCAATCATTTATTGCGCTTATTCAATTACCTTCAATACGTAAACTCCGCCGCTTACGGCGTCTGCTTGCTGTGGATGTCGAGTGTTTCCCAACACCCATTGCCGGTCGCCAAAGTTTCTAGTGTGAAGCCAGGCTCTGTAATCCCAGAGAGGAAAGAAAAACCAAAATCGAGTATTCTATTTTAAAAAAGCCTCAATTATGAACAGCAAGAAAAATTAACGACACGTGTATAATTCCATTATTACCTTATCACTTTTAAAAATCGGCTGTCACTTTCGGCTTTGCCTTCCACCAATGGGTCCAATATTGAAATTTCAGACTTTTGGAAGTCAACCACCTGAAATAGTAGACATTTTTTTAACAGTGAGTGCAGATGAATTTTTGATACAGTAATTGTAAGATCTTTTTATCGTGTTCAATAAATGAACAGAACCACTCAACCACTCGGTATTAGCCGCTAACGCATGAGAAACAATTGATACAGTTTATTGTATTCATGAATTCAGTGTGTAAGTATTTGTTTTCAAAAAAGTAGTAGTATTCAACTTACTCCTAATTTCCAGTGATTTTTTCTGCCTATTTGTCCCGAGAAGCAAAACTTTGAATACTTTCCAAGATCATTCTAAATGCAAATGTTGAAGATTCGATTATAAAAAAACTGCTTTATGAAGATCATGAATATACTGGTCAATTACGACTTCATGAAAATAAAAATAAAATTGCCTTCTTTCTCCAGGACATTTCAAGATCCTTGGCATATTCGTAATGGTAATTGAACTGAGTGGAGTGCAATTTGGTCTGAAATCAAACGCGCGATTACAAAATCGCACGACCGCGTAGCGTTAGTGCGATTTGTAATTGCAAGTTTGATTTCAGACCAAAATTGCATGACACGAAGTTCAATTACCACTTAATTATATCCATTTTGAAATTTACACTCATTGCATACCGGAAACATAAACAACGATTTTAATATTTACAGCAAAATGTCACGTGACGAGTAGTGTGCAATGAACGATTGATCCCATGCAAAGTCAGTTGAACAATCTACTCGACATTTGGTACAAAAGTCCTTCTTTATTCTCTTTCTCGTCGTCAGAATCACAGACAAAAGCCCAACATCGCTTTTTTACCGGTGATGGTTGTTCTTTTGAGTAGTAATTGAACGTACAGCCGGTGTAGTTTTGGGATCACTTGCCCTGCTGTCGTATGACCTTCGTGTTGAGGTTTTGCCGCGAGCCGTGAAATTCCCTGGACATTTTACAGTAAATACTACGCTTACAGGATAATTATTCTACTTCAAACGATGCTCAATGGCATAATTCTTAGTGATTGTGGCTCATTGTCTTCGCCGTCCTTGCGTTTGATTTCTGCATAGAACTGATCGAGTGAGAGTCTTGTTGAGGTCAAAACTACAACAGGCGCCATTTTGTTGTCAATGTTGATTTCAATGTCACGATTGTTGGACGTCTTGCACCAATTTTCAAACACAGAAAGCCATTGCTTTGTGAAATGGTTTTAGTCTTCTTGTTAATGGCCCGAGACTTTAATTCATCAATATCTTGGCTTGTGTAGAATTACTAGAAACACGAACTGTTTTTCCAATCGCAAATTCAGGAATGGACTCGCTACGACTAGGAGTTACCAGAGCTAGTTCGCTTGTTTTGGACCTGTTTTGGTGGTTTATTCTGCATTTTCTGAATGCAAATGGATGTCACATTCAGTGCCTCTTCAGCTTGAAAGAGGGAATATTCAACAATAAAAATCTGTAAGTTGAAAAAGTCACCATTTGTTTTGTAAAATATGAAAGATTTGTTGTGGTAAAATCCAAAGTCTTTCCTGGTTATTTATTTTTCCTGTTTTTTCTCTCTGTGTTCTGATTGCCTGTTTTATGTTGTTCCTGCAATTTCATTGGATGTTCAAATTGGTGGGATTTAGAGCTCAAAAAGGTGCGATTTGGGAATAAATCGCACCATCTTTAACCAATCAGATTACAGGAAATGCTAGTGATTTCAAAATGGATGTAATTAATATAAAAATTAATTGCCAGAAATTATGTCGTTTATTCCCTAGTAGTTTACAAGACGTTAGTAAGTATAGGTCGCACGAACTACAAAACCTTTTTTGGTATGGCTCGGGTAAAATGCAATGTTATCCGTGCCAAGACCATCAGTAAATAGGTAGTCTGTACCAAAAAAGCTTTGCAGTGTAAATGGGCCTTTATAATTAACAACGGCATATACATACAAGCTTACGTGCCTTCTCTAAAAGTTCCATGTAGCTATTGATGACCTATTTTTAATAAAATTGTAACTACAATGAGTACGAGTTGTTGTACAGTTATTTGCTAAATTTTACCTTCAAAACATCACAGTCACACATTTTATTGATGTCAATATTGTTTGAAATCTTTTTTCACTTAAAATATGAAGTTTTAGCCATTATGATAATTAGTGGCAGCCATTTTTGCATACGGTGTATAGCGTTCATGCAAAAAAAATTCGAGAAAATATAAAACATTTTGAATATTTTCAAAGCGCACAGCCAAACCAAAGGACACACAAAAAAAAGATGAAATTCCACAAAATATCACTTGCCTTCTCAGCCAATGAGTGGTCAATTTAGGTAAAGGTATACGATTCTATTACATATCTCATATCCCAGCCTCTATTGTTTCATCATGTGGTTGCTTACGAGAGGCCATTATCGTAAGACACCAGCTTTAGTTATCACCACTTTTTTGAACCGAGGTGGTCCGTGTTCACGGGCATGTGGAAGGAGAAATTTATCAAGATGCTTTTTTTCAACATGTCTTTTGTTCTCGACGCGGTTGTTTACTGAGTAAAGAAGTATGTTGCGTTTTCAAAAATATACGGATACGTGTTGATGCGTAGTCTTCTATACTCACCTCGTCGTTTATCCAACCACACTCCAGTCACTTTGGATGAGGTTTTTCATCAGCTCCTCGTCTTCTTGTGGCATGGAGAGCTGGAGGGTTTTTAAGTTCTTCCACCGGACAGAGGATTGCTTGCCCAAGCTATTCTGACAAACAATCATGTCCGGGTCCTCCTTTTCACTCCATATTGCTTCAATCTGGATGCAGTATAATGAGTTTATCATATTAGATTTACACTGAACATATGCATAAAACAAATGGACTAAAATTCAGACCTATACCTTTGCAACTCTTTCTTTGATGTCAAGTTGCTTCTTTGCCTTTATATGAGCTTCTTTCACTTCTTGCAGTTGCGGTAACGTTGCAGTGTTTGGTATTACCTGGGTCAATTCCACATGCAAATTGTCCATTTTCTACTTGTTGAATGGAAGGCCATCAGTACCCTCTCGCGTACTTCTTTAGAAATGTTATTTCTAAAATATCGCTGCCGTAGAGAGAGCTGATGACCTTTCCCAGGTAAAACATCTTCTCGCTGCTATAAGCAACAGCAACATATCTGTCTTTCACTGCTCCCGCCTGTGAAATATAGAAACATGTCCATACAAGAGAGTTAAAGACTCTCCGTCGACCGACATGCTTTGCGGGCGTTTGTTATTGTTTTGATTGCGTTGACTCGACTCTTCTTCATCTGGATGAAAGCTTAGTAAGCTTTGAATACCATCACCTATTTCTTCTGGGCGGTTATCTGGACAGGAGCTGAAAAAAACATTATTTATAGGACATTCAATTCGGGATCGAAAATACATGTAGCGGCAGAAATTTAGGGTCAGCACAGAACCAATATTACTGCAGCAAAATCTCAGCAAATTCGCTATCCGAAAGTTTGGAACTAACCTTGACTATTTGTTCTACTTCTCCACTGTTCTCGGAGAGATTCCCTTAGGTATATCACTGGTCTTTTGGGCCTACCTCGTCTTGTAGGTTTGACCGCCATCTTGACTAGCTTCTAAAACAATCGGCTCTTATTAACGGGCTGGATCTCCCACTCAAAACCATTATTTCAAACAAATAGAAGAATCAAAACTTAGACGATACTTTAGAGAATGTTCTCGGAGAAAGAAATTGATAAGAACTTCATAGATGAAGAGGATGCGAACAGATTATATAACTTCATACCGAGAAAAATATCAATTTCGTATCATATGAAAATACGATGAGCGCCCGCAAAGCATGTCGGTCGACGGAGAGTCTTTATTGTCTCATCAGACAGAAACATGGCGACCAAAATTTAATAGTTATTAGGTTTATCTGCTTCTCGTAATTATGGGACACAATCAAATAAGCATTGTATCTACACTAATCAATTTAGTTTGTAATAATGGTCATACACTGTACTTACGCCTTCAACGTCCCTGGTTTCTCATCCCTGGTTTTCTTTGAGGTTTTCTTCGATGTTTTCTGAGGAATGAGAAAAGTAACATCCTGGTGAACTTTTTCTTGCTCATGATGACGCTTAGTACGGCATCCTCGTTCACAGAACCCACTATTGCTAGAGGTCATGTCAACCTGTGTTATAATGTGGCCACCCTGTACTTAGTAGTCAGATGTCCAATTAAAGTCACAAGGAGTGGTGAATTTCTAAAATACTGTAGCTACAATATAAAGCGAGAGCGCCTTGTGCAACTCGTTCGCTTTTTACGTGCTTAGCAACCTCCCACGTGCATCCATAACTTGATGGACGCACGCTAACCGTGAACCATTTCTTTATTATTATATTTCCTTTAGGACAGGTGTCTACTTACTTTCATTGTTTCTTCAAGTTTTCGTTTCTTTGGTCTGCTTGTTTGATTATCTATGTTTAATTCCTCCTAAGGGATAGAAAACGTAGATTGACTTATACCAGTTGTAATGGCAATCTGGATTCCCGGTCGGATCGATACTAGCTTGGTGTCTTCATAAAATAACTGAGGAGAAGGTGCTGCCTTTGTTTCCCAATCTACAAATGGTTAGCCCTTCTCATCTTCTCAGGTAAGGACGTCAAAACATAACTCTGTACAAGGCGGACGTTAAAGACCCACTGAAGTACGGTGACTGAAAATGCTGATGACGCCCATCTTCAGTGCATGCGCTATTAGCTGCATAACCATTTGCCTCGGTTGATATGTGAATGACTTTACCGAGTAATAAATAGAAACACTTAACCTTATACCTATCAGCAAGAGTTGTTGGGTTCTGAAGCTCATTTCTGACAATGATAGTGTATACTTTGGAGAACCAACCAAGCAAGCTATACATAATTGTTATAAAGCAGACATTTTGACCAAATAGACAATTCTCACTTGATCGAGAGAGATTTCCGAAGGTGCTTCCACTTCTAGCAGTTCAGTTATGCACACTCCGTTGTCCTCCTTCTCTCCTGCCGGTGTGTGACACATGAAAGAAAATTAAAAAGCGATTATATTATAAGACATTTTCCACTTAGCTACAAAACATACCACATTACTTTATTCTCACCTTGAACTCACTTTCGCTGAATGAATCATTTTCAGTCATGCCGGTTCATCAACGTCGTTCATCGACAGCCACTTCCCGGATGATGTAGTTATCTGAAAAGACGTTTCACCAAAACAAATGTTCTTCAGTAATCACATTTACTGTTAATCTCAAGAAGGTTGTGGGGTTCCAAACAACTGTCCAAATACCGTAAAATCAAATCATACCTTACGAAACACAAAGGAGTAGTAACCAAGAGAAATATTTTAAATTGCAACTTCAACATGTCAATAATCCTACCCACGATGCACCTGATATGTTGGTATATCTATATGTTCAGACATTTTGCAAAAATGAATTATATTTTTTATATAACTTTTTCTTTACCTGCTCTTTTATCCTAATGCGGACTTGGTCAGTAGCAGGTCGCTCAATACTGGTTTGCAAGAGTGCACTATAAAAGGAGATGTACCTAGGGTAAGTTCGTTGGATCTGTCAATCAAATCTACCAAGACGTCACAGAGAGAGGATCTCAAGAACTGCAAGCTCTATAAATCAATCAAATGAACAAGAAACTGTGGAAATATACATACATAGTTTATTAATAAGTTCTAAAACGCACATGGATAATTTTTGTTGTACAATTCACTATCACTTTTCACTTTGGTAAAATCAAATTATGATACTTTGAACTGGAACCGTTAGCCATTTTGAAGTCAGTCACACGGCTCTTAGTATTCTGCTTATCGTTTCTTTCGTAGGTTATCCAAAAATTTACCTGCCAAGACATGGAAATGCCACTTGCGAATTAAATATACTCACAGCATAGGTTTCGAAATCTTACCGGCCTTTACCATAAAAGTACAGAGACGTACAAATGCTCGACACATTTACCTCGTAACAAGACGCCTTCGCGGCGAACGACGTTCGTTATGGTGTTATGTTATGGTGACGACGAAGACGAACGTAACTTGTGTAATGAAAACAATGCTCTTGTCGCTTTATTATTATTATTATTATTATGTAGAAATGACCGAACATGCTTGGAAAATGCTTATTACAGGCAAAGAGGATTTCGCTTCATGAATTTGTAGGCCTGGATAAGAAGTACGGATCGATGTTGATTGTTGTGATACGTGGCGCACAAAATTCAAAACATTCTTCGTACGCGTGGTGCGAATGAAAATCGTATAGATAACTACCGAATGCGAAAACTATTGACACGTCCATCTATTATAACTGTTTTAGACGTAAATTTACAATTTCTTCATTGACTTTGCTGTTGAAATGTGATTTTATTAAGAAAATTATTTTACCCCGTTGTTCAGCCATGTTGAACCATTGTCCGACATATTGAAACTCATTATTATTCAACAAATTGTGGGCGGAGCGATGCCCTTTTATAGCGCGCCCTCGTGTTTAAGCACTCAAAAACCTAGACAAGCACTCGCTATCGCCTCATGGCACTCTTACTCTTCTTTTGTGCTTAGCAACCAAGTGTACCCAACACGCAAGTGTTTACCAATCCTTTAATAACAGCTTGAGTATTTATTTTATTGATTCTACCCGTTTCGTCTGATACTTCAGACTTCGTCAGGGATATGACTATCTTTACAAAGTTGGGTTTAATTAAAACCGCTACGAACGTGAGAACGTGGTAACCGCTCCCATCTCGGATGGGCATGGTTCAGCAAGCGATATGAGTATCCCCTTGAATAGTGTATCCCCGTACCCAGATCCCTAGCGATATGGGTATCCCCAGTAGGGGATACACAGATCGCTGAAGCGAAGTCTGTCCGTCAGTCAAACTAGAAGGCGGACAACAGTTTGAGACTACCAAAGTGTTAGTCGACGTGGACAATTTTGTTCGTCATTTGCCCGTCTATGAAGAAGAAGTCGTTGGCGACTTTTTACATCTTGTACATCAAAATTTGTGTTCGCTGAGACAACTTGCTGGTCTCAACGTTCTAGTCTTCTAGTGTGAATACGGCCATTTGTAAACTAAGCATAATCTGTAGCTACGAAGAATGAAGAAGATAATTCGAAAAGAATTCATGAAGTATAGATCATTCAGTAAGAAATGAAATGTAATATTGTCGTTAGCAAATCTTTTTCAATGTACGGTAAGCAGCTTAAATTCAATATACTGTATTAGCCACTTCCAAATCGAGCAGGGGACTGGTACCAAGTCCGTAAAACTAATTCAATTGATACTAGTAAAATTGACGATGCTAGAGGGCATCAAATATGTCTATTTTCCCATACAAACTCTGTATTTTTTTTACGTTGTCCATTCAAACCATACATTCACTGTAAAATTCGCCCAAGTCACATTTGCACAAATGCTGATTTCAACATGCTCTTTCATGTCATGAACTTAATTTCGTAATTACATTAATTTTAATAAACTCATTCCCAGTCCCCTGCTCGATTTGATAGTGGCTAATAGATATATCCTAGATATATATAAGCTTAATATTATGATGAGTTATAATTGATGAAAACAAAGAAATACAAAAGTCATGATAATAAACCCACAGAGTATAAAAATAACCTATAATGAAATGCTTATCCATCGCCATTCGGATTGCAATCGAGTGACGTACTCAAACTTTTTTGAAAATCTACGCAAATTAACTTTTTCCTATTTGCTGGAATTTTCTTTATTTACTTGCTTGACGATGTCTGCCTCGGCCTTTAACGTGTCCTCGTCATCACTTTCGTCGTCCTCGTTTGGTTCTTCGTAGTGCAAGCTTTTTAGGTCAAAAGCCTTCCCTGCCTCCATCAATTCTTTGTCCGTCATATTGTCGATTGCCATCCTTTGTGATTCCTCCTTTGAAATAATATCTCCCACCATAGCTTGTCCTCACGTGAGAGATGAGATAAGAGATGTTTAACGGAATTCCGCATTTCTTCTGGAGTGGGATACTTCTTATTTTCGGGACGAAGAATTGATGGATTTCCCTTTGGCATTTCTTCCATTATAGTGACAGTCTTCCACTTTGTTTGAGTGGCCCACAGTCTCCATGACATTTCCACTTCACCTTTGTGTTTTTTTGGTGAAGCGGAAAGAGTGAGGGTTGGTGTGATGTGGCAGTGTATGGACGTATGAATGAGTACAGTAGATATGGAAGGCGTGTAACTGCCGCTTATTGTGGTGCGTACGCCATCCAGAGTGGTTGCAATTTTTTTCTTTAATGTAGCTAAACATCTGATGAAAAACTAAAGTAAGGACTATTTTATAGACTGCGTAGCGGCCCTCCCCAATCTCTTGGAGGGCCACACTTCATACCTTCCTGAACACGCCAGCCATTGCAAGGAGAGCACAAAGTCCTAGGATGTAAATATTTTTACAGTCCCTAACACAGTTGGCCATCTGCCAGTACAAAAGAGGTGGCAAGCTTCCTTCCTAGATAGAACAGAATTATAACCACAAGGTAAAGTCCCCATTTATTGTTTACAGGCTCGATCACCATCATGATAATTGCATTTTGTTACCTTTTTTGCTATGATCCTCAAAACAAGTAACATGAGCGTACAATGTCTAAAAAGCACCAAGACAACCTATTGCCATGGGATAGAACACCGTTCACATGTAGTTTTAGAAAGTCTCCAAACTGTCCTTCAAGCTGTTATATAATAATAACAAACAAGATGGGTAAACAAACTGTATCAGTTGGGGAGTACTAATGATTCATGCTTTTCCCATTGTACAAGCCTGTGGCTGGTCGTTTGGAACGTCAGACTTTCTGAAGCCAAACATAACAAGAGAAAATAAAATCACTATGCAGTTTGTATTACCTACCTTTGATGGTATGTAGAAGTGAGGGAGGTTAGTTTTGGCTTGGTCCATACCATCCGTAATTATTGAAAGATACCGTTTGGGATGATTGTTGGCCTTGTTCTGGTGTTTGCAGTACCTTTTTCTTTCGCATCTGTTGAGTGAAACAAACAGACAAACATGCAAACAAAAATAAACGAACAGAACCAGTAACTGTCGTGAATAAGTAAGCATGCACGCAAGTAAAATGAACGAAGGAAGAAAGGAGTAAATGAATGAAGTAATGGATGGAAAAGCCATAACTTTTTACCATCAAAATAAAAGCTTCAAGGTGCATTTACTACTTACGATTGTTGCATCAGATGTATTTCTTTCTGTTTCAACCAGTTTTCTTTGCCGACCTCGAATTTTGTATATGTGCTCTTTAAGCAAAGTGCATACACCGCATTTCGTGAATCTGTTGGTCTTTCGAAAAAGTGAAATGTTATATTTAGTGTTTCAAAAATCACAACAACAAAACAGACTGATTTGTGTTTGCAAGAATTCAAGCATTCGTTTTTACCTTTGGAATAACGACGTTAGAAAAATTCTTAGTCCACTTTCTACGAAACTGGGTGAAGCTCAATGGTTTTGTGGTGCCAGTACATGCACCTTTTCCAGAATTGAACGATTCTATGTAAGTCTTATAAACTTGCAATTTTGTTTGGCAAGAAGGGAGGTGTTTTTTTATCTACTCCGGCATACTGTCTGCCATCGAGTTGATATACTCTTCGAACCAATTCTTTGCAGCCAGTAGCCGACGAGATTCCATAAGTCGTCCAATTCTGGAACTTATTGGACATGTCCTCTCTTTTGTTTCAAAGTCATGTTGAAGGTTGTGAAACCTGAAATGAACAGCACATCAATCAGTTATGCAGCCACCTTCATATATACAATGTAAAAGTCAAGTATATGATATTCTAAACATGTTACTCACCTGCCATTACTAATTCTGTAGCAAAGCTTCCATGCCTCCTGGCATACTGTCTTTCCTTTAATGTTATAGTTATAACGCTGCCGCTTCCCTGCCTCAGTCTCCATTTGGTTGAGGAACGAGAAATCTAAAATGAAACCTTTCTGTTCCTCCTCCGACTTTTCTCAGAATAGCTTTAAGAACCCCTCTATATCTTCACTTGTCAATACATCGACCATGCACTTTTTTGGGGCAGCAGTTGGCCTTTTTCGTCAAAAGAAAGTTTAAATGTGTGCCGCTTGTATTTTTGGTCCTCTTCTTTCCATTCGAATTTTGAATGGCCTTTTTATTCAAACCTGTTGACGCCGAAAGTGGCATCTGAACAGGTTTGATAAGTTCGACGTCCGAATCGTCTTCCGTTGGTATAACCTTAAAAAAAATTAGTTGACATTAGAAAAAGGATGCGGAATATCTTATAAAGTACTGCTGGAGATTTATCTCCCCTCCCCCTATTGCGCCCGCGCAATAGGGCAGGGGAGTGAGATTAACATCTGGTACGAGGGTAGTTATAATGCATGATTTCTAGGTCATACCACCATGAGTGTTCCGGGTTCGAATCCCGCCGTATCGAGTTTATGAAATTATTAAATGCGTTTTTTAAACAGATAAAAATCATGCATTCTCAGTTTTTTTAAGACAAATTACTTGTGTCTAAGTTTAATTTGAAATAGTATTTCCTGTCAGAAATTAAGTTATTGATTTATATGATATTTCTATTCCAAGGACTTGAACTGATATTTCCAGTCCTAGAACTTGAAATAATATTTCAAAGTACTCTAGAGCGGACTTGAAATCATTCCGGGGTATCCAGTTCCATCATGTGACCACATTGAGGGCACCTGGTTGGATGTTTACGTCATGAATAATTAATGAGTTTTTGAAAGATTGGTAAAGTATAAGACATTGTGTAGATTAATAAAATTATAGGACTAAAGCGTGTGACTAAAATCAGTGCCATTTGAATTCACATTTGTCAACACTATGGTGAGAAAATCAACACTGATTCCCCATATCATGCTGGTATCATTTGACCCGGAGCTGGTTATGCCGGCAGAAGTTGCGTGTCTCAAACACATCTTTTATTTCAACCTTCCGTTGTACACGTCCACTGAAATAGGGTGAAAAGTAATTTGTCATGTTTTTATATATTGCTTACATTTTCTCTGCCACATCATCCACGTAATCTCAAAACAGCGGGATAGGTCGGACTGACATCAAGTCATGATAGGGCAGAACAGCGAATGTTACAGTATGTGGTACTAATTGTGAACACTTTTTGCACTGAATGTTATTTCTCGTCAACATATGGTACGATTATCCTGAACCTTTGCTATTAATTAGCTCTACACTTCAGCTAACATGTGATTAAGTTTCGTTGTATTTATTATTGAACTTTTCTAAATATATTTTATTATATCATGTCCGTTGGTAGTTCTAATTGTGAACATATGTTTGTAATTGTGAACACTTTTGGCTTGCTTTTTAATGGCTTTGTATTGTGTATTATTATCGCTTTCTAGCCTTGCAATTCGAAGTACAAGTTCCAAGTTGTCTTAAAACAATATTTATGTTCGTGTCATTTCGACTTAAAAATAGACTGTAAGTTTGTTTTATCGATAATCTTTCAGATATTTTGACGTTTTCGACACATTTTGTAGGCGAAATATCACCACAACCATCACTCTCCGATCGATGCGGATGACCAGTGTTAAGGTGGAATTATGAGCCCAACAATGGGAAAATTGAACCTCGTAAGGAGAATTATTGCTGTTATTGGCCTCGTTTCAGGAGGAATGAGATGCCTTCGTGTTGTCAAAGACCCCAGACAAACACGCCACTTCGTCGAGTCACCTTCTTGTCTATGAAAGCTGTGCCTAGTTATCAAAAATTATATTATACGGCGGAAGCAAAATTGTATAACAACTCCACAATCTACGTACATCATATATTGATATATAGTCTGGTTAAAAAACGTGGTTTCATCAGTAACTCGAAGAAATATAATTAAAGATAGCTCTTTATTATGCCATACTCTACTAGTATTATCGCAGTAGACACATGGTCTAAATTGGGGCCCTATTTTTACTGGTCAGCTAAGGGTGCGTTCAATTGACCCTATTCCAGAATAGGAATACACGGAATAAACACTTGGATGCTTTTATTTTAGCACATTTAGAATTCCAAACTGTTCCTTGTAACTTTATTAGAATACAACAAGGAATTGTTTCATTTTACAGTGGGCAGTAGCTGCGTGACAGCGATTTAGGAATGTTATTTCGTCTATTTCTATTCTGGAATAAGGTCAATCGAACGCACCCTAAGACAAGTTAGCGCTACTGAACTCGATCGTGAGTACAGTTTCTCTTTGAGTTTTAGGATCGGAATGCACCAAGCAGACACTCGCAGAACACGGTGACAATTTTCCGAGTTGTCGAATTAGGCCGGGTTGCAAAACTGATATTTCAAAAAAGGTCGGCAAGAAGCCCTGAAACATAAGCTACTAGACCCTGACTCCCTTTACGGTTTTGGCGTTGGTTTTCAACTGTTGCAAGTGCACATGTTAGGTGTATAAGGTCAAGAAACAACTGTCATTTTGATTATTATTATTATTATATTCATGTGGTTTTATGGTTGTAGTGATTCTACCCAGTACACCTTTTATGTCTGGTTGCGTAGGCTTGAGGCGTTTTGGCCGACAGCCTTTTTTGAAATAGGTGTAGTATACGTAGCAAAGCAAGACTTTGCTTTATTAAAATTAAATCGAACAGGAACTTAAACGCATTCACCAATTTATAGCAAGTAAACTGACCAACTTACACTAACATTTTTTCTTTTTCGTCTAGGACCTCCGAAGGTATTAGTATGTTGCAACTATAAGTAAGCGCAACTTCGAAAAAGTTATTGCGATAGGGGAGAATTCTTCACTCTGCGGTGCTAGAAAGGGCAAAGTTACGCAATATATGTTCAAATGGATGACGAAGGCAATGGACGAACAGTTTGTCTATGACAAACTGTGTCAACTTTTGTACCAAGAAGTCACTCCAGCCCAGCTAAACAGCCAATGAAAGGTACGTATTTATTCTCTCTCTTGACAGTGGCATTGCAAAGAGGTTCCCCTTTACACACATATAGCCCGACATAAGCATCACTCTTTTAATATTTGCTTTTAAAACAAAGCTTAAGTGGGTATTACTTTTTGACAATACTCAAGTGGAAAACTTTATTACATCACAACATAGGGAAAAATAACCAGTGAAGTAACGGAGGGATCCCAAGCCGAGTTTTGCGAATCATTGGAGATATTTATTATTTTTGTCACGTAAAATACCTAAGCAAAATACAAGCTCTTTCTTTTTGTCACACCAGCAACAGATCTCTAGTTTGCAAAAAAGAACTAAGCAAACACCAAGAGAAGAGTCGAAAGTTAGAGGAAGAAAATAAGAAGGTAAGCAGTGCTGGGTAAGCAGTATGCACTGGGGATCATATTGCTGATAAACAGTTTAGCTGAACTCATAAATAATAGCATTGAATTATAAGTGTGAAAAAAACATGTTTGATTTAGCTGAAGGAAGACCTTCTTGTAATGGCAAAGGACTATGGATCACTGACAAAAGCGTACAATAAGCTTAAATATAAAGATGAACAGGTAAGTATATTAGAGATGACACCTGTAGTTTTCACTAATTGGCCCTTGATTGTTGGGAGGTACAATAAGCGATGTATGTATGTATTGTTATAAAACTGTAAATGTTATTGTAACTGGCGTTTATCTCGCTCATGCAAGTGAGTTAATTTATTACAATAGCAACGAATGATCTGTTACCATAATAATTCGATTTAGCATCCGGATCGCTACTTTACGGTGGATGCATTTTGGAGAGGGGGCGCTTTATACAGTGTTTATAAGATTGGACTCTTATTGCAATGAGGGCGTTAAATCGAATCGCTATACGCGCGGTAATTGACTTGAACTTCGTATTTATGTAGATCCTAAACGAAAAAACGGAGCTACGAGGTGATATTGACATGATCAAGGAAAGAGAATACAAAGAACAATGTAAAAGTGAAAAGGTATTGAAGTATTTATAATATTAGGAATTAGACAAAATATTCAAATGTATTATAAGATTATATAATTTGTCAATTTTCCTAACATACCATATCTTTCTCTTAACAAATTAAACAAAATCATCCTCTCAGTTCTCCTTCCGATACATGTATTGTGGTTACTAATACTGAGCCGCATTTCCAAAATTAATCAGACTAATCAGCACTGTATTGAATTAATGCATTTCTTTTTCTGTTTTTTTGTTTACTGAATAACCCAGTATACATATATTAATTTATTAGCGTAATAAAAGCCTAGAAGAAGAAGTTCAATCCATGAAAACAGATTTCATGTCAAACAATTCATTGGTGAGTATGCCAATTCCCATGGACTCCTTAAAGCGGATCTGCCTCACTAAAATTAGTTTTCTTTTCAAGGATATCACCGCATATGATGATAATGAAAGCACATACGAATTGCAAGCCAAGGTCATTACATGAAAGTTCTAAAATAGCGGTTATTATTATTATTATTATTATTATTATTATTATTATTATTATTATTATTATTATTATTATTATTATTATTATTATTATTACATTTGATTGTATCATTTGATTGTGTTACATTTGATTGTTGATTGTAGCAGCACCAGTAGCTTTGGATACGAATTCTTGGAATTCCCGACATTATTGATTATTAGGGAAAATCTTAGCTGGCGGCTCGTTTCAATCAACAAATTCGCATGCAAACTCTCCTTTGAAATGTCTCATATATTTCCAGATGGAGACCTAGTTTTTGACCCAATTACCCACATGGTTAGGTTGACCGATGATCACTTCCTCCCATACTCCGACATGGTCATCGATCTGTCCAGCCTTGAAGGTTTCAGGGTTTCTTACTCGTAAATCAGACACACATGCAGATTTAGTTTCTTTAACTATCTCCAGGGGCGTTGCTAAGGACTGTTGTCCACCATTGGTCCCACCCACGTAAATCCAATCGATTTTTCTGGCTTTGAACTTTTCCAACGTACGCAAAGGATGGAATGACACTTGCGTTTCCCATTCCGGCATGGAATAATCAGCATAGCAGCAAGGAAGGCGGGGCTCTAGACTTGACAATCTTGAAAACTGCATTCGCCACTTCCTTATCCATGTCATCCCCCAACAATCGGGTATCCATCAGCTAAGCCATCCATCCATTGGGAAAGACTTGTGGATTTCACTTCTTCAATTAGCTGTCCATAGTACTTAACTGCTTTCACATTACGTTTAGTTAACTCTACATGGATTTTAGCTACGTCATAATACCACACTGCCCCACTTGTTCTTTTATGAAATTGTTTAGGCCATCATAAAGTTTCATGCTGTTTTCTTTAACCTCTAATAATATATTTTCTCTGAAGACACTGTTCCTGTTCACTTTGACATTTCCAAACAGTTCCTTCAGTTCACTTTCAATCTTGTGGTTGATGGTTGCACTTAAAATAAGTTTTGGGCATGAAACTTTCACTAGCTGTTCAGAGTTTTATATGAAGGGCGATAGGTACTCCTCCCCCAGGTCCATATGTTGTGAGCCATCGAAAAGTAAGATTATCCTTTCGCCGAACGCTCCTCCCTCAAGTAACTCTGGAGTTGAACATATCAGCTTCACATTTTCCAACCCCGGCAGTTGAGCTTGTTGAACTTCTTCTGGTATATCGCCAGTAAATTGACAAGCCGCGATTCCCGACAGCTCGCACCGTGCAACTTGGTCGGCAATCAAATATTTTAATGGAGTCACAACTAAAGTTGGTCTCAAGACAAGAACGGCAGGAAGCATATAAGTGAGGCTTTTTCCTCCTCCAGTACTCAACACAGTATATTTGTACGCACATTCTCGTTTCTCAGTGTAGATATGATGCTTTCCTTCTGTAGAGGTGAGCGTCTCTGTCATTTATTGTAGTCGTTGAGCTGGTTTCAAACTGAAAGAGTTCCATGTTCTTTAACGTAATACGATGGACGAATATTTTATTCATGCGTTTTCTTGAAGCGATATAGCAGTAGAAGAGAATTCTTTGATATCAACGGATACTCAGGGGTATTAAGGCATGGTTCTAGGATGTATGCTGCAAATTAAGAGGGGGTGGTCTATTTCCTTTTCTTTGCGAGATTCTTTCATGAAACTTTAAGTGATACAACAATGTTACAATCTCAACAAATAAACATCTCAGTTTCCATGGAAACATACAATGTGACCTTTGATCTCTAATTATATTTTATAAAATAAAAGTCTCGTGCATACAGGTAAAGAAATTTTGCATGACAAGGATTTAATTGAAAATTAAATAGACTTACTACCTAGTTTATTGGTCTAATTGGATAAGTTGGAAAAAGTAATGGGAAGGGTGATAAACGTGAAAATGAAATTTGATACTCTCGATTTATGACTCAGCATTTATAAATTTCCAAAATATCCAATTAGCCTGATGAACAGCATGGTAAACTGTATTATTTTCACTATCTTCTACTCTGATATACTAACGTTGTGCGCTTCTACCAAAGCCTTGAATCTTATTTTCTTAAACCCGGGTTAAAAGGTCAAATGTATTGTTGCCATGGTAACTAACTTCACAAATATGTACAATATGCTCATCTATACATATAATCCTGAACCCAAGCTTCTGCAATAAAACGAAAGCAAATTACAACCCCCTTATAGTTTTATGGGCGTGATCGCCTTAGAACCATGCCTTAATATAACTGAGTATCGAAGAGGAGTCCAGGAGACTAAGTTCAAACAAAACGAGTCCAGTCTTTCAGACATCTTCAAACGAAGAACAAATGTTTGCTGACATTATTATTTTACCCTCCCCGTACTTAGTGTATTTTGGTATATGGAGCTAGC
The DNA here is from genome assembly GCA_033675265.1 of Actinostola sp. cb2023. Lineage (NCBI taxonomy): Eukaryota > Metazoa > Cnidaria > Anthozoa > Actiniaria > Actinostolidae > Actinostola > Actinostola sp. cb2023. Next base: position 106,349 of record JAUJYZ010000929.1, read on the forward strand.
ATGCGCGAAGTGATAATCTGTTGTTCAATTTTGGCATGCAACTCCTCCTTTTACTTCTCCCCTCTCCCCTCTCCCCTTCGTACTTTTCTCTTTTTCTCCTCATTTTCCTCTCTTCATCACACAGGAATCCCAATCCCAACAGGAATCCCATTAAAATTCCGATAAAGGAGTTACCTGTGGAGGAGGCTACTCTGCAGACAGCACTATAGTATATAGTTATGCAACGGGTTAGGTTGTCATCAGACTTTTCATATTCTTTGACACAACGATTATGCATCATCGGCAACACTTTGTTCTTCATCCATGCACTTTTCCCCAGCTCTTGCTCTAAAACCCTGTCGCTACAGTTCTTGATGACTGTCTCCATCAGTCCAAGTTGCCCTGGTATCTGATCGTTCCTGGTCCTATCATGTATTTCTACCTGGCTGCCTGGAATATCTCCTCCCTTCTTCTCCTCAAAGCCATCTCACAGGGCATCAACATACCATCATCCTGTTATCTGAATGGAAAATTAATAACTATTTTTTTTTAGTTTTGTTTGTTTTTGTTTTATGTTTGTACTTTGTATGTGTAAAAATAAGTGTATTCTTTCTAATAAAAAATAAAACAAAAAATGAGAAACCATATTAATTTTGTTTACAACACAGTAAGCTTATAACAGTACAGCTTCATCATACCAGACAGTATATTAGCTACATGTACATGTATGTACCTTGTTGGTTTCCTTCTCTGACAGAAACTTTCTTTTCTTATAAAGCTTCTGGTACAACACAGTACCCTCTACAATCAGCCTGTCTACCTCTTTTACCTTTTGATATTTGGATTCATTGTTTTAATTAATTTTGAAACTTTCATGTAACTGTAAGCTTAAATTAAGTTGCGCACTCAACCTATCACATGCAAATTGAACTCTTAGTGTTCCAAATCGAACTTCACAAATCGACATCAAAAATGTATTTTTACATTAAATTAAGAATCAATGACTTAACCTTTGTTCTTATGCGATCGAGCCGTTTGCGTTCCTTCTTCAATTCAGCATTTTTTGCTGCTTCTTTATCCACAAGTTCTGCTTCTTCAAGTCGCTTCTGTTTTTGGAGTACCATCAATTGACCCACGGGGAACCGCTTATAACTTCTCTTCATGATGAGTTCATCGCAGCTACGAAAAAAAACCCCGAAAAATCGATAAAAAATATACGATTGAAATATAAACCGTGACGAAGCCTAGTAATAACATTGTTATCGATTTCACGTTGAATTTAAAAAAAAAATATGAAACCAAAAAGGAGCTGTTTTCAAATTAAAACAGAGAAATTCAAAAACGGCGATCTGGGCACATTTGCTTCCCGCCATCGATTGGAGCTGTAGTGACAAAAATACCATGTAGGGGAGGGTAGGCATTCTATAGTCCGTTGATGATTAATTAGTTACCAGTCTCCCAAAAGTGCCGCGCGTCCAAGGTCGAAACTGGCCCCAATTGCAAAACTGTTGCCGATTTTGACGGTATTTTTGTGGCTGGGGTTTCTGTTTCAGTTCACAACTTGAACATTTCATGTACTTGCCATCAGCTCCAATAATCCTTGAACATGCTAGCGCTTGGCACGTGAAATAGCTACCAATGGATTTTATTCCAATTATTGAAACATGGGCTTGTTTTGCTGTTAAGTTAGCAAGAGAAGGTTGTACTTCTGGAAGATTCTCGTTGGATGGTGTTGATAGCTCCAAAACCATTTCAATGAGATTCACATGGTAGAAAATTAACATTGGTCTTCAATGATAGTGTATTTTTGATGACAATGTTATTATACTGTTCGTTCTTTCAGTATATACTTTTCTCATGTTAGTTGATGATGTCTGCAGCTGAAAATTGATAAATGACACACTGCCATACTTTTGGACTGTTGTCACATTGTGGACAAAGCCAATTAGCTCCCCACCTGGAAATATAAATAAACAAAACTAAACTTGATATACAAAATATACATGATCAATGTTTAAGAGAGGATGTATGTAAGGACCTAGAATCGCCGGACAACTAAAAAAATCGAATATAATTTTCTTTCGCCATATGGGAGCGTGACATCATGTGGTTGCTCGATGCTAGTAAACAACAGAACATAACAGACATTTCAGTCTCAGAAGAAGCGTTTGTTGAACGTTTGATCTCAAAATACGTCCTAAAATACAATTTGGTGTTGTTGTGGTCGATGTGATGCGATGCCAACAGAAAAAGAAAGTGTTTGCTGCCAAGAACTACGATTCCTTTCGAACTTAACTGAAGATTGGCATAAAAGTTGTTTCTTGATGTATTTCTGTTTACATTCAATCGTACACAGGCTTGAATAAGCAATCATTTTAGTGCTTTATTAGTGCCAAAAAGTACTTGAAGATGGAGCTAACAATGTAATTTTAAATCCAAACCAGATTTGCCTTGTATGACAAACCATGAGAGCTTCCTGCCAGTGTGCCTCAACAGAGACGTTTTATGGACTGCCCTGGTTTCCCTTCATGACAGGGAGAGTGCAGGACTGCCGAACAGGAACGATGCACCAAACAGGTACATGCTTCTATATTATAAGCTTATATATACACACACAGTGATACACGCTGGGCACATAAGAGCCCAAAAATAGCGACTTTTGTATAACTACCACAGTTTTAATCCAATCAATATGAAACTTAGAAACATAAGAGTACATGTGAAGATGATGATAAATCAGTTCTTTTCTTTCTTTTTTTTTTTTTTTGCTATTTGGCGGGAAAATGACGTCACGAACATGCCACCAAATTGTGAAATTCATAAAATTCATAAAATTAGGCATATAGCTTGAAAAAATATCTCAGATATCGTTATTCAATCCAAAGATATGATTTTTTGAAATTTGAATTTTCCGCCATTTTGTGCTATTTTTAGTAACAAAATGGCGGACTTTCAAATTTCAAAAATTCATATCTGTGGATTGAATAACTATATGTATTATATTATTTCAGCTATATCTTTAATATTTAGTGTTCTTTCGATTGCAAAGATCAAATTAGTGTATTTCCCTAAAATAGGTCATCTAAAGGAATGATATGGTGAAAGTTGTCCAGCGATTCTCGGTTCTTTTCTGACATCCTCTCTTAAAGCCTAAGGATTGTGGGGTTGAGTGTTTCTTCACTCTCTCTACATATTTTGAAATTACACAATTTTCAGTTCTTGTTGATTTTTGATGAGGGAGGAAAACCAGAGTCTGGAGAAACCGTTATTACAAAGGACAGAATAACACACCAAACAAATAAACTTCGTATGATGAGAGACTTTGAATGCTCTTGTATAGAATATTAGAATGTAGTGGTAGTGTGTGTGAGAGTACAGTGTCCCCCAATTAGTGCGCATGCGCTAAAACACATTGGACACTTAAATAAACAGTTATTTTTTTGTGTGTGTCCAGTTACATCCATTATTTTATCTCTAGGAACTCCTGCCTTTTTTAGCTTCTGTACACACGTTTTACGACTTGAGTAGTTGGTAAGCCTTTTTCCAGTGGCATCAATTAAACCAGATTTTTCGACCATTGTTTTCATGATAGCACCAATTTTATGTTCACCCATTCTTTGTCTGCTGAACCAGACATCATGTTTTGGTTTGGAGATAATTCCCAGATAGATAGGTCCAGTTGTTCGTAGATCTTGCGGTCTCCTTTTCAGTAGTTCTTCAAATAACATCACTGGGCACCGTTGACCTCCTGTCGCAAACATCTTGGGCAGTGCTGCTCTTGGAGTGACTTGCAGCCCACCCTGCCTTGTCTTAGTTGGGCCCTCTTTAAAATACAAGTACCTGATAGAGTTATCAGGACTGGTTATCATCTCGAAATCCTCCACATTCATGCTATAATGTTCTTGGCGACCACGAAGTCCGAAGTGCTCTCTTCCACAGGTGTTCTTCGTCTTCTTCACTTAAGGCATGTGAAGCATGCTTTCTTTTCCCATAGCCTTTGACACGCAGCTCTGTCGCTTTCGCCTCTAGTTACTGTCTTGATCTGTAAAATTCTCTGTCATGTAAAATGCTGTACGTACGACCACTGTTTATTTAGCTGTCTGTCTAAAGCAGCTTGCATAACAGCTAAACGTTCTGGCTCATATTCCTCGCCGTCCTTCTTTGTCACCTCAGCGTAGAACTTACAGAGTGTTTCATCCAGTTCATGTAATGGGATGTCTTCAAGCTTCCTTGCTTCGCTCCTGGCCATACGCAAAGAGTCAAACACTTTCACCCATGTCGAGGTACTTTTTGGGGTATTTTTGTTGACAGTTTCTTCTCGCATAACAGTTAAATTTTCACTAGATACTTCTGGGAATCTTACAATAGCTTCTTGTAGTTCGTTGTTAATTAAATCATCTAAATTTTGGCTAAAAACGTTGTTGAATAGAGACCAATTTACAATTTCCCCTTCGTCCGCCATATTGAAACAAGGACAAAGTAAACAAAGCCAGCAAGCATAAGCCGCGCGCTGATTGGTTGAAATTATATTTCTATTGTTTTCGTTGAGTTTTGATTGGCTGAGATAAACTATCCAATTTCTGAGTAATTGGATAGTCTAAATTTTCTTACGAAAAGTCCATACGAAAACTATCCAAATTAATATTTAATTTGGACAGTTTGAAAAATATGAAAATAATACCATAGGTGCTTGTATGGGATTATAGATAGATGATATGATTATAATTATAATTTAAAAAAAAGAGATAATAGAGGTTGTATATGATTTTAAACTAGTAAATATTGAACTGTCATCTTGCAAGATGACAGTGTTTTAACTTCACTAATGGCAACATAAGACACTCCAGGAGTTCTCTCTGATTTACCAATATTATTCTTGCTTTAGTCATAGTAAGACCTTGACTCTTGTGGATCGTTAAAGCATATGCAAGTCTTAGAGGGAACTATTGTCTCTCATGAAATCCATCTACTGACTGAGCTGAGTCAGTAATTGGACATATTGCTACACATAATGGTAGTATATCACTGATAGAAGGACTTCTGTAGTCATCAAAGTGAACTATAACAGCTAAAGATAGTTAAATCTGGTGGCTGGTGATTTCTCTGGTACATAATTTCAATGACTATTCCATTAGCTCCGTTACAGAAACCAACTCTTGACGATAAATTCATTGTGAGCATTACCTTGGCTCCATTTGCAAGGAAAACTGTTGGCTGTAGACCTGACATTTCATCAGAAGGCATGTTTTTTGCCACAGCAGATGAATGACGAGCATTGATATGAGCAACAGGATCTTGAAGTTTAGTGAGTTGTTCATGATTATATGTTTCAACTTGTTCGTTACTGTAAAACAGTCTGGTAGCATCATCAAATTGAGATGTATCTGCAATGTCTGATGGCTGACGAGTCAACAAGATATTCCAGTCTTCATTTGTTGATTTACCTTTTCTGAGCATTAACAGCAAATTTCTGAATTTTTCTTGTTCTGTAGACATGCCATAAACTCTTTGATTAACAGTGAGCTTTGCAACTTTGTCAAACATTGTGTATGTCTGATAGCCTTGTTCTCCAACTGCATTTCATGGTTTGGCATGATAGAGTGCTTTATCTGCTACAGGTGGTAACTGACTGGATCACCAATCAAAATTAAGGACTTATCCCCAAGTACTTAATTTGTAACAGCATCATATTGCTTGTTTGCAACGCTTATCTATCCATCCAAATGTGGTTTGGCCAAGCATGGAATTTTCATCTATGAGTATGTATTATATTCCATTGCGACTGGCTTGTAGTCTACATAAGCTTTAAGTGGTGAGATCTTTGTTACCTCTTGGACCAACTGGTAATTATAGCAAGGAATGAATTGTAACACCTTTAAAAACACCATGACCTTTATCTTTTGGAAGGAGAGCTGGCTTTATTTTTGGGAGATTTCCCCCTGCAATTATTAATCTAACGGTCCATATCGTCCTTCATCTAAATGTTGTCCTATTCTCAACTTTTACCGAACGTAAGTAACATTACTTATTAAATAACTTGTAGCACTGCCATGTACTGTAGCTTCAACCATGTTTGTTATTGTATTGTAAAACATCAAACCCAATGAAATTATGGAAATAATGCCATAAGTTTCTGATTGACAGTGTCCCAGAATATGTGATCAAATGTTATTCTTTGTATTGACATCCCTTTGAAAGTATATACCACAAAGTCACACCAGGCAGCACCAGTTATTGCTAATTGTTCTTGTACTTGGGCATAATATTCATGATATATTAGTTAATAAACAACACTGATCACCTACTCTTCTACCAAAAAAAATGGGATCAGTACAAGCATCCAGTGGGGTGACATCAGATTTTGTTGATGGACATTTAACTTCTAGGATCCCAAAAGGCTCAGTACATCCTAAGTCCATCACTTTTCCATCAGAGGTGGCTGCAAGCACAGACATTTCCTTTGAAATTACAAGCCCGCATTTGAGAACAGCTACTGGTGTTTTTCTTGCATACATATATTTTTGATACTCATGAAATGCTGTTGCTTCATATTTGTTCCCATGGAGAGTGTGCTGCTTGGGCAGAATTGTCGTGATTGCGCTGCCTTCTAGAAATCAGGTGAAACCTTGATGCCGTGAACCTATACGTTCTATGCTCCCTCCATTCATCACAACCAGCCTGTTTCCTCTTCAATTTGGTTGATTTCGTTTTCATCTACCTCAAATGAAGCTAAGACGGTTTTCTGCTCCCCAGTAACATACAATCTTCGACAAAAGTGTTGGGACACTTTGACGTTACAGTGTGCAATAAAAATGCGCTCCCTCCTCTCCCCCATTGCAATGTTGATTTGTTTTGTTGTTTTGGAATTTTTATTTTCTTTCACCCGAGCACTTTCCTGTTAAACAACAACATTGATTTGGGGGGAGTGGGGGGGTTAAATAGGGTTACACAAAGGCAAAAGTCTTGCCTATCAGTCCATAACATCAAAAAATTCAATTTATAACATGGTGTCCCAAGTACTTTTGTCGAAGATTGTAGTTTGGGTAAACTATGGTGTCTTTTAGGGGAAATTGTGTAAAGCTATTTATATTTAAGTTTTGTTCTGGATTTCTTGGGACACTCTTATGTCAGCACTTACACTAAAGTTGGCCTCAATATATGCTAGTTGGTAGCTAGTTGTAGAGCCTACAGGGCTACTCCCATATTTGGTTTCTACCTTAACATTAGCTGTATTTAAGGCAAGGGTTGCCAAACCTATTTTATGATTAATTGCTGCTATGGCTGCTTTAATCTGTTCTTCCTCTTCCACATGCATTGCATTGAGTTATTTTACGTGCCTCATAAAGTTGATCCTTTGTCAGACTTATCCTCATCAGACTTAATTTTTGTGAAACTACATCCATCACTGGCTGTGACTGAATTGAATCATCTCTACCTCTCTTGTGCCAATTTTGCAACCTTGACGTACATGCCAAATATGGGGTTTCATCTAATTCATCTTGTAAATCATCAGTTGTTTTGCTTTCAAACAATGAGTATTTACATTAGGGCTAACGTATCGTTGCAATAACCAACTTTACCAGTAGCATATGTGCAGTTGGCTTCTATCACTTGGCCGGAAATAATACACAAAGCTACATGTGTACTATGAGGTAATTCGTGTCTCTTGTAGCTGTGATAACACTTGCATTTGAAGTGGAAATGATCAGCATCATTATTTGTTTCTGGAGAAAGGTCTTTGCACGTTTGAGGCTTGTGGGAGGGGAATGGTGTTCGGCATTTCCAATCCTTCTACTGGAATTTTCTATATGTTTTTTTCATTTCAGCCCTAGTAAATAATGGCATCCACCTCATCCACCTCACTTTCATACTCGCTCCAGACCCCGACCGCGTGCGTCCGCCATTTGGAATTCAGTGTATAAGGGTAATGTATTTCGAGCTTAAGCTGTTTTATATTTCAATTGAATTTTAAAATCAATAACTGTACAGCATTTCGGTAATCATATTAGCCATTTCAAAAACGAGTGGAGGACTGAGAACCAGTTTTTAGAATTAATATAATTATAACATGAAAGAGCATATCACAATTAGCAATATTTCCAACTTTCAATAGATTTAGTTAGATATTGAACGAGCAACAGCTTTCTAAACATCTCAAAAATCACAAAGAAATGTATGATATCAAACTCCTGAAACTTACTAATTCTGATATGCACTTTCTTGTGATGGGGTTAATTTTTTAATTAGAATAATTATCCAAACTCGTTCCCAGTCCTCCACTCGTTTTTGAAATGGCTAATTTGAATTGTTTGTAAACAAACTACACATGCATTAGCAAGACTACAAATGTGTTGATTTCCCATGATTGTTGTTTTCTGTGAGGTACACACAAATATATAACAGTGAGATTAAATCGACCCTATCAATGTCTAGACATTATATGGCATGCATATACAATCGTTTGCAAAATGTTTTGACACCCCCACTGACAAAATGAGAAAATTGAAAGTGTCGTATTTTTCCACTTTTAACCCCCCGTTCCCCCTCTCAATGTTGACGAAAATGGCACCACGGCATATCATTTTAAAGAGCACATCAACATTGATTTAGGGGGGAGGGGAGAAGGATGATTGATACATTTGGGTCACTAAAATAAACGTTGAAACATTTTCAACCCCGTTTTTTGAGAGGGGTGTCAATAATTTTGCAAACGATTGTCTGACACACATTATGTCTGTTATCATACGAATGAAATGTGCCACTAAACTGAAACTGTGTGAATAACATACTTTCCCAGTTAGCATTAAATATGCATAACAACCATGAATGTAATACATCATCACATGGAATAGTAAGGGTAAATGCGATTTACCTACACACTTTGAAATAGACGATTTTTTAAATATGAGGGAGGGGTGGGTGTGGAAAGGCTATGTCGATACTAGAGCCTTTTCGGATGTCGTTTTGAATAATATTATGGATTATAAAACAAAGCACATACGATTTTATTTTTAAATTGAGTAAGTAATATAGTATTGCACTTTCTAAGTTATGCTCATTGGTGATATTCTGAGAGCAAAGGAATCGAAAATTATCACGCACAATGTATGGGTCGGACGTCATATAATAGACACTCAGATGCTTCTATTATATTTCTGAATGATGGTCATTGAAGTAGTGTCCAATGTTTTCTACGAAACCGATATCCTTTGTCGACAAAATGAATCCGTTTTGTCACTATTATAACTGAAGGAGACTACATATTTTTGCTTAGTTACCGTACGCGTGCGTCACTTCCGTTACCCAATCCGCGTGCATTGACTGATTGATACTGACCTACATCTAGATCTTCAAACGAAAAGCTTAAAGCAAATTCAAAAATTAATTGCAATGATATAACAAAGTGGAGATTTGACGGAGGAAAGTACCCCTGAGTGTTAATCGTCAAGTTGTTCGACAAGTATACCTTGTCACATACAGTCTGACAGGCCAATGTATCGCAATTTTCAACTCTCCGTGCTCTACGTGAAATGTGAGACGCTCAACCACGCTCAACCACGCTCAACCGAATGTATTAAAAAGGGAAGTATTATATATCTTTATACATTGATGGTTGAGCGTGGTAGAGCGTGGTTGTGGGTTTCATATTACCATCAAGCGTTTTACAACACGATCTTCAGCTCTTACGTTTTCACGCCCGGCCGACCAAAACAACGAATGTAATATAGAATATATGTTATTGTACGCTGTTGCTGTTATAAACAAACACTTTAGACGGGAAAACATAAATAATCGCCTAATTTTAAGAACGTTTCACGAGTCAGTTAACGAGTAAAACCATGCAAGGGAGCACGGCAGACCTCTGTTTGTTGTAGATTTTGATATCGTTTACTCGGTTTGCCGCGATATTGAAAATTTCCTCGGCGCGAGCCCCGAAGGGGCGAGTAGAGCCCGATTCTCTTCCGATGTTTGTAACACGCCACGAGCCCCGAAGGGGTGAGAGGGAAGTGAAACAGTTGCAAATCGACCTGATTTTATAATTTGATGCTTGTAGCAAGTTGCTATGAACATGGCCGTTGCTATGAACATTGATCTACGCCTATTTTCCAAATTACCAAATCCAGACAATCGTTTGCAAAATGTTTTGACACCCCCACTGACAAAATGAGAAAATTGAAAGTGTCGTATTTTTCCACTTTTAACCCCCCGTTCCCCCTCTCAATGTTGACGAAAATGGCACCACGGCATATCATTTTAAAGAGCACATCAACATTGATTTAGGGGGGAGGGGAGAAGGATGATTGATACATTTGGGTCACTAAAATAAACGTTGAAACATTTTCAACCCCGTTTTTTGAGAGGGGTGTCAATAATTTTGCAAACGATTGTAGGTATACTGGTTTTAGGTTTTGACGGAGATATTTTCCAAAATTTCCTCTTTTTGGTCTTTAAGATAATTCTTTATACTGCAAGAAATAGGGGCAAGATCCCTTTACCTAGTGATTTTCAGTTAGCTCTAAAGCAATATGAAAAGATAGAATACAATATTGCAGAGAAGCAATCCCGTTTCACTTCGCATCTCCAAAAGTATGAAAAAATCAGACATTTTCTTGGTGCACGGACATAAACAAAATTTAATAAAATTTAATAAAATAAAAATAATAATTACTTAACTATAATAATTACTTAACTAATTAAAAAGAACAAGAACAAACAAAAAACATATTTCCTTTTGAGACCTTAATTGTAAATTAATTGTAAATTATCTTTGTTTTCCCTATAATAATAATGTGTAATAATAATTATAATAATAATTTATGTTTTTTTCCTTCTGTTGTGTTTTGTAGTGTATGATTTGTATATTGTATATTGTTGGAAAAATCAATAAACATTGTTAAAGGAGCGGTAATACGGGCATCAAAATCGTGCAACTTGTCGCGCAACATTGTTGCGTTGCAAGTTGCAGAGCAATGTTTCTCGTATTACCACCGTTCACCCAACTTGTCGCGCAACACATTTTCGTGTTGCAAGTTGCAAAACTTTGTTGCGCAAAGTAGAAGCTCTTTCTACTTCATGGAACAAAGTTTTGCAACCTGCAACGAATGACCGAAAATTTAATTTGTTGCGCGACAAGTTGCACGAACGATGGTAATACGAGAAACATTGCTCTGCAACTTGCAACGCAACAATCTGAAAATGTTGCGCGACAAGTTGCACGATTTTGTTGCCCGTATTACCGCACCTTATTTGAAAAAAAAGAAAAAAAGAAAAGAAAAAAAGAAGGTATACTGGTTTTTCAGCTAGCACTAGTGCCAGCATCTCACAATAAAGCTGATTATTTGTGTCAATGTAATTGCCGTTATTTATTTGCATAGGTTTTCTTTGAAATTAACCAGACCACAAGCAACTACCACCATTTGAGTTGCTAGAGGTGAGATTGCAAGTAGAATTGTTATACCAACCAATTTAACAACTTTAAGAGCGAGTCTCCATCAATTTCGCCTATGGCATGCAGAACACAAACATTCAAAATCCTTCAAATTTTGTCAGAATTAAGGCCTAGGTGAACTCGTTATGTTGTGTAAGTTTTATTTGAGTCAAGTAATTATTTTTGGAGAACGGCGCCGATTTTCGATTTTCGGGATCACGGTTTTGAGAGGCGATTTCATGGTACTCATAAAACCAACAATAACAAATAATTTCCTACATTTCGCTTAACAAATGATATAATTTCGAGAAGGTGAGAATAGATCTCAAACAAAAAATAAATATTTTATCGATTTTCAAATTATTTTCTTATTGATGACACTAAGTTGACATCGTTACCTCAATCCAAATGAAGAAAACAATCCTCATGATCAGCCAAAGAATACTATTTCATCTTCTAATATTCAAAAATTGAAATTCTGGAAGGCAAAATGCAACCCCCATTTATGCGAAAAAATGTGACTTTCAAAGTCACGCTCTGGGGAAAAGACAATTATTTACTCAATTGATACTCATCAAAACCGTTGAATGTCTTGGAAATAAATTCAATCAGACCAAAGCGAATACTTGCATTTATATTTTGAAAAAAATATTCAAAGCATGGTGAGCAAATACGAAACTTTTAGAAAAAATATCACACGTTCACAGGGTCAAACACAAGCAAACGAAAGCTTCATTGATGGTTGAGTTCGAATATTGACTGAGTAGCTTGGCTTTAAATACCTTGTATCGAGTGATATAATTCCTCAATGACTTACCTTGATGTGGCTGTATTCTTGGAGAATTAAACCACTAAAGACAGAGTTTTGTGAATCGAATGGGTCGGGAGTAAACAAGTCAACACGGCAAGATTGCATGACAAACACCACAGGAAGCCCGTCATAGCCGGAAACTGAATTCCATATGTATCAAATTTTGCTTGATCCTGGTTTACCGATCTTAGTTGATGGCTCTTCCATACCACGATGTCCCTCTTCGCTTGCTGGTACATAAACCCAATGTCCTCCCTTTCTTCTCTTGATTCAATCTCTGAACACGAAGTTTCTATGTTCATCAGGACCTCATTTAACTTTTGCACTCGGAGCAAGTTGTGTTGTGATCGTGGTTACGTACGTAATTGACCTACGTAAAACTGTACGACTAGGAAATCTACTCCGATACGCTACTTGCTAAAACTAATTGTCATCGCCTAGTATCGCTGGGCGGAACACCTAACCTCTCCTAACCTCTGTTTTATAATTCAGAATATAATAGACAAATTAGTTTTAGAAACAAATCACACCAAAAATAAATAATGTATTTTGACGTGGTAATGGCTACAAGTACCTTTTCACTTTGATTCCAACTCGATTACCAATATCGACAACAGCTGCAAGTAAACTGTGGTTATGATAACACCCTGCTCCATCTGAACGCAGTAACACTTGTTTTATATCGGGCTTGCTTTCTTTGATAGTCTTCAGTACGTGCTCCAATATGGCGCACACAGCGTACCAATCCTGTGCACAGCTGTCAAACAAGTGAGCATAAGATGTAATCTCTAGATTGCCGTCTGTGGCACTCTTTGAAACAGCGCATGTTACATGCCAGTTCATGCCTCGCTTGCCGTACCATTCGGATTGCTTTTCACGGTATCTGAGCTGTATGAACTTCATCGCCCAGTCCATGACAATGAATACAGTGTCGCACTGAAGAGTGTTTAGCGCATCTTGCTTTGCTCGATCTTGGTGTTCCGCTCTCATTATATGCGATTTCCATTGATAGACCATATCTTGGGCTTGGTTCAGGTCGTACATTAGGTCTTCTTTCTGTTCGGCACTGTAAAAGCTGATCAAAGGTGACTCAATTTCATCAACAATTGATTGGATGGTCTTCTTAAGCCTTTCACATTCATCACAGCTACCAAGGTGCTCATGAGTACACACGTCTTGAAAATCCTTATTTTGGGGATCGCTGAGGGCAAAATGTCTACAGTGATCGGGACAGTTACTCTCATCTACACGACAGTGAGCTCTATATTCTGTTTTTAGATATCGTTTCCCAGACATAAGACCGTTTCTGGCTTCTTTGCACCATGTTGAGTCTGCACCCAAGTCTTGCAAGGTATCGACTAGTTTATGCATAGTCTCAAACGCCTCTGACCCACCTGCTGCAGTGTTATCAAGACCTTGGAGAGATTTTCTTTGAGAAGCTTCTCTGACGTTTAGAATTCTGAACAGCGTAGATCTCCCTAGGGGCTCGAATTCTTCTTCAGTACAGTGTTTGAAATACTGTTCGATCATCGTTGATCTTGTAACAGTCCTGATCACATTTGGCATGATGAGTTCCTCTCCAGACTTGAGTTTCAGGGCCCGAGTTCCATAAGCGACATCCTGATAGAAGTAGGGTTGGTCTACAAATGACAGAAAGTGATCCAGCTTTGATAAATCTATACGCACTCGGTGTTTCGGCTTTCTTTTAATACTCATTCCGATTCCAACGGTTTTAGCGTGTGCTCTTGCTTTCTTGATTTGCCGATCGCTCATATTTTCAAAAGGCTCGTGGATTTGTTTCAATTGTTTTGTGGTATAACGGGTTGCATAGATACTAAGGATCTGCGTTTTGGTGTGTTTTTGGATGGCGCACTTTTGTATGCAGTGACCAAAGCTCTTAGATCATCATTTTCTATGTCGTCTCTTGTCTCCCGATAAGCTTGTAGCAACTTGACACTATCTCTAGGGGCAATAACCTTACACACAGCTTGACACGCCTCATCAACTTTTTCTAAACAAGCAGCTTTTTCATTTCTTGTCGCTTCTTCCCATTCAGACACCAGCACAAAGGTTAGTGGCTCAACACTTTTGATGTCACTGAGTGATGCAATATTAGACATTGCTTGGTTGTACTCTTTCAGCACGCTTTGCGACTTTTCTGTTGTTTCATCATCCGAGTCTGATCTAATGTCGCGCCAATTTCCTGGAGTCCAATCAATATCGGCTTTACAATGGATTGTAGTTGAAGCGGGAGATTGGAAGCATTCCTGTATATTGACGAATGCTTCGTTTTTGCTTTTCCTATGAAATAAAAATGTAAGGATATAGCGACAATACTCGCTACTATACCAACAACAACAACAACAACATCATAAGGTGGCAAGGCCAGAGTGTGTGTGTGTGTGTGTGTGGGGGGGGGGGGGGGGGGGGGTTGTACCCTAAAAATAAAAATGCGGCTTACCACGTGCACCCGACCAGTCAACTGATTAGCCTTCTTCAGAAATCTAACACAGTATCTCGAAATCCCAGACCCAACGGGCAGAAAAGATATCCACCCTATCCCATATCCGTACAGCCTATCAGTATAGACCAACACACACCCAACCCTCCACCCAGGGAAAGGCACAACAACTCGTAAGCGTGTATACAATTTCTAATTGGCTTTTTGTTATTTTATTCAAATGAACTGATTTATCATCCAAACTATAAAAACAGACAAAACAACAACGCTGCAATCTGTACCTTGTTATCTCTGAAACGTCATATTGATATAGTACAGTCTCAGGTTGCTCCCTCAACCAACGCCATTCGCCTTTCAATTTACTACTGTGAAGTTTTCTACAGCTTTCACAGATAGCTGAGGTAAATAATATAAAATATAAAACGTTTGAAAGGATTTTTTGCATGAGGGGCTGTAGATGGTGTTTAATGTAAGAGTTATGGGCCCGATTGTTTTACTGTTTAATATCATGTTCGAAGGCCAAAAATTTAATATTTTGTGTCATGCAGACCACACTCCTATTTACACCCTCCTAGTACATGGGAAGATTGATTTTCGCACACTACCCCTCCCCCCTAAAACCATCGAATATATTATCTAGTTTTTCTATCCCCGCCATATTTAAAAGTAAGATTACACAAAATCCCTCACGGTTTTGAATAGATAATAGCAAGTGACTTGATCTATCAGTAATTATGGATTTTTTAACTGTAAAATAATTAATTAACGGCGCAACTTACGGGATCCAACAGGAATGAGGATATGAAAGACGTCAAGAATGTCTTTTGAGAGCTGAACATTTAAGACACGGCCGCTTTTGGTAGATTGTGACTTTCCCTTGTGTAGCGGATACTGGCAAGCTGTTTTAGGGGTGCTCCAATATTTCCCTAATCTTCCTCTGTGTGAGGGACAAACAAACAGTTCTTTGATTTGAGCGTCGCTGACGTCGAAATGTCCAGCGCGAGTGAGAATCAGTTGGTGTTCCGTCAATTTCTCACTTGAAAGATGATGCCTTCTCAGGTGGGAATCGATATTCTCATTACATACTGACAAAGAGACTACTATACTACCATCTGTACCTCTAAACTCTCCACAGTTATCCTGGTCATAACTGGACATGAAGCAAATCGCCATGACTGTTCTTTTAATTTAGGTATTTAGGTCAATTAGCATATGTAGTTTTCATTCATTATCACCAAAATAAGTTTACAAACTAAAACCATATTTAAATTATTTAAATGATTCAAAACATACTTTCGATACGAAATAGGCTACAACTTGCTGCTATGCATAAAAAAAACGTTTCTTTTAAAGAAGATTTTCCGACTGTTTATGATTTCACTGAACGACGTCTTCAAAAGGAACCGAAATGTCACGCTACTTATGATAACTAGAATAAAAATACGTATAATTACCTTAACGCACCTAGCAAGGAAATAAATCGTTTTTTCGAAGTCTCAGCGAAATAAAATATTTCATTGCGAGAGAAAAGATTATATTTTTGATGAAAGTATGCTTCACAGTTCAAGGTGAGTTTGTTGTGTCACGCAATATATACTTCTCTCGTATCTAGTACGGGTTTATAAACCTCTGTAACCACTAAATTGTTCTAGTAAATAAAAAAATCCCAATGAAACAGTCATTTGTTGTAGTTACAAGGGTGACTGACATGTTTGAGCTGCAAAATATTGTATTTCTGGGGTTAAGCGGTTGGTAACGTGACCTGTGACGTTTTTGGTTAAAACGCTCAAATGACCATCTTAGACCGCTTGTTCGCTACCGAACGAGAGGGATACTCATCGATTTTACGCCAGAATCTAACACCTGTAGATAAAACCTTTCCTGTGAATTGAATTTTAGGTCAGATTTACATTCTACTTTTGAGAATTTTAATGTTAAAATAGGTCACATTTTCACGTCGCCACGATGAGGGCAAAGTGGGGTTACTTTGAATTGGGCTAGTGTACTTGGAATTTTTCAGAAATCAATGACATTTAACATTTACACTCACGAAATATAGTTTAGATCTTGGAGTAAAGCACAGGTTCACACCATTATTTTTCTGGAAATGGCGCAGGTGCAAAATCCTGTCATTTCGGTCTTGTCAAAGGCGCCATAATTGGTCCAGACCGGCAAACTCGAGTTTTAGACGGTACCAAAGCAAATAAAAGGTTTTTACAAAAAAGAAGTCGCGTTTCAAAACATGGGTACCAAAGCCTTTTCACCCGCAAAGAATAAAGGAAATCTATTTTTTAACACCAAGTTGGTCGGACCGTTCTTAGGGGGACTGCCACTTAACTTATTCCGGCTAGAGACAATTATTTCATAAATACACTAGCATAAAAATATTATTTTTTCTTGTCCTTCACTTGCAACCATGTGTTTACAATATAATTTCGAAATTTTCAAAGAAATCATCCTGAGTATTGAAGACAAGGTTCGATCGCCACTTCACACGGCGGCTCAATGTTGTATATTCACAGAGCAAGTCGAAACTGAAACCAAAATGAAATATTCGAGCTTCATGGTTTGATACATTTTTGCAATTTTGAGTCGGACATCTCATGGGAGGTGTGTTGCTATCTTATGCGTTTAAAAGTTGCCAAAATGTTCTTGTAATCGTAGCAAAACCTGTTGTTATTTTGCAGAAATCAGTAAGCTGAAGTACCAAAGCATTTGAATTGTTGAGTATATGACGTCACTTCCTCTAGTTTATCGATTAGAAAACCGGCTCGCGATCGTGTAATGGCGGACGCTACATCACGAACTTTAGGG
The DNA here is from genome assembly GCA_033675265.1 of Actinostola sp. cb2023. Classification (NCBI taxonomy): domain Eukaryota; kingdom Metazoa; phylum Cnidaria; class Anthozoa; order Actiniaria; family Actinostolidae; genus Actinostola; species Actinostola sp. cb2023. The sequence goes on from JAUJYZ010000929.1 coordinate 123,842, forward strand.
GCTAAAATGTATATCTTCCCGGTCTCGGATGAGATTACGGTTTGGCCAGGTAATGTAATAGCACTTCTACTTTTGTAAGTGCGATTTATAGAACTTTTTCAAATTACGTCGTAGTGGCACTTTAAGCCACTCTTTGACATTGACCAAATCTTGATTTAGAAAATGGTTAATGCTATCAACATTATCAGATGCGAAAGTTAGATGAGTATCATCTGCATACATACGAGGCTGACAATGGGAAATACAGTTTGGGAGATCGTTGATGTAAAGGAGGAACAGCAAAGGCCCCAGGATGGTCCCCTGAGGAATGCCACATGATAGTGAACAGTTATCTGACAAATAGCCATTCACTAAGCATTTTTGATTGCGTTCACTCAGATAGGAATTGAACCAGTCATTAGAGATACCCCCAATGCCATACTCGTATAATTTCGACAAAAGAATGACATGGTCCACCGTATCGAGAGCTTTTTTGAGATCTAAGAAAACTACGGCGTTTATTTCACCCTTGTCAATGTTAACAGCCCAATTGTCAGTAGCCTCGAGTAATGCAGTGACAGTAGAGTGAAGGTGTCGAAACCCTGACTGGTGACTAGAAAGTAGGTTATTATCAGTTAAATATGTGAAGACCTGATCGTAAACTAGTCTTTCAAACACTTTCGCCACTACCGGGATAATTGAGATTGGGCGGTAGTTATTCAGATCGTCACGTTTCCCCTGTTTGAATAGTGGAATAACTTTAGAACACTTCCAGTCATCTGGGAAAATGCCTGTGACAATAGAGCGATTGAAAATGGAACAAAGAGAGTAAGCAATCAGGTTAGCACATTCACAAAGTAGCCTGGCAGAGATTGAATCCAGGCCAGTTGCTTTAGATTTGCTTAGTTTAGATACTAATGAATAAACTGTAGTTATATTGGTTTGTTTTAGCTCGAATAAATTTGCATTGTTGGAAATAAAATCAAGATATTCTAAATGTGAGCGGCTTTCATCGGGTATTGCACTAGCTAACCTAGGCCCAACACTAGCGAAGTGTTCATTAAAGGCCTCAGCTAGCTTTTGTGCATCAACAATGGAGTTACCGTTATTGTTTATCTCTTTTATATTCGAGCTTTTCAATTTTCTTGCAGAGAGCTCATTAGCGATCCTCCAAGTCGCTCTTGAGTTCCCTGCATTGTCATGAAAAGCCTTCTTGTAATACGATTCTTTTGCATTTTTTATTTCGGTATTCACAGAATTGCGGCATTTCTTGTAATTTAGCCAATCCGCAGGAGTATTTGAACAAGAAGCTTTTAATTTCAAGACATCTCTTTCATGCATGTGTTGTTTTAGCTGAGATGTAATCCAGGGTGATTTGGCAACACGAACACGTTTTGTGCGTATGGGAGCATGCTTATCAACGACCTTATAAAAAATAGTTTTCCAAGCACACCACATACTGTTCGGATCATCATGTAGATTTATACTGCCCCAATTATGTGAACAAATGTCATCACGAAAGTTTTGTGAGTTAAAGTGTTTAAACTTTCTATATGTCACCATAGAATGACCCTTGTTAGGTAGACCAATAGAAATTTTTCGATAGGCGTAAACAAGACTATGATCACTAATGCCGACGTGCGAGACACCGGAGCAAACCACCCGATCCGGACAATTAGTAAATATTAAATCAATCAAAGTTGACGAGGTTTCGGTAACTCGCGTTGGTTTGTTTATGAATTGATGTAAACTGTAGAGATCAGTTATGCTGGTCAGCCGACGTGAATTATTATCCAGCTGCGTTGCAGCTAAATTACAATTCAAGTCACCAGCTATGTAAAATTCAATACCTTCGGCATCAAGCCTGCCAACGAGGGTTTCAAATGAACTAATTTGTCAATAGATGAATCCGTTGGCCTATACCATGTTGCAATGACAAAAGGCTTCGATCGTGGCTTACGAATTTCGACACATAGATTTTCGAGTTGGTCGAGGGATAAATCTATGCGTTGTGCGTAAGTGATAGTGGATAGAATGTAAAAACACACCCCTCCACCAAATCTCCCATTCACGCCTCGGTCACGACGGACAATATCATATCCCGGAATATACAGCTCGTTATCCGTAATTGACGAGTCAAGCCTTGATTCATTAATAGCTAAAACATCTATAGGATTGACAGCAAGGAAAACCCTAAGCTCATCGATGTGCTTTATAAGGCTGGTAATATTCAATGAAGCTATCTTGAAGCCACGCATAGTGGGAATGGATCTAGGAAGGACAGGTCGACTTTGTAATCCCGAATGGAAATTAGAAATATTCGAACTGGAAACTAAAGTAAGTGATTCATTCGCTACGCCATGCTGCACAGCACAATTGTTATTATCAGTTCAATTAAGCTTACTATCAATGTGAGTCGAGTAGTTTGACGAGAGCTCTCTTACCCCTTTCAGGTTAAGGTGCAGCCCACCTCTGTTCAAGCATCCAGCATCAATATTGTCGTTTAGAATGAAGTCCCAGCCTCTGTTATTGCAAAACCTTCGAAGTAACTTGTTTACCTCTTGGGCCTTTGTCCAGAGCTCACTTTCCCTTCTGAAGAGAATAGCAGAAATTGAGACTTGCGTACTCGGTGAATCACTTTGAACTTGGTCCGCCAGGTTAACTATGCTTTCTGAAATTTGCTGAGCAGACTGTGATGATCGAAGATCGTTTGTGCCTATGTGCAGGACGATATTTTCAGGTTGTTTTCTTGTAATAGGCCTAATAAAGTCTTCCATATCTTCAATTGATGCGCCGGGAAATGATTTGGTCACAACTTTATTGGATTTGGACAACTTCCATCCAGCGATGTTTCTAAGTATAGAGTCCCCAGCTATTACAGTTACAGGTTTCCTTGAGAAGCTATAGTCGTTGCTAACGGGCTCATCATTATTTAGCTGGTCCCGGGAAGGATTAGTCGAATTGTTGTTCCGATTGATCTGCTTACGGCGCCTATTATCATTTCGTTTCCTATTCTTCTTAAGACGGTTTCGAGATTGCGTTTCGTGTGAAGGGGACTCTCTCTGTGGGTTAATGCCTTGTTGAGAAAGTAAAGATATGACTTGATCTATACTTTGTACTTGCGATGGAGGAGTAGTCGATCTTTTGGATTGATTAACATCTCGATGAGAACGTTGGGCACAGGAAGATACGCCGGGAAGATTGCAACTTGAGGCCCTGAGATGAACATGCTGGTCATGTTGGACAGACTGGGGTTTATTATTATTATTTACTAGCAAGGAACTGAGCACTCGGATCACTGTATTAAGTTCGGCGTTTTCTTTCTTTAAACGATCTACCTCAAGTAGCATAGCGTCCTTCGTTGCACTCGAGTGGTTTTGAGCGGGAACTTTAAAATTCCGTTTTTAAATCGTTCAGATCTTTCCTCAGAGACTGGATTTGGACGGCAGCGTTTGAAGGCAGTTACAATTACAGGATGTTGGGGCCACAGGACTCACATCTTCGATGTAAGAGAACAAATTTCCTTCGGCGTTGGATTCCATATGCAAACTTGCATTGACACTTTCATCTCCATTATCAGCGACGAGACTCGGTTGATTTGAGCAAGACTCGATTAGATACTTTAGTTTGGCTTTGATCTCCTTGACGTGATCAGACGGTCCTTGAATTAATAATGTTTTGGTGGATGAAAATAGTGTGAGCGTCACAGGTTTGAACTTTAGTACAGACGATCGATCGGTAGTAGTGATTGAAGGTTGCTCGTCAATAAATTCACTGAAATATTCTTCACAGAAATCTCTAAGATCCTCGACTGTTCCAACCCAAATGTATTGATCTTTCTTTTCGTTGAATGACAGAGGATTAACTCTAGCACTTTGACCTGCATTGATTCGTTCAACGGGAGTATTAAAGTAGATATCGTCAGAGCTATCTGTTATACGTCCGCACTCCGCCATGATCCTTACTTGCCCTCGATGCTCCAGGAATATCTTTAGGTTTTAGCTCGACAAAATCAATTTCAACCTCCCGCTCAACTTCACTTTCGCGCTTTTCCGCCACCATGTTGGATTTGGGGGCTATTAAGCCTCGTTTCCATGCTATGACGAATTTTATCTAAATACTAATTATCTTGATTAGCTACGGAATAAGACTAATTGAAGCATTATCATTTTAAAATTGGTTATGTAAGTTACCAATTGTAACATAAGTCTTCAAGATCTACACAATAATTTACGAGCATCTAACGTACGGCGACGATCCTTACTCCTTTATTTCCAATACTCCTGTATTTACTATGTTATCCACAACACTACTGGAGCTAGCCATAAATAAAAGTTACTAAAGCCCGCCAGAATTAATCTTCGGGAATCTTACGAAATGAGATTGTTGAATCTGATAACTGTAACTCTTCAGTTAAATATAAGTTAACATGTAAGTTAAAACCTCATTTACGGGTATTTATGTTTAACAAAGGCGAGGTTTTACACAGAGCTCGAGACTTCTCCCAAACTTTCCCGAGTGTTTATATCAGGCTATGTAAACACGGGAAAACGTTTTCTATTTGTTTTATAAAATAACTACAAGGATTTCTTTCGTAAAACTCCTTTATTTACGCGAGATTTTAGTGATCAAAATTTCAATTCTCCTGAAAGGCGTCAGAAATCGCCCATCATCCAATCAAATCTCATGAAAGAAATCAAAATGGCAAAGCGACTCGACAACTTTTATCTGTGCAGTTTACTGTTTTGACACGAAAAACGATTTGAAGAATGCTATTTTCTGTCAGAAAATTACAGAAGAATGCTTGTTACACTTTGTTTTTGTATCCTGTGAACACGAAACACGAAAAAAAGTGAGAAAAGCTGAGCCGAATCACGATCAATGACGAAGAGTCGTCAAACTTTCTGAAATATTTGACATCTTGATGAATGGAGCACGAAGTCAGGTAGCCAAATATCTACAGTTTTTGTCGTATTTTTGAATCTTTTCGTCGCTTTTCTCGACAATAATGTATAAACGATGGACGTTTCTGAGACATTTGAAGATGTTTTTTCTCTTTGACATATTTTACTAGAGATATGAATGTTCTGGTGAACCCGCCGTGTAGCTACAAGAATCGCTCTGTTTTTACTCTTTTGTGAGTATAAATACGGCTATCTTTTCTTGATATTTTCAGTCGTACACTTGAGAAAATATAAGACTTATGTGTAGCTAAGTATAACTTACAAAATGGTTAGTATGTGATTGAGAAAACTGAGCCGTTATATTTAGTTTTCTTCGTTATTGTGGACAGAAATAAGTGGACGATTCGTCGAGTTTCTTGCCGGCCGAGTTTGAATGAACTTGAAGCTCGATTCTTGCAAAATTAATTTTCGCTTTAAAATCATCAAAATCACATCTAGATAGAACTTGAACTTCACTAAACAAGAAAAACTGTAATTCTATGGCTTTTGTTTAGTAAATAAAACATGTTTGACAACAGAAAAAAATACATTTGTGGTCAGTTATTTTTACCACGTTGGTCAAATCGGCCCCAAAATCTCCCACTCGTGCGGGCTCACAATTTTGCAGCGGTTCCCCCCATTACTGTACTGTGTTTACAATATGGCGTCGAACACAGCGAGTAGTTCACGTCTCAACTTAAAAGCTTCTGAAAGCGACCAAGAAAGAGATAAGTTATTTTGGAACACTTCAGTAGTTGAAATGAAGTTCTCAGTTGAGAGAGACTGGATAAAAGCTGTCCGTAAAGCAAAACGAAAGCCTGATTATGGCATGTTGAACATGGACGCTCAACTAGAGGAAGTCATTGGAAATAAGTTGGAGTTAGTCGGCCCCATGCTTGATTCCTACCTGTTTGAACTTGGTAAAACGCTAAAATCCAGGTTGACGAGATCTAAGGCTACAGGACTAGTTAATCCAGTGACAATGTTTATCCCTTGGGCAGTTTTTCGCCATCTACTTACCCTGTGTCGTGGTTATTCTGGGCAAGTAAATACGAAGCGCGATGGATCAAAGCACGTGGTAACTTTACTACAGATGAACTCGCTAAAAAAGCTATTTTCGCCTGCTCGTTTTGGTGGTGAAACTCTGTTTGTATGTAGACACTTTAAAAGGATCCCTTCAACGATAGGAAAGCAAGTGAAGTCTGCCTATAATGGTAAATCCGCGATTGTTGTCTCAGAATCGACACCATTCTGTATCGACTATACCATGAAGACCCAGCGTGTCTGTGTGTCATTCTACATCCAGCGCTACACAGCTGACGATTATCCCGTAGACACTAGTCTTCAAGCACTAATAAATCAATCCTGAAAGCAAATCTATGAGTACAGTTTAACATACACGACAAGGATATTTAAAAGGATACTGTAACAATTTATTTCAGTAGATCAAGACTGGATTCATAAGACATACAAATGTATGTGACATCAATTAATAACAAAACTCGGTCATGTTTATGTACATACCTGTATTTATAATATTAGAGTGATTCCAATAAACCTGGGCACTACTAAATAGCTGTCAGTGTTTATTATATGCAAAGAAACAAAAGGAAACAAAAGAGTGAGTGTCTAATAGTGTGTATTGGTGTAGTTAGTAACGCCCAGGTTTATTGGAATCACTCTATACATTTTTTTACTTTGGTTTAATATTTTTATTGTTACTATTACTCTAAATATCATATTATTAGAGTGATTGCAATGAACCCGTGAAATAGTTAGTAGACTAGTAGACACTAGTAGACTTTATTTTCATTGTTTTCTTTTGTAACTATTTGACTATTATTACACACTAACATATATTTTTTATTTCACTGGTTTATTGCAATCACTCTAAACCCGTGAAATAAAAATTAGATGTTATTGTGTAATAGTCAAACAGTCACAAACGAAAACAATGGAAATAAAGTCTACCAGTGTCTATTACTCTACTAACTATTTCACAGGTTTATTGCAATCACTCTATTATTATTATCTGTTTGAATTTGTGTAGATCGCAGACAATAAAACTGTGAAAATTGTGACAAAGGCTATATTATGTTTACAGTAGGCAAACTATCCCAGATTTAAAACAATCCTGAATTATTTATACATTTAATGTGTATCATAGAATCACATCAGAGTATATCCTGGTCAACAGGAGAGATATATACTGATGTCTATACATAGTTCACATGTGAACTATACAGGATAAATGTTACACTGCATTCACTCTCTCAGTAGCAGTACTCTCTACAGGTTAGTGTAGCGGAGACAAAACTATAATAATAATAATAATAATAATTAACTTAAAACCTTAGTTTCTTAATTTCTTTAATGATATGTCTATTTATGGGTAGGTTAAAACCTCTTTGAAATGGCAACAGAGAACAATAAAAAGCTGACTAAATATACTGTCAAAAATGCAAAAAATTGTAGCTAGGAATCATGTCAATTTCATTAATCTACAGTCTCTATCTTACATTTTTTGTAGATAAAATTACATATGTTTCCATCTAGATGCAGACCGTCATCATACAAAAAAAGTGTACGCTAGAGACAACTTTATAGACTAAATATACTGTCACATAGTTACTTTTAGAAATTTTAACTCTTTTTCTTTACCCACAAACTACTTTCAAGTCTCTTAATCAAAATGTCTTTCTTTCCACCAGTACCAACTCAGTTATATTAAGGCATGGTTCTAAGGCGATCACGCCCATAAGACTATAAGGGGGTTGTAATTTGCTTTCGTTTTATTGCAGAAGCTTGGGTTCAGGATTATATGTATAGATGAGCATATTGTACATATTTGTGAAGTTAGTTACCATGGCAACAATACATTTGACCTTTTAACCCGGGTTTAAGAAAATAAGATTCAAGGCTTTGGTAGAAGCGCACAACGTTAGTATATCAGAGTAGAAGATAGTGAAAATAATACAGTTTACCATGCTGTTCATCAGGCTAATTGGATATTTTGGAAATTTATAATTGCTGAGTCATAAATCGAGAGTATCAAATTTCATTTTCACGTTTATCACCCTTCCCATTACTTTTTCCAACTTATCCAATTAGACCAATAAACTAGGTAGTAAGTCTATTTAATTTTCAATTAAATCCTTGTCATGCAAAATTTCTTTACCTGTATGCACGAGACTTTTATTTTATAAAATATAATTAGAGTTCAAAGGTCACATTGCATGTTTCCATGGAAACTGATATGTTTATTTGTTGAGATTGTAACATTGTTGTATCACTTAAAGTTTCATGAAAGAATCTCGCAAAGAAAAGGAAATAGACCACCCCCTCTTAATTTGCAGCATACATCCTAGAACCATGCCTTAATACCCCTGAGAAGATTCCTTTTCTTAAGTTCTGACTTCAGCTCTGCAACACTCATTTCTTTGGGGTTCTTACCACTCCACAAGACTGCAGTTTCATCTTGATGTAACAGGTCATGAGACTGCAGATCAACTTGGTCTCCAAAGCGCTGACCACATTCAGTACATACATATGGCTTGAAAATCTCAACAAGTTGAGGAGGAAGTTCCTGCTTCTCTGCTGAGTTGACAATATCATGACACTGAAAACAGGTATTGCAAAGATCACTGTCTACTGGCTTAATTCTGCCACAGTTACAAACTCCTTCAGAACCACAATGGGGTGGAACTCTCGACTTGAAATGGGACTTATATGTGTGTGGTAATGGTTGATGTTCAGGGAGATACACACTTCTAATATAGTTGGCTGTCATCACTTGCCACCATTTACCTGTCTTGTTTGCTTTGTTGGACCTGTTGCTCAGTCCCAAGTCATTCTTTATTGAAGAGTGCTTGGCTTCTTTCCCCTGCTGTGAGATTATGCCATACCCAACCTTATACATATCATACAGTTTTAATGCATGATATGGCACTGCATAACCAACTGTCCAGCTGGTTACATTTACATGACTTGGGAAAAATAAACAAAGGAGATTGAAATAGAGTTTGCAATTCTCCTCAAGTTCCAATAGCTCTGCTTTTGTGATGGAGACTTTGTTGAATAATGCACAAGCATTTCGTAAGTACAACACAATCCTGCTGAGTGACAGAAGCTTGACCTTCTGTGCTGGTGAATCCTCAGGGCATTCCAGGCAGTCAACCAATCGATACCCATACCGGGCAATGGCAATGGCTTGTTCTCCTATTAATCTGATTGGGATCTTATTAAACCTTTTCTTTTCATCGCGGAAGTGTTCTTTGATGAAAGGTACAAGAAATAACAAACCACAGCCAGCAACTGGTGTTTCATGTTCCTCCAATACTGATTCAGGGGCAGGGTCAGCAATGGGTGGTGCACCTAACACTTTAATAAACTTATCAAATACCTTTCTTTGCACAGACTCTTGATATATAATGTTGACAACTTGCTGGCAAGCATTAATCTCACAATGAAGGGGCTCAGGCCTTTGCTTGTCAGCAAACACTCCAATTCGGTGAGGGCCAAGTTGTCTTATTCCATTCTCTGCCATGTACTGGAGCTTCTTGTCGTGTTTGGTCTTGTTAGATAAGGTATCATTTAAAGAAGATTCATACTTTTGAACCTTCTTTGCATGGTTTTCTCTGTCTGAATTGCTGTAGGGTGTCCATGTGTCATTTGTGGTACACCCAATAGATCCACCCATGGTACACATGTTACCTAAAGTAATAAATAATATATAAATTATTTGATATAATGTATTATTTCAAATGGAGAAAAAAAATACATGGTGTGGATAAAAACAAATATATAATTAAGAAAACAGCAACAATTTATTATTATTATTAATAATAATAATAATAATCCTTTATTGGGTAATGCAAATGCCCTTTTTTTAATCTGGCCCATCTGAATAACTATGAAATATAATATTATAGGAATCTCCAAATAAAAATAAATACCACATTAAATGAATGAATACAATGTAAGTAAGTAGGAGAGTGAGTGAGTAATTAAATGAAATTAAAGATAATAAAGAAATGTGGAGATACATGTGTGAAAGTGTTTACCAAGAAAAAAAGGTTTAAGAGTAGTTGAAACAAAATAATTGCAAAACATTTTTACCTTTGTGTACATTTGCATAGGGAGAGGGGTAGGTTGCAGCTTGATTCAACTCGTTATTTGCCCAACTTTGCCAACTCATGTCTGCACTTGGTTGAAACTCAACCGTACACTCCTTTCCAGCAATCACAAGGACATTTCCTTCTAGTATGGCCATTTCATCAGTATGCTGTCTCCACAGATCTTCTAGTACTTCATGTTTTTCTTGCAAGCTGACACAGTGCAGTGAAAGTCAGAGCTCCTCACTCTTTCTCCCAAGTTCCAGATGGTTAAACTACCAATTGACATTGTCAATTGACTTGTTTCTGGGGCTCCGTCATCTGAGAACTGGATAACAAAATGGTTCTCCAGCTCATTAAACCACACAAGCTTTTTGGATAGATGAGGGACTCTTAGGTGTAGATCAATTACCATAAACACTAGTCCTGTGACAGTCCTTGATACTCCAGCAACACCAGGCAACTGCGTGACATTTCCAATGTCTAAGCTATTCACAAATTTATCCACTGCAGAATTAGACACAGACTGAGGCACTCTTAAGTCAATCCCCATACAGTTAACATTTCGAGGAAGCCATGTTTCAGACTCTGCGTTAAAGTATGATGACTGAGTTTTACATACAAGTGTGAATTTCCTACGGGATAGATGGTTTTGGTATTTCGTTGCTATTGCTTGTTTTAAAGCTTCAGGAGACATTTGGTATTCATTTATAGCATTGCTAAAAATTTTCTTGAGATGATTTCCTCTTCGGTATCCAACAATCAACTCAGTCACAAGTTCTTTTGGAGCATTGGCAGCAATATAATCCCATGCACCATAGAATGAGGCAGACTCTCCTCCATGTATGAACTTCAGTGCCTTTTCAGATTCTTTTCTTCTTCTGTATCTTGTGCTTGAACTGGAGTCACTTATCATTGTTTTAGAGGTACTGTTGCTCTCTCTTTTAGATTTTGAGAATTGTTTGCTATCCAATCCAAGTGCTGAAACCATGCATTTAAGCTGCTCCAATTGTTGTGTCACAGCCAACAACTTCCCTTCCAATTCCTTCACTTGTGCCTCAGACCTCTGCAATGTACTTCGTAGTTCGAAGAGTTCATTATCTGAAGAAAATGAGGGAGAACAATATGAGACATTGATTGTATGTTATGGATTTCTAAACACCATACACTGCACAACAAAAACTTATTTTTTCTTTCACGCAATCCAAATCTATTGAATGACTTCATATAAATGCCCTTACCTGTTTCTCTTAACTTGTACTGAGCCTCTACTTCGGAAAAAAAAAAAAAAAAAAAAAACCGATCTTCGCGTTCCTTCAAACACGATTCCTTAGTCTTGAGTTCATCTTCAACACGATGCTCCTCTTCGAGTAGTTTTCTCTTTCTTGTGTTCAGTTGGTAAACTCTAGACGACTCCCAAAAAGGATTCAGTTGTTTCTGTGTATTACAGCGACCCTTGTGTCCGGCAAGCTTCGAGCATTTGCGACTTTGTTTGCACAAAACTTCTTCAAAGGTACTTTGAGTCGCCATCTTGAATCACACACCAAAGTAGTTTCACTTTCGCCGTTTCTCTTCATTCTCTCCTTGACAATTATGAGTCAAACTTATGTCTTTTCGATTGAATACATTTGTAATTAAAACTTTGACTGGATAATAGTTCAATCGAGCTTATTTCCAAAGAGATATTAAGGTAAATAGAAGGAAATTTTGCGAAAATCGCGAACTCATCGGAATAACTCGTCGAATTGTGATTTCCTCCGGGGTACCCAAAGTTAAAACCAAAGACTTGTACGTCCCCTACCCTCCCCACCCATAAAAGTGCAGTTTTGTCTCAAATCCAGGCCTCTGGAAATCAGTATTTGATTGAATGTGGGTTGTGTAAATCGCCATAAACGGACCTGAAATGTACATATTCCTATCCAATTGAGGTTTCTATCGACCCTTATATAGTTTTATTTCAAATTAGACACAATCAGAGCTCTCTACACATATTTATAAGCTCTAAAAGAGCACAGCACTTGGGAGAAGCCGACCATGAAAAAAAGACGCCATACATTGTTCAGTCGATATCACGTGACCCATAACATAGCAACGGGAGAAAAGAGCATAGCAACTGACCAACGTGTACAATCAAATCCACTGCATCGCTTCAAGGTTGTTCAAGGTCATGAACCATGTTGACATAGCCTCCTATCAACATAGTAATTAACCAATCAGAGCGCGCGTTATATCTAAATTATTTTATAAATTTTCATGTTATTCCATCACAAACCGCAAAGCAGCGCTTGAGACAAGTAGATGATGTACTTTGTCCCTTAAACACGAGGGCGCACTATAAAAGGGCATCGCTCCACCCACAAATATTTGAATAATAATGAGTTTGAATATGGCGGACAATGGTTGAACATGGCTGAACAACGGGGTAAAATAATTTTCTTAATAAAGTCGCATTTCAACAGCAAAGTCGATGAAGAATTTGTAAATTTAGGTCTGAAACAGTTATAATAGACGGACGTGTCAATATTTTTCGCATTCGGTAGTTATATATACGATTTTCAGTCGCGCCACGCGTACTGAAGAATGTTTTGAATTTCGCGTGCCATGTATCACAACAATCAACATCCGTACTTCTTATCCAGGCATACAAAGTCATGAAGCGAAATCCTTTTTGCCTGTAATAAGCATTTCCAAGCATAAAACTATGTTCGGTCATTTCTACATAAAGCGACAAGAGTATTGTTTTCATTACACAAGTTACGTTCGTCTTCGTCGTCACCATAACAAGAAGAACGACGTCGTTCGCCGCGAAGGCGTCTTGTGTCGAAGATTTGTACATCTCTGTACTAGCTTTTATGGTAAAGCCGGTAAGGTTTCGAAACCTATGCTGTGAGTATATTTAATTCGCAAGTGCCATTTCCATGTCTTGGCGGATAAATTTTAGGATAACCTACGAAAGAAACGATATAAGCAGAATACTAGAGCCATGCGACTTCAAAACGGCTATAACGGTTCCAGTTCAAATTACCATAAGAATTTTATTTTACCAAAGTGAAAAGTGATAGTGAATTGTACAACAAAAATTATCCATGTGCGTTTTAGTACTTATTTCCACAGTTTCTTGTTCCTTTGATTGATTTATAGAGCTTGCAGTTCTTGAGATCCTCTCTCTGTGACGTCTCGGTAGATTTGATTGACAGATCCAACGAACTTACCCTACCTCTCCTTTTATAGTGCGCCCTCGTGTTTAATGACAATGTTAACAAACAGTGTAAACATAAAAGCCGCCAATTAACTCCTAGATCACACCTAACAAGACCTTTTTTTTTCAAAGCCTGAGCTCCTCATGGCAGGGAGGCTGCCGGGTTACCCAGTACAAGTCTCTCTTCCCAATCCCCTACCCGATCGTTCTGCTTAAAATTTGCTCTTGATTTACCGATGAGTGAATCAACAGAGACTACGGCAAGGGATAGCAGGCAGTTACACAGGTACGAGCTCCTGAGTCCCCTGTTCAGGCACCCGAGAGTGTGTACCTTAGTTTTCCTGGTCCTATCCTTCCAGACCAGAAAACGAACAATGTCTTGTGGGGTGGCGAACATTAATGCTTTTAGACGAAACGGTCCAGCTGCTGAGACACTCGGGATTTCTGACGGCCATATCGGGACTCTCTAGCTAGTAATGTGGTCCATCGTTTGTCGATTGAGTCCAGATTGAGATCCACGTGTGGTCCAACTAATAAATTTGAACACTGATACTTCAGCCGCCAAACAAAACATGAATAAACAGTCCGAATGGCCCAAGTAATAAAGTGAAACACGTGGTGTAACGTGGTGTAACGTGTGCGCCGACAGTGTGAACAGCTGGTTGAGCGGCTGGTTGAGCGTCCTGAGGTTGTGCAGGTGGCTGAGGTTGTACCAGTGGAGGTTGTACAGGGGTCTGAGGCTGTGCCAGTCGCGCTGGTCTAACGGGTCGTTGCGCTATTATGTTTTACTTGTCAAAGGTTCCTCTCGTCTCAGCAGGGTTTTTTCCCTAGGAATGGCAGCATAAATTGGGTCTCAAGCACGGATTTTACATGTGTCTGCATTTTTGTGCTCCGTGGGATTTTTGGTCGATTTGAATAGTTATTATGTGGTAACGGTCAAAGTACATGGTATACTCCCAAGACCGAACCCCCCCCCCCCCCCCCCCCCAACATTAGCAAAAACTGGTAATTCAATTACGTCGGTGTGAACTTATCAAATTCAACTCACTCAATGAGCTGTTATTATGTCGTCAATATATTATTTGGTTTTGTATGGAATACGTGCGAATATTTCACGAAAAAATTATATTCAATATATTTATATACTTTTGTTTTTTCAACACTTTAATCAATAAAAACGTTTCGCTAAAAAGTGCAGTTTAAGTTCTTACGGTGGCCCACAAGGGCAAAACACAAATCAATTTCCCTTCAGAAAGACAACAATCATTCGTACAACACAACAGTCTTTCGTGAAACACAACAGTCTTTCACAAGACACAACAATCATTCGTACAGCACAAGTCTTTCGTGAATTACACAACAGTCTTTCATAAAACACAGTAAGCATTCGTAAAACACAACAGTCTTTCACAAAACATACCATTACCACCGATTTCATTACTATGCGCCCGATAGAGAACAGTTCCTGGTGCGAGTTTGGCGATTCTCTTCCGTCAATCAAACACATTTGGCGAGACTACCGATTACAACCAAGGCGCTTGACTCCATAAACGTTCGGATGTTTGAGAGATTAAACTGGTAGGAATATATAAATGTTTCGTTCCTATTTACTTTTGTCGATCTGATAACTAGAGGATATATTAGTTAGAATAAAATACTTGCTCATTTGGTGTCGAACGCAGCTTTGAAGTTCTGCGAGGCTAATTAGGACTAACGGTTGTTTATTTATTTTTTTATTTTTTTTATTTTCAAGATTCGCCCATAAGGCAGGTGCTGTACAATAGGACACGAAGTCCCCTTTAAAATACATTACACCCCTTCGCACCCAATAAGAAGGTTACCCAGTATACCCGACCCCTGATGTATTCCCAATATGAAAAAATTGTTGTCAATTTCAATCAAATTTAGCAGTGCAAATGTGTTCCTCAAAATGAAATGGAAATACTTACAAAATTATTTATCTTTGTCTTTTGGAGTTATAATTAAAATTAATTAAAATTAGTTGTGTTGCAGGAACGGCTATGGAGAACGAGGTAGTCTTACCAGCGAATCTTTGCAAGGACTTAAGGTCGATTTCGTGCTGCGACAATATTGTTTCTCTTAACTTAGTGAACTTCTGCTTTTTGTCCTTAGGCAGGATAAAGGCACGCAGTCGTGAGTTACACAAATACCCCAAGAATCTAACTGATTGATCGGGAATGAGACAGGATTTTGACAGAGCGAGGGTGTACCAAAGAGAAGTCAAAGTGGAAACGGTGATGTAACATGCTGCTTCCGCTTTTTGTAAATCAGACCACTGGCACGCGGGGGATGTAACGAGCTGCCCTATATGTCTGTCGTCGATATTGGCTGCATACAACCCCAAGAGAGCGGGTATAACTTGTAGCGATCAGACCGGTGGAATGGTAAATGTAGGCACTGGCTTTCCAACCAAAGGGTAACATGAAATAAACAAAGTAACATCCTATCCATGATAGATCGAACAACGTCTGACAACTGGAGGTGAGAGAAACATGGTCGTAGCCACTCTTGTCATCACACACTGTCTGGAAATGGTTATGGTCAACATATCGTGGGAGGTCTGACAGGTAATCGAGAGTAAAAAAGGAGGTCTTTTATCCATAAATTTAAGAATCTCTCATCATGGCACATTCGGGGCTTGGTCAGTTCAACGGTAATTGGCATAGCCAAATGAGGTGGCTCCACTTCGCCAATTTAAGCCCCAGTACCGGAGGGACCCGTTAGCCACCCTCTCTAAGATAGTGTTCGAGATAAATTCTTCAAATACCAAAAACGTACGGCTGTTAGGAAAAATCTCATGGGGAAGGCAGTAGTTTTTGCCTCCAAAGTTTCCTTTGAAATGCCTCACAAAACTCCATGCGTCCACCCCCTTAATAACGTATGAAATAATTTCTTGGGGAGCATTGGGGATAGATTTCCACTGCTCCGCGTGACGATGAAGCTCCCCCGAGACAAAAAAGGTTGGATTTTTTAAAGACCGCATCACAAGGGTAGGCCAAAACTTTTGTTTTTGCTACTAATGTAGGTGCGGGGCCAGGGCCGAAAACATCGATGGGCTCGCCTTTCCAGTTACACCATTTCACTTATGGCTTCCTAAAGGACCCACTTACTATATTGGAGAAATTGCGTTTTTGACGTTTTGCCGGGGGCTCCTAAAGAACAGGAAACGAGGCTCATAAGGAAACAACAACAAAAACGAAAAACAAACAAGCTGCAAATGCAAAAATACTTGCGAAGAAATCGAGGCGCGGCCCACCGAATTGTCGGCCCTAGGCAATCCCGAAGGGCATAAAAGGCATTAGACGCCCGCACCCAGGTACGACAAAAGGAATGACTAAATGGAACGAAAAACCGTCTGGTGGAACAAATAGGTTTGAAACGCATGCATACGTTCATAACTGTACTACTTTACTGTGGAGGGGGAGGGGAGCCTGGCGGATGTGGCAATGCCTTTGGAAGTGGCCACACTGGCCACAAACTCTATTTCCCCTTCCACGACCATGCTGAGGTCTGGAATACGGGTAGAATGGACTAGGAGTTACCGAACTCTTCGTCATCTTGGCGATTCCCGTGGCAATCTTGCTTTCCACCTTATATCCCACCAGCCGGATGATAATGTCGCCAAACTGATTATTGTACATCCAAGGTCTCGCTTGACGAAGGGTAGCCTCATACTCCTTGGATTTTTTGTGGCCTGTAGTCCTCGCATCGTCCGCTAATTTATGTAACGCGGCCATAATTGCAGAGGGGTCTCTAAACCTGTTGGGGCCTGAGGCCAGCTGAGGCCAAAGACGACTCTACATTAACTGCAGAAGTCTGAACTTTCAGAGCATCTACTTTTTTTAAGTCCCTCACCTGCGCAACAATCTGAAGAATAGGCAAGAATAAAAAAGCCATAAGTTCACATCCAGGAAACTGAATGTCTTTCGTAATACTTCAAGCATTCTCAATCGTCATAAAATCAAATTACATGACAGCAAACGCTTTTATTAAACGCAAATAACGTGAAAACTAACGAGTCCCAGTGGACCTGCAACCACACTGAAGGTAAACAATACAGAAATATACAGCTCCCTCTGGACCAATATGCAATCCGTGCACCTCATTAAAAAAATGCAAATAAACTTACGGGTCCTAACGAGTCAGCATATACAATAAACCCCATTAAATTTAAGACCCAAGACAAACATGGGAACCCGACAATCCCAGTAGTCCGGCACACACGTCAGTGAAGTACCCTCATTAGAGGAAACAAAGCCATATGAAAGGCCGTCAATAGCTCGATAAATAACTTCTATGCAAATACACGATTAAAACTACAACCGCATATCTTTACTAAGAACAGATAAAACACTGCTAAACAAAATTACGCCTAAAATGTTAATTTGAAATCTTACTCTAGCTGGCCTCTTTGAACTAGGACACTCCCAACTCTGAGAAAAGGATGAAATTAGTTTTCCCTTGCAATGTCTGCCAATGTTTCTCGGCCACCACCGAAAACAAGGCTGCAAAACTACATGATTTATCAGCCTCAACCGCCACCGACCGAGAGTTAAACGTGAAATAAACATATTCAGTCTCTTAACAAACCAGTTCTAGATCTCGGCCACTACCGAAACTCCAACGGACACGACCTAGAAGGTCACTACCACAGCGTAAAACCAACAAACATGCGCATAAAGATTTACCGGCCTCTACCAGTACCAAATTCTGGCCTCTACCGGATAGCACCATCTTGAATAGCCGGCCACTACCGACGAAAACTCCAAATTTCCAACGGTTTTGAAATGGAAATACATATTTCTGACCAAAACACTTCATTTAAGGCTCCCGACTACATGTAGAACCAGTCCTATAATGGCACGAAATAACCATAGCATTATTCTACATAGTCAATCCTAACCGAAAAAGTCAGAGCTGGCTGTGCTTCTTCCTGCACTGGTCCTGCAATTGCTGGTTCTTCCTGTGCTGGTTCTTCCTGAGCTACTGGATCAGGTCTAGCTTCATTATCGTGGGGCAATACGACAATTGGAGCTGCTTTTTGGCCTCATGGTTGAGGGTGAGGTTGTTGGTCCGTCATTAATCATCAGTGAAGTTAGTCCGCCGTTCAACCGTCAACTGCCCCAAACTCATTGTTCGTGTCTATTATATACCCATTGTTACGCATCCCTGCACATGGAATACAGTCTTTGTGGCTGACTATTAAGGTCTGGTCAATTTTTATATTCTCTTGCAGATTCCGAGTTTAAGTAATTGACGTTTCTGCAATTGGACACAGTTGAAATATAGCTGATGCACCAGCTATGGTTAGGTTCAGTTCAGACATGTTTCGCCTTCCGGCCTTCTCAGTGTACTGTTCAGTTTTTGTCTGCATTTGAATAGCTGAAAGTGACTAGTTGGAAAAGTAGAGCATCAATGACTGAGTGACAGTTCAGCAATTAAAATTACAAGCTGTAACAGTCCTGGTTAAAAAGGTACCTATGCAAAGTAGGTATAACAGATAATGAATGTTGTCCGTTTTGCACTGATCGTGAAAGCCACACTTGTCAACACTTTTTTTTTTATTGCAAGAGGGCACAGGTCTTCTGGAATTATTTCAAACCATGGTGGTCAGAAATAAATTCAATCTCTGAAATCAAACTTACCCTACCTCTGATTTTATATGTCCTTCTCCTAAATATTGAGAAAAACCATCTAGACATAGACATAGACATAGACTTTATTTTAGTACCAGAAGTTTGCATACAATCTACTCAATCATTTACTCTTCCTTTACATTTGCCTTTATAAATGAAAAACTTTACACTTTCAAGTCCTTTATTGAGAATGCAACCAGTAAATATGAGCAGAAAAAAGAATTGTATTACCAAATCCAAAACGCGTACAGAAATCTATTGAATTAAAATGGTCCCCTTTTTCCAAATGTCTTTCTTTCTTCTCTCATATTTTGTTTTCTTCCTTTCTTCTCTTCCCTATATATATTGCCAATCATGTATTGTAAGAAGAAGAAAATTCTGACAGTTAATGTATGTATGTTTTAATATGATTTTGTAATAGAGTTTATATTTATATAATTGTAAAAATACGTACGGTTATACGATACGGTTGTATTTGTACTCTATTGTAATTGTAAATAATAATATAAATAAATAAATAAAAAGTAACAGTCCCGGTTTAGTTGTCGTGAAAATGTATTCAGTAGCCATGGACTAGCCGCCTCACATCACCTGGTCCATATACACCTATTTCAAAAAACGTTGACTGTGAAATAAACTCAAACGTTCGCGACTAGACCACGTTTATGATCACGTTGAGCAACATCTGAATGTAGATTTGTGCTTTTATAACCATATAGCGAGAGTACAGCGCATACCTTATCTTGGCCATGTCAAAATTAAAATATGTTGACATACCCATGCTCCCCTTTGGTCTGGTCGCATAGGCTTGACTGTCAAGTTCAACGACAGCATATTTTTTTTTCAAATAGGTGTATACGTAAAACGAGCCACCCGCCCCTTTTGCGGTGCGCGATATGACTGCCTGAGGACAGGAGACTATTACAGTTGCCTGTACCTTTAATAGATACCAGAACTTTTTGGACTGCAAATGTTTCACTCCCGAAAGATATCAAAGATAAACGATGGGATACTATTTTTCAAATATATTTGTACTAGTGATGGAACAAAAAACAATCGACATTCCAGATTTCAAATTCAACACCCTAAAATACACCAAATCGTAAATTTTATCTGGGCATCCGCGACACTTTAACGTATAAATTTGAATGGAGTAATCAAATATTACCTCATTTGCTGGCCATTCCGCTGATGCGTTAACAACTTTATCTTTAAATTCCCCAAGGATATCAGTTTGCTGTGTCTATGTTGTCATGGTATAGGGTTTGACCTCCATCTCAGTGTGCGTGTTGGGCTGGAGCTTTTTGCAAATGTAATTACAAGGAATCATTGTAATTAATACTTCCTATTACCTGCTTGGTAATAGACAACTTCTGGGAGCGCTGCTGTTAAGTGTTCTTGTACGTTATCTGCATACCCTGAAATTATATTTTCCCAACTTGAGTGGAGGGAATCCACTCCTGTCTTGATAATGGCTAGGAGAGCACCAGACAAATCCGGGCAGTTTATTTGTTCCTTTAGACGTACGTAGGTTCTCACCTCATCTGCGCTGCTGCTGGCCACGGATTCCCCATGAAAAGGAATATAAACTACCCTTCGAAGTTCCCTCCAGTTTTCAATATATTAATAATTAATATTAATATATAAATGACAAAATAAATGAATGAGTGAATGGATGAATGAATGAACGAATGGATGAAATAATGGATGAATGGATGGTGTATGAAGTATGTACGTATGTATGAATGCCTGAACCAAACAATATGTACAAAACAACATGCAACATACATTTCTGTCAATCTAGATATAAGTTTTGTTTGTTGTTTGCCGATAATACACGAGAACTCCGGAAGAGACCATCAGAGCGAAACCAATGACACTGATGACGGATCGATACACTTTTATACTGGAACCGAAACTTAATGTCTAAGAATACAGGGTGGCTTTTTACAAGCTCTACATCTGCTTTCGTGTAATCACATAAATCTTTACCTCGATGAGCCTGACAGAACATCATTTGCAGTCATTATCAACGCACAACGAACTGACTCTACTCCCCTGCATATCGTTCCTGTGCTACATGGTTGAAGAAATCAACGACCAGCTAGCTCCTTGCAGGATTTGACACTTGATGAGTCATCAATATAAACTCATATGGTGGTGTTGCTTCCTCGTTGAATAATCTTTTCTTTGGAAAACGTGTTTATTAAGCCAGTCGTGAGCATACCTGCAGTGAGGCTCCTGGAATTCAGGTGATGTACTTCATGCAGCAGGAGGGTGATATCTTTGAATATTGCTATTGGTATATTGCGTGTTAGTTCCGCCTGGTAAGGGTACCTAACGGATACTTTCCTACTAAGCGCTTGTACACTAAACTAAGCCAGAGTGTGCCCTCATCATGAAGTACAAATGCAGCGGACACTGTTGAGGTGGCTAGATAAAAATCTAAAACGACACATATACCATAAGCTGTAAGACAAGTACATTATATTGGTGAAAAGCACAACAACTTAATGTACTTTAAACTTTAATATGCAATGTACAGTATAGTGTTCTGAGTTCTGACATTTGGATATTTTAATATCTAAAATCAACTATGTTTCCCTCAATTAAAACCTGGTCCTGGATAGTTTGCTTACTCAAGTTTAATGGATTTTGAATGATGATTAATGGCTGAGTATAAATTTCCAACAAAAAATCCTAGTAATCCAATATTCATTCGTTGACAAAACAGTACAAATAAGTATTTAATCTTTATCTTTAATCATGATAACTGCCATTTAGCCAAGACTAATCCCGGCACGAGGGGCAACGGCGCCGAGATTACATAACAATGGTACAAAACGAAATAAACACATAATCTAAATAATAAGTAAATAGTAAATAAGTAGTAAAAATAAAGAAGCATAAACATAAATGTTGAATTATTACACTACAAACACAAACATTGCTGAGTCTCTGAAGGTCTTAGTGTCACTAGAAGTTATAACAGATTCAGGTAAACAGTTCCAAACCGGTATGGTGCGGACAAAGAAGACAAATAAGTGTCTGAAATTAACGACTTTAACAGATCTAGTTCGTTTAATAGCCATATCT
Organism: Actinostola sp. cb2023; assembly: GCA_033675265.1. Lineage (NCBI taxonomy): Eukaryota > Metazoa > Cnidaria > Anthozoa > Actiniaria > Actinostolidae > Actinostola > Actinostola sp. cb2023. The sequence continues at coordinate 145,830 of JAUJYZ010000929.1, forward strand.
GATGGAAAAGACACATCGACCAGTCCGCCATGGATCTTGCTAAGACCCTTCGCTAAGATCTCTGAGCTGCTAAAACCCTTCGCGTTTCCAAGGAATCCCAATCAAGAGAGTTGATCATATTTGTGACGCTACTGGATCGTTGGTAGTATTTGCAACCAAAGCAAGCTTTGGACCTATATCAGTGAAATGTCTATTACAGGCATTGCTTATTTCAAGAGGATTTCTTTATCTTCAACGATAACTTTAGAATCATACTTTTCTTTCTGGCTATGATATTACCAAGTTTTTCGTAGAGAAATGTATGATAGTAACTCTTTTTACTAGCCTTAGCCACATGGGTGACTTGGTTTTTAGCCTTTTTGTAGTCACACCATTTGATCAGGTCATAGTAGTTGAAGCAATCCTTTTGAGACGACCTCTTCCCCACATCATTTGTTTAATGTTGGGAGTTTACGAGGGTGCCGATTAATTGAGTATCCTTTTTTCTTTGCCAGTGCATGAAAATCCGCAACAGAGAGATATCATTTCCAAGCATCCCATGCATTGATGAGATCGTGTATTGCAGACCAGGGAATTAATTAAATATCCCTAATAAAGTTATCAAGTCGAAAGTACTTGTACTGTCTACCTTAAATATCTCGGGGGTAAGATCTAGGACTTGTATGTGTTCGTGAAGCATAGATCATACTGCTGTCGCTAATCCCAACACTACAAACTCCAGAAGCTGAGAAGCTATCGGGTTCATTGATGAGAAAGAGATCAATAAGAGTAGAGAGTTACTCTAGTTGGTTCTTAGATCAGTTGAGTATATTGATACTTTTGACATAACTATTTCAGATGCTTAGTGTTATTATCATATTCGATTGTCTTAATATTGCGGTTTATATCTCCAATTAACAGGTGTCTCTTCATTGCCAATAACTCACTTCTTAAGCCCAAGGCGAGCCAGTATGCGTTTTAATTGTCGCACAGATAAAGACCATGAACTCTAAGCAAAGTGAGTATTATTTCATGATATGAGAAGCCTTGATTAAAATAATTACGAATCAAGCAGTCTATTTGAACAACCTCTTACCTCGCATATCCTTGCAAATGGGGAAAAGTGTACTCCGGAAGCACTTGCATTCGGGCAACGCCAACAGTTCGTGTCATCAAAAAGAAAATTAAGAGCCATCTAGTCTGAACAAATGTTAAAAGAAAATAACCACTTCTTGGATAAACAATGTATGACTATTTCTTGAAATAAATAAACTGACTATGTCTGTCCAGACCGTTCAGAAGATGCTGATTCTTTGTCTGACGTTCAGTTTTCTGCATCAGGAGCTTTCGAAATTAAGATATGTGCCTGTCGTATTATAAGTCTGAAGTCTGAAATTCAAAGTCTGAAGTCTGAAATTCAAAGTCTGAAGTCGAAAGTTTGAATGTCCCTCCAGGGCTTCCGTGTGTTTGACAGTACAACCCAGTACAACCCGTCTCATTTATCAGACATAGTGAACGAATACTTGATTTCAATATGCAAAAACAAATTGCATCTCTAAATATCGTCAGTTTGCGTAAGCACCAAGGCGAAATTCGATTAAGAACTATAACCCAGGTACTTGACGTTCATGCCCTAACCAAACAATTGCTGACTCGCAAATCACCATTGATGATTAGATTGTTGTTGGACGGGATCGTTCACGACACGGTGGTGAGGTAGCACTGTATATTCGTAGCACAATTGACGTTCTAATTGGTAACGACTTGTTAGATGAAGACCTTGAATTTATCTACATAGTAGTTAGGAGACCTAACGTCAAGCCTTTCTTAGTAGCTGCTTGGTACAGGCCTCCTATCTCACCTGTGGTGTTATTTAATTTAATAAGTTTGAAATCATCTTGGATAAAATTGAATCTCAAAATATTGAATCCAATATAATATATTATTAACTGCTATGCAACAAGAACTTCAAAACAGTGGACAGTGCATAGGATACCGTAGTATGTGGAGAAGTCTAATACGTGATCACCACTTGAAAGAAAGGAGAGACACAGTTAGACAATTGTTGACAATCATCGATCAAGAAGGCGTAGCAAGAAGGAAACGTAACCGAATTTTAACGAGGAAGTATAGTGCTCCAGGACCCAATTTTATTTGCATTGTTGATGGATATGATAAAATAAAACGTTATGGATTTGCTATTCATGATGGGTATAGTAGACGGATTCTCTGGCTTGAGGTTTCTTCAACAAACAATGACCCAACTGTTATTGCTTGGTTATGTCCCTAGAATTCTACGCTGTGATTTAGGAACAGAAAATAAAAGCGAAGCTTTATATATGGAAGAAGTAATTCGAACCAAAGAATAGAGGCATGCTGGAGCATATTAAGAAAGCAGTGTATAGATTGGTGGATAAGCTTGTTTAATGACCTTAGGGACGGAGGATGACTCTTTCTTTGTGAATGACAATTTTTTTAAATTAATACATTGTTGCTGAAAAGCCCTTATGGGGAGCCTCAATAAAATGTATTACACAATCAAATCAAATAATATTAATAACAATGTTTAGACAGGAAGCTCTCGTCAAAAGTGTGGTTTTTAGAGAGGTCCTGGTGATAAAATAATAAAATTCCTATAATTTACATTAATTCAAGTTATTAAAAGCTAAAATACTAAAACTAATTACTAAGAAACTAAATATAAACATGGAAAATAAAACGCTGCTTCCCCCAATTAGTACGCGCACGTGGTAAGTGTAAATCCTGGCGCCGGTGTAATATGCGTAACCGTCCCCAATGACAAACTGTCCCCCGGGGTCAAGTTAGCATAGATAGGTAACATGATTAACTGTCCCCCATGATAAACTGTCTCCCCGTGTATATATAAATCTCGAACAGTCCGAAACAGCTATTTTGAGAACTGTTTTTAAATTAATTTTTTTTAAATAAAATTGCCAAAATGATATATTACATTGTATGAAATTTATTAGTCAATAAGAAGGATGATCAATACAATTGAAACTAATCGCTTGCAGTAATAAAACATCAGGATATAACTGATGAGAGACACGAATAGAAAACTTCATACGATGATAAAATTAAATCTTCCCATCCAAGTATACACTTTGCTTGGCTTGTTGTGCTGTAGTTTACGTACGTGACATTTCAGTTGAGTGTGGAATTATAATTATTTCCCTTTCCAAACAAAAACAATACCTAGCTCATTATTATTTTCATCCTGTTTGCGGGTGTTTGAAAAAAGCTTATCTACAAAAAAAAATATTTGAGCCTATAATCTAAATATACGTTTTTCCTGTGCACTTCTGCCGTTCCTTTCACAGACTTCACAAACTTCCTGTTCTGTGGATTAACAAATATTTTAAACTCTTTATTCTGTACTTCACAGTGGGGGACAATTTATCATGGCTTGGTTCACGGCTATGATATCTTGTCTCCCTCTTGTAATATAGGGAGGGGGGGGATTTATCATGGCTTGGTTCACGGCTATGATATCTTGTCTCCCTCTTGTAATATAGAGGGGGGGACATTTTATCATGTCTTAGTTCACGGTTATGATATCTTGTCCCCCTCTTGTAATATAGAGGGGGGAAATTTTATCATGTCTTGGTTGACGGTTATGATATCTTATCCCCCTCTTGTAATATAGAGGGGGGACATATTATCATGGCTTGGTTCATAGCTATGATATCTTGTCTCCCTCTTGTAATATAGAGGGGGGGACATTTTATCATGTCTTGGTTCACGGCTATGATATCTTGTCCCTCTCTTGTAATATAGAGGGGGGACATTTTATCATGGCTTGGTTCACGGTTATGATATCTTGTCTCCCTCTTGTAATATAGAGGGGGGACATTTTATCATGTCTTAGTTCACGGTTATGATATCTTGTCCCCCTTTTGTAATATAGAGGGGGGAAATTTTATCATGTCTTGGTTGACGGTTATGATATCTTGTCCCCCTCTTGTAATATAGAGGGGGGACATATTATCATGGCTTGGTTCATAGCTATGATATCTTGTCTCCCTCTTGTAATATAGAGGGGGGGACATTTTATCATGTCTTGGTTCACGGCTATGATATCTTGTCCCCCTCTTGTAATATAGAGGGGGGACATTTTATCATGGCTTGGTTCACGGCTATGATATCTTGTCTCCCTCTTGTAATACAGAGGGGGACATTTTATCATGGCTTGGTTCATAGCTATGATATCTTGTCCCCCTCTTGTAATATAGAGGGGGGAAAATTGTATCATGTCTTGGTTGACGGTTATGATATCTTGTCCCCCTCTTGTAATATAGAGGGGGGATATTTTATCATGGCTTGGTTCATAGCTATGATATCTTGTCTCCCTCTTGTAATATAGAGGGGGGGACATTTTATCATGTCTTGGTTCACGGCTATGATATCTTGTCCCCCTCTTGTAATATAGAGGGGGGACATTTTATCATGGCTTGGTTCATAGCTATGATATCTTGTCCCCCTCTTGTAATATAGAGGGGGGAAAATTGTATCATGTCTTGGTTGACGGTTATGATATCTTGTCCCCCTCTTGTAATATAGAGGGGGGACATTTTATCATGGCTTGGTTCATAGCTATGATATCTTGTCTCCCTCTTGTAATATAGAGGGGAGGGACATTTTTTTATCATGTCTTGGTTCACGGCTATGATATCTTGTCCCCCTCTTGTAATATAGAGGGGGGACATTTTATCATGGCTTGGTTCACGGCTATGATATCTTGTCTCCCTCTTGTAATACAGAGGGGGGACATTTTATCATGGCTTGGTTCATAGCTATGATATCTTGTCCCCCTCTTGTAATATAGAGGGGGGGAAATTGTATCATGTCTTGGTTGACGGTTATGATATCTTGTCCCCCTCTTGTAATATAGAGGGGGGACATTTTATCATGGCTTGGTTCATAGCTATGATATCTTGTCTCCCTCTTGTAATATAGAGGGGGGGACATTTTATCATGTCTTGGTTCACGGGTATGATATCTTGTCCCCCTCTTGTAATATAGAGGGGGGACATTTTATCATGGCTTGGTTCATAGCTATGATATCTTGTCTCCCTCTTGTAATATAGAGAGGGGACATTTTATCATGGCTTGGTTCATAGCTATGATATCTTCTCTTCCTCTTGTAATATAAAGAGGGGATACAATTTATCATGGCTTGGTTCACGGCTATGATATCTTCTCTTCCTCTTGTAATATAGAGAGAGGAGACAATTTATCATGGCTTGGTTCATAGCTATGATATCTTGTCCCCCTCTTGTAATATAGAGGGGGGAAAATTGTATCATGTCTTGGTTGACGGTTATGATATCTTGTCCCCCTCTTGTAATATAGAGGGGGGACATTTTATCATGGCTTGGTTCATAGCTATGATATCTTGTCTCCCTCTTGTAATATAGAGGGGGGGACATTTTATCATGTCTTGGTTCACGGCTATGATATCTTGTCCCCCTCTTGTAATATAGAGGGGGGACATTTTATCATGGCTTGGTTCACGGCTATGATATCTTGTCTCCCTCTTGTAATACAGAGGGGGGACATTTTATCATGGCTTGGTTCATAGCTATGATATCTTGTCCCCCTCTTGTAATATAGAGGGGGGAAAATTGTATCATGTCTTGGTTGACGGTTATGATATCTTGTCCCCCTCTTGTAATATAGAGGGGGGACATTTTATCATGGCTTGGTTCATAGCTATGATATCTTGTCCCCCTCTTGTAATATAGAGGGGGGGAAATTGTATCATGTCTTGGTTGACGGTTATGATATCTTGTCCCCCTCTTGTAATATAGAGGGGGGACATTTTATCATGGCTTGGTTCATAGCTATGATATCTTGTCTCCCTCTTGTAATATAGAGGGGGGGGGACATTTTATCATGTCTTGGTTCACGGCTATGATATCTTGTCCCCCTCTTGTAATATAGAGGGGGGACATTTTATCATGGCTGGGTTCACGGCTATGATATTTTGTCTCCCTCTTGTAATACAGAGGGGGGACATTTTATCATGGCTTGGTTCATAGCTATGATATCTTGTCCCCCTCTTGTAATATAGAGGGGGGGAAATTGTATCATGTCTTGGTTGACGGTTATGATATCTTGTCCCCCTATTGTAATATAGAGGGGGGACATTTTATCATGGCTTGGTTCATAGCTATGATATCTTGTCTCCCTCTTGTAATATAGAGGGGGGGACATTTTATCATGTCTTGGTTCACGGGTATGATATCTTGTCCCCCTCTTGTAATATAGAGGGGGGACATTTTATCATGGCTTGGTTCATAGCTATGATATCTTGTCTCCCTCTTGTAATATAGAGAGGGGACATTTTATCATGGCTTGGTTCATAGCTATGATATCTTCTCTTCCTCTTGTAATATAAAGAGGGGAGACAATTTATCATGGCTTGGTTCACGGCTATGATATCTTCTCTTCCTCTTGTAATATAGAGAGAGGAGACAATTTATCATGGCTTGGTTTACGGCTATGATATCTTGTCTCCCACTTGTAATACAGAGGGGGGACATTTGATCATGGCTTGGTTCACGGCTATGATATCTTGTCTCCCTCTTGTAATTCAGAGATAATTGAATTATTATCTTAGTAATTAATAAACAGGGGTACAGTAATGAAATAATAGCGAATTTAGAAGAAATAGCCCTAATTAGTACTATTTGAAATAAGTATTTTTTTACGCTTTTCTCAAATGCACTCTAGAATGTCATATGCAATGTGTTGTCATATTTATTAATTCAGTTATTATACGCTATACCAGAATGAATCCACTCTTAAAAATGTGTTCTTTTATGTCTGAATCAAGTGGCGTTAAGTCTGTATTCACCGTGAGTTCCTTGTTGTAATCTGGATTTACGATTTTGATACAATTAACGTCTGCATGATAATAATAGTTACGCCATGCGTCATGAAAACCTTCTCTATTTTTGCTGTAAAATGGGTTGTTTTCGTAATGGGCAATCGTACAGTCATCAACCTGATGTTCAAATAGTTCTCTACAACCTTGACAACGTTTTACTCGTCTTGTAAGTTTCTTTAGTGTGTATGGTATTATTAGTGTCTGCTTTTTAATGGGTGGTGCGTCTGATTCGCCATCGTTTTCTTTGGATCGTGGAATATTCATGGAGGTAGCGTCTTCACAATTTTTGCAGGTGAAGTCGTACTTCCTCTTGGCACAAGCAAGGTGGAAGGTACGTTCACATCCACTACACTTGAGAAGCTGGAAGGGATATTTAATTGTTTAAATATAACGAGGTACATGGCTAGTGTTTGAAATCATAAACCCTTACCATAATAATCACTTAACAATTCCGTTTTTAGTGAGCGATATTTCCTTTCAATGAAGGGTGTTTACTTCTGGTGCATGTTAAACTGAAATAACTTACCTTTGTAGATGATCGGATGTTCTTACAAATGCGGCACACGTTGCTAATGTCCTCTAGAAAGAGTTATAATGTAATTCAGTGAAAAATAGTAGGAAACATGTTTTAGTACAGGAGCAAAATCAAGTGTTTTATTTAAATCTACATTCTGCAGGTGTATCACGGAAATCGAAGTAAACGTACACTCTTTGCTAGCTTCTCGACCCATTCTAGGAAATATTTAAAGTAACCAAAACGACCAAAACAGCAGCCGTTGGCTTGCTGTAGCGTTTGTTAATGAGTTTGAGATTTTATATAATGAACTGTTGATTAAATCTAGTTAAAATATATATTATATTAATTATATATGATCACTTCCTGAACTACCTGATGTTTCCCAGAGGTTTATGGCGATCGAATTTCGATATCGTTGAAGGGATTCATTATCGTTTTCAACCGTTTCAAGAAGACGTTCCTCCAAATAACAGTCTGCAAACTAAAACCAAATTAGCTCATTAATTCTATGTGCGGAACAGATTGCGAAATAATGGATCTGATATGTACATATATACGAGCTACGTGCAGTCCATACCTTCATCACAAATACACCACAGTTGTAACTGTCTATCTGCTTAGGATGGTCTGGTATTTCTAGTTTGTAAGTTAGTCTCGGCGTTTTCTTCCTTTTGTCTTTACACCAATAATTCATGACATTCCTGAAACAAATGCTAACACCCTTTTCTGGGTCGTGCTACACTTAAAAAAAATTTATATTCACCAACTTATTCCCAAGTGTTTTGCACTTTCTTTGACATCGCAGGCAATTCACCGAGCGGATTAATGTAGTGCAGTGTTTTTCTTTTGGCTTGAAAACCTATAGAATTAACTTATTTGATTACACGAACTTATCACGGTATATCCTTGTGTTCTACTCTTGCATTGCATTATTTAATTATCACATGATCTTTCTTAAAATAAAATATAGGGTATATTAATACATTATAGTATTACAAGAGGGAGACAAGATATCATAGCCGTGAACCAAGCCATGATAAACTGTCCCGGACTAGTACAATACAAACCCCGTCTCACTGTGCTTTTATAAATGCGACTGCTATTTAAATTAAAGCAGCTCCTATAGTTATAGTTATGAGCTGTCGATTGCTTTGTAATAGGTTTCTTGGAAGTGCATGCAGTCGCAACGAGAACTTATAGATACGGTAAGCGACTAGCTCTTGTTATGACCAGTCTTGTGAAACCCGTGTTTTTATTAAACTCCTACGCGACCGCTTTTGTGAATGACCGACTGGTGTTTTTCGTAAACGACACTCAAAAATTCTGATTCATATTGATTATCACTTTAGTCAATTCAAAGTATACACTTCTTTAAGAAAAATTAATATAACATATTTACATATCCCTAGTTTCATCGCGTACTTTAGAATTCTATTTTTTATAATTCATATATATTATTATGACCTCTTATTTGGTTTCTACGGCTCTGAAGTAGCTTTCCGTTTAACAATGAAGTAATTGCCTTCTTGATATAACTTATGTGCATGGGAGAGTAAGGTCTTATTGGTTTATTTCGATTTTATAAAATCATTGATCATCACTGGAATATACACCACTAAAGAACGTACTCCTAACCGTATTTATTTTTAAATCTCGATGTGTACCGTTTGCATTCTTTTCTCATTAATTTGTATCTTTTGAATTACTTGTTTCACACCATTATATATTTTTTGGGGTTAAAGTTTTGTGTGTTGGATTTCAATCTGAATATATTTTGTTGACCCCGTCATGACAGAGATATGGTTGCTATAAACAGCCGAAAATTAACTCATTTCCATCGTTAGTTTATTATAGGAAACTTAAATATCACATTAAAAACAATCAAGCGTTTTCTTTCTTGTTAATTATTCTCTTGATTCTCGAAGATTTGGTTCAACTTTGCTGTTAGGAATTGTGTTTTTTAATCGATTTATTTCATGTGCTCGAGACACCGTGTGAGGGGAACAGTTTCTCATGGAAAACGCACTGGCGCGTGACGCGCATGCGTAGTTATATGGGGGGACGTTTAATAATGGGGAGACGCTTAATAATGTCACACCGGCGTGTATTGTAATTATGTATAGATTCGTTCTTAATAATATCATCTTAAAAACATTAAAAACTTTTTAATTTTAAACCTTTTATTGAATTTGTTTAACATTTCTTAACAAGAATTCTCATTATCTGATAATTATGAGACATACATGTAATGCAATAACAACATGTACTGTAGTTTGAAAACGTTAGTTTAACTTAACAGAATAAGAAACCCTGCTTACTTACTCTTGTATGTAAGTGCTTACACGGAGTATACCCCACCTCATCCCAAGCAAAATGCCTCCAAGTTCTAGTTGAAACTGTTTCAATTGTAACAAAACTGCAAACATGAATATATTTACTTACATGAATATAAACGTTTGATAAATTGATTCTAAGGTGGTTCCCGCATAATGAATGACCGGTTTGCCGTATTTTTTAACTCGCTCGCTCCGCGTCAATATTGCTTGGATTTTATTGTGCTTAAAACAAATACTAATTCAACCATTCTGCTTTTGGACTATTTATTCAAAATTATCATTGTAAGCCGCGTTTGTGAATGCCAGCTGATATTCAAACGACACTATTTTCACTAAAACTGCTGCCAAACGGTTTTCCCTCGTACGATTTTTTTTAAACTTCGTGAACGACCTTTTAAGGTCCCTAGTAATGTTCTGACGAGGTAAGAAGAAAATTAATCGAGCCGAAATCACCAGTTCATATTTTTGTTGTCAATATTTGGACCTATCGGTTGTTACGTGACTTCGGCTCGAACAATTTTCTTTTTACCTCGTCAGAACATCACTATCTAGCAGTTTTAGTGAAAATAGTGTCGTTTGAATATCAGCTGGCATTCACAAACGTGGCTTACAATTATCAGCTACTTTGCCTTAGTATGTAGTTTATCATGCATATAGTCGCTTGTCTAGAGCTCATCGAAATTTTGAGATATTTTAGAATAATTGATTTCAACGATTTTTGTTTGCCAAGAAAACCTCGATCGAGCTGAAATTGACACGATTCTAAATTTCCATCTTTTCTCAATAACTGGTACAAAAGTCGTTTTGATCGGTCTAGGATAAGTCTATCAATTCGCTGAATGAAACGTTGAAGTGTGGTCAGTTTAAAAAAAACTACTTTGAGTCACCTTAAGCCAAAAACTCAAATCAGTAGTGTTAAACTTCGATATCCAAAAACTTCAAAGTTGGTTAGAAAAACTTGGCTGGGCATTATTTATTTTTTAAGAAACCTCTAAAGTTATTTGGATGTTGGGAGAAACACTCTTGAAATACTGTACTTGTGTATTCGATCCTTTAAATATATAAATCAATGGTATTTACCGTTACAGATTGTGAAGTTTCCGTCTCTCCAACAAATTTTACTATCAAATAGTAAACTCCTGGATTATTAACTGGGGTGCAGCATGATGTCATTCCAGATTTAATATACTGATTTAATAACTGACTGCGAACCTGCTCATATGAGATTTCTGGATAAACAGATGTTGATGTTTCTTGGCCTGATTGTTCAGATTGGAAATAAACCTCCCTCACAAAACATTTTTCTCCCTTTTCGATGCAATTTATATTAAAGCCTTCATCACAAGGATCATAGCAATCAAGTTATGTCTCTACGAGATCAGGATCGAGCATACATGAAGCTTCATAACATTGTTCTCTTGAAACACAGCCACGCTAGGGCCAGACCACTATGGCGTGCCGTTTGTTTCAAAATTATTTATTTACGTTGTAAAAATACGCCTTACAAAGTCAAAACGACCTTGATGACCAGCAGATTGCTCTGCCATGATGTAACATAAATACTACCTTGATACATTTTCTACCTTGATGTAACATAAATACTATACCTTGATGCGTTTTCTACCTTGATGTAACATAAATACTACCTTGACCTTGACGTGTAATCAGTAGTTATTGTATCTAGTGGGCCAAATTGGAAACCAGTATTGTTGTATTGCTGTATTTGTAAACCCACTTAAAGTAAAGATTATTATTATTATTATTATTACCTTGATGTAACATAAATACTACCTTGATGCGTTTTCTACCTTGATGTAACATAACTACTACCTTGATGCGTTTTCTACCTTCATGTACCATAAATACTATACCTTGATGCGTTTTCTACCTTGATGTGACATAAATACTACCTTATGCGTTTTCTACCTCGATGTAACATAAATACTGCCTTGATGAGTTTTCTACCTTGATGTAACATAAATACTACCTTGATGCGTTTTCTACCTTGATGTAGCATATCCTTGATGCGTTTTCTACCTTGATGTAACATAAATACTTAAATACTTGCTTGGTGAGTTTTCTACCATGATGGTACCTTTGGTACAAATACAATGTACATGAGTATAATCCAATAATATTTTACAAAAGTTCATATTAATTATATGTAATAAGTTGTAATAAGTTGTAATAATTAGACGTTCATAATGGATTCGTAACATTCCACTGGATATATATAATTGCTACTTATTTTCATAATGTTTTCGTCCTTCATTGACACTATGTAATGACATATACTTTTATTATTAAATAAATCAAATGATGAGTTTGTATTTGAAATTAAATTGGTAAAATCAGATCTAATTTGTTTTAATTTGAGGCATAGGGAAGAACTCTTCCTCGTGTCTGGCGTTGTGATCGACGCCATCAAAAAAAATACTCTCTAAAAACTTCCCCAAACAAATCTTGAAATCGGATCACATTAAGCGGTGGAAAATTCGAAATTGTGATTAAATAATTGTATAAAAATTGATTAGTTTTAGGGTTTAATTCCCCTCTATTAAATAAGCCGGCCTTTTTCCTGTACTTTACTTTGATTCTGCTGGCTGTGTTCCTTCTGGCAAAGCCGACATTTGTGCGCTTACACTGAACATCCTGCACGCCTTCGCCAAATCTTCTTCACTGATAGTGCTTAGGGATGGACCCTCACTGTTGAGGGAGAGGCAGCTACTGAGGTTGATGATGGCCTCGGACACAATGTTCTTCACGAGGCGACCATTTTGTTCACTTCTTATCTGAGTGGTAGTATTGGTTTGAAAAATATTGGCAATGGACCCACCATTGTAAAAGTAGCCGTTTTGGATTATTTGGTTTCGCATAATTTCACCTAATTCATTCACAGAATAATCTGGAATGTCAAAATGGTATTTGATTCTTGACTTTAGGCCAGGGTTGACTTGGAGGAATTGCTGCATTTCGTTTTTGTATCCTGCAAAAATCATGACAGGATCATTTCTTCCCATAGAGGCCATCAATTGAGTGATGGCAATCCTGCCATAATCCGATTCACTACAGCGTGTTAAGCGGTACACCTCGTCTATGCACACTTTGCTTCTGTTCCTCCAAGATACTGACCGACCAAATCTCCCCTTTGTACTTCGGTTACTTTTCTCTTCTTGGTGTTTTTGTAATAGTGTATAAAAGATATGTGATGCGAAACAAACAAAAAAGATTTAAATGTCTTTCCAGAATAATTTGAGAGATGCCTTCTAATCATGGCATACAAAGGTCTTGAATTCCATGCTTTTGTAGAAAGTAATAGCAAATACAGATACTAAGATGTGTGAGCGACAGCGATTTACCAGCGTTAAAGCCAAAGTCAGTTGTTTTCTTAGTGGACATTTTAGATTTGGGCGGGATACGTCAGTTACTTCATTCTGACGTGATATCGTGAAATTAATGTTGTTTTTCTCTAAAAACTGACTTCCTAATGGGGTCGCCTTCGCCATCGCCGTCGCCATGGTAGTCATAAATTATACCAACAGAAAATTGTAAGAACTCGAACCTGCAACCTTTGTTGCAAATGTCGTTTTTTTCCCATATCAGGGCTTCCTTGGAATACAAAGTGCAAGTTTGACAGATTTTGCACCGTGTATCCCAGGGCTTTCCGTTTCTCATTCATGAGAGTGGTTTTAGCGAAACGCAAAAACTGCTGTTTGAGCGATTCCAATCTAACAAATTATTGCGTTTTTCTCTAGATTTGATGGAAAAGCTTCTGGTAATCAACTATCGATATCAAGGATATAAAATAAAAAAGGTATTGTAAAAGTTGTAAAAGTAGCCGTTTTGGATTATTTGGTTTCGCATAATTTCACCTAATTCATTTACAGAATAATCTGGAATGTCAAAATGGTATTTGATTCTTGACTTTAGGCCAGGGTTGACTTGGAGGAATTGCTGCATTTCGTTTTTGTATCCTGCAAAAATCATGACAGGATCATCTTTTTCCATAGAGGCCATCAATTGAGTGATGGCAATCCTGCCATAATCCGATTCACTACGGCGTGTTAAGCGGAACCTGGACCCACCATTGTAAAAGTAGCCGTTTTGGATTATTTGGTTTCGCATAATTTCACCTAATTCATTCACAGAATAATCTGGAATGTCAAAATGGTATTTGATTCTTGACTTTAGGCCAGGGTTGACTTGGAGGAATTGCTGCATTTCGTTTTTGTATCCTGCAAAAATCATGACAGGATCATCTTTTTCCATAGATGCCATCAATTGAGTGATGGCAATCCTGCCATAATCCGATTCACTACGGCGTGTTAAGCTGTACCTGGACCCACCATTGTAAAAGTAGCCGTTTTGGATTATTTGGTTTCGCATAATTTCACCTAATTCATTCACAGAATAATCTGGAATGTCAAAATGGTATTTGATTCTTGACTTTAGGCCAGGGTTGACTTGGAGGAATTGCTGCATTTCGTTTTTGTATCCTGCAAAAATCATGACAGGATCATCTTTTTCCATAGAGGCCATCAATTGAGTGATGGCAATCCTGCCATAATCCGATGCACTACGGCGTGTTAAGCGGTACCTGGACCCACCATTGTAAAAGTAGCCGTTTTGGATTATTTGGTTTCGCATAATTTCACCTAATTCATTCACAGAATAATCTGGAATGTCAAAATGGTATTTGATTCTTGACTTTAGGCCAGGGTTGACTTGGAGGAATTGCTGCATTTCGTTTTTGTATCCTGCAAAAATCATGACAGGATCATCTTTTTCCATAGAGGCCATCAATTGAGTGATGGCAATCCTGCCATAATCCGATTCACTACAGCGTGTTAAGCGGTACACCTCGTCTATGCACACTTTGCTTCTGTTCCTCCAAGATACTGACCGACCAAATCTCCCCTTTGTACTTCGGTTACTTTTCTCTTCTTGGTGTTTTTGTAATAGTGTATAAAAGATATGTGATGCGAAACAAACAAAAAAGATTTAAATGTCTTTCCAGAATAATTTGAGAGATGCCTTCTAATCATGGCATACAAAGGTCTTGAATTCCATGCTTTTGTAGAAAGTAATAGCAATTGCAGATACTAAGGTTTGTGAGCGACAGCGATTTACCAGCGTTAAAGTCAAAGTCAGTTGTTTTCTTAGTGGGCATTTTAGATTTGGGCGGGATACGTCAGTTACTTCATTGTGACGTGATATCGTGAAATTAATGTTGTTTTTCTCTAAAAACTGACTTCCTAATGGGGTCGCCTTCGCCATCGCCGTCGCCATGGTAGTCATCAATTATACCAACAGAAAATTGTAAGAACTCGAACCTGCAACCTTTCTTGCAAATGTCGTTTTTCCCATACCAGGGTTTCCTTGGAATACAAAGTGCAAGTTTGACAGATTTTGCACCGTGTATCCCAGGGCTTTCCGTTTCTCATTCATGAGAGTGGTTTTAGCGAAACGCAAAAACTGCTGTTTGAGCGATTCCAATCTAACAAATTATTGCGTTTTTCTCTCGATTTGATGGAAAAGCTTCTGGTAATCAACTATCGATATCAATATAAAAAAAAAAAGGTATTAGCTGAGAAATATTTTATGTAGTGATAATTTATACGTTTACAATTATTAGATTCGGTTTTGGTATGATTCGGCTTCAGCGTGGCAGCCTGAAAACAAACATATTTCATCATGTGCTTCTGACCCGTCTGGTTTGTTCAATTAACGCTATTTTCCAGGATTACAGAACTGTATCGCCTTTCTAACAACCGGACTCACATCCAATAACTGTTTGATATAGCCCTACTTTATAATATTAATACGTGGTGTGTCTTCAGCTGTGACTGGAAGCGACATTGGGAATGTAGCCAGTTTCTTCTCGGAGCTAGAAGCAGCAACAACAACTTTAGTCCAGGTTTAGTGGGGCTCAGCTGTTGATTCCTTCACATAACAGGTCAATGCCAGACTTTCTCATGATTATACAAGCTCATGGTGTTTCAAAATGATCTATGATGTTTTCTTAGCTCGGGCATGCGCACTATCAAAAAACTCGAGATAGTTTTCCTTATTTCCAGCTCTCTTTCTTTGACTTCAGATTTTTGTGCATACTTTTGGGAAAGCATGTCCAAAGCTGACAACTTGCTTGCCCTCTGGCGATCTTTTCCTTTAGATCCTTCATGGGATAAAACAATAAATTAAAATTGCTTACATATTCATAATGCTTCTGTTTATGGATTAGTTTACCATTTTGACCAAATAAATATACCATGAAGTATGAAGAAAACAAATCTTTTAAAAAAATTACTCAAGTATGTGTTGATTACCTTTTGAACTTTGTGCATCATCATCATCATCATCACAGTTATCACTGTCATCACTAGAAACACCACTACTATGGCGTCGCTCTAAAACAGAAAAGTATGTACCTGATGGTGAGATAAACCACAAAGAATGCATCCAAAGTAGTGACAAACCAAAGTAGTGACAAAGAAATTGCCCAAAATAAAGTATGCACTGCTGCCCTCCTCATTTCCTCTCCCTTTCTCCGATCTTCCTCCTTTTTTCGTTTTGGCTATTTTGTCTTGATTCATGTCTCTTCTATAGTCGGTAATATCCTACAGTAGTTGTTTCAGTTCTAAATACTGTTCCTCTGTACTTGAACTATACATAATAAAATAAAAAAGCTGACTTTTAAGATATATAAAATAGATGGGAAATATCCATTTACTTAACTAACAGCACTACAGTAATATAAAAAACGTGGGGTTTTACTTTAGCATTTCAGCTACAAGTGTCACTGAAAATGCTATCTACAGACCTTACATGCTTTACAGTATGCTTAGTAGCTTTAATTTGTTTACATTTACCTTTTCAAAACCTTCGCATCTTCTTTGTTGAACTTCTGAATCAGACGGTCCACTCTCTCCCTACAAGCACGCCCTTTTATTTCAACGTTATTGTCCGTCGAAAAGGCTGCACTTAGGTTTTCAGCTATGGTTTCCCACGTGGATGGTTTCTCTTGATTATGAGCAGCCACCTCTGTTACAAGGGCTAGATCGTGTTTTGGTTCTGGCCAACGGAAAGGCGACATACTTATTTATAGTGCTCTGTAAATAAGAAAAGCACGAGTCAGGAAATCAAAGGTAAGAAATCAGTAGTTCGATTTAAAAATATCTAAAATAATGAGGTTTTCTATCTCTTCTATCTGTAACAATACTTTATTTCCTGTATACTTCGTAACGGTTTATACGTACATAGAAATAACGCAGAGGTTCTAGGTTCTTGATTGACTACTAATTGAAAGACTGTAGTCCGTGCCACGAACCCCAAAGTCGTTCTTCTGACGCGCACATGGCCCTGCTCTTAAAAGGGCCCGGCGGAATCCCCCCGGGACCTAACCCATGCTACATATCCACCATATTGGATTTATCGAACAACAACAACAACGAACAACACCAAAAAAGTAGCTTGTTCATCTTAAAATTCACATGAAATGAAAGAAAGGGTGTCATACTGTATATCATTAGCATGAATACGTGGGATAACTCAATATTTAGGCAAAGAAATGCTGAAGTAAATAACTTACGCGAAAACCTACCTTCTGCCGTTGCAAACGTGAAGAATCCAACTCAGACGTAACGCCTGGGACTGGTCACGTGATTTCTAGCGGTTTGCGGTTCCAGGAAAATGTGGATCTAAAAGTCTCTAATATTAGCATGCGTGTGTTGTTTAAAATTTGAATATCCATGATCGTCTTCTATCAGCTCTGATAGATGACTCGGGGCTATCGCCCCTTGCCAACTATCTGCCAATGCTTGTCCAAAGGAGACAAAACATCAAGTTGTCGATATATATATCAAGTTCTAAAGATATACATATATACATCAAGATTCGAGATGCAGCCGCTGAACTTCTGTACTGTTGGTGCATGATTATGAACAAAATGGCGGGACAGACGAATTTGGAGCAGTAAAAGAACATTTCACGAGGCAATAGGTGGGTTAAACTGTGAATATGAGCCCAATCGAGCAGAGAGTCTCACATCGAGACTTGCTACATATAATAGGATGCTTGGTCTTATGTCAAGTAGCATTACACGATCTAATTGCTCTGAGCAACTTCTCGAAGACATCGAAGGGCTATCACAGGTTATAAGTTTCTTACAAGAACGCTATTATATCAGACAAAATGCACATTCTGCCACAAATGAGCTTGACAACCGTACATTTCATTATCATTGTCATGCGACACGATCGGGTGAAGCATGTCGACCACGATACATTGTAGAGAAGGAGCTTATTCAGCAATTGCGAAAGGAGTCCTTCAAATGGGTTGACATAGCTAGAATACTTAAGATTTCTTCGAAGACACTGGTTCGACGGCGTAGAGAATTTGAAATGCCTGTTGGGCAAGACGCATTTACAAGAATTTCAGAGCAAGACTTGGATGAACATGTCAGGGATATTACAGCAAACTCCTGAAGCAGGTTTGCACCTAGTGGTTGGGGGATTGACAGCAAGAGGACTTAACGTTCAAATAATTAGGGTTCGTAATTCTATTTATCGCGTAAATCCTTTGATGTCTGCAGTCAGAGGACACAGTTTCAGAATTGTTAGAAGAAGTGATTCAGTACCTTGTCCAAATTCCCTATGGCATATTGACGGCGATCATGGAGGTATTGATGGATTTTCGCGCTTAATTGTTTATCTAAGAGCATCTAACAACAACAAGGCTTCTACTGTATTTTCTTGTTTCCAAGAAGCTGTTCAGATGTACTCTCTACCCTCTAGTGTACGATCAGACAAAGGACTTGAAAATGTAGATGTAGGAATTAAGGTATATGCTACAAGAAAGAGGGTTGAACAGGGGAAGCATCATTACTGGGAAGTCAAGTGCATAATCAAAGAATAGAACGATTATGGAGAGTGGTGAATAGAGTTGTAGTAAGTACAAAAACATTTTCGTGTATCTTGAAAGGTCTGGAATGTTTGAATCTACTAATGGGATTCACTTGTTTGCACTCCATTGTGCGTACATTCCAATTCTGAACATTTCACTGGAGGAATTGAGTCAACAATGGAATAACCATGACTTACAACTGAGAGAAATGCCACACCAAAGCATTTCAAGGATTGAGGGAATGCTCTTAAGAGGGAATGTCCACTAACATCGAGCGATAGGTGGCACATGACGAAAAATTAAAAGTCTTCATATTTTGTCCAAAAATACCCTATCATAGTCTTAGAAACGTGGTGGGATTTGTTTGTGAAAATATTTATTTAAACGCCAGAAAATAATCAAAATCCGTGACGACCCCGTGTACCTTGAAAACACACGAAAAAATCGCGAGTCGTACCTACTCGTAAACTTCGCTTTTTCTGCTTCGCATCAGATTAAAGTCCTATTTTGAGCTTGCAAAGTCGTAGTCGAAGTGTTTATGAGTAATTTGAATCCAATTATAAACCCATAGCTTAATTGTAAAGGTCACGGCGAGTCGCTGAAAATCACTAAATTTCGCCTTCTCAAAATTCTTGTTTTGGAGCAGTTTTTCAAAATAAAGTTTCCCCTCCCGGTAAAATTATATTTTACTTGAAATTTAGATTTTTTGAAAGTAGAAATGCTACTGTAAAAGGGGGTATGAAAATCATTTCCGGGCATTTTATCAGCGTTGACAAATACATTTCTTAAAATGCCACTAATCACACATCAATCTGTCAACAACTACTAACAGTCGGCACATACTTTGGACCAAATAACCGAAAGCTTGGCGATTTTTTCTATTTTTATTTGGTATTCAGTTGTAAACAACAGTTGTATTTAGCTGATCTGAAATATCAGGTTCATAAATGTCATAAATATATCAGTGAGTCTAACCTCTTGTTGACGTGCGGGGTCAACAAGATCAGTTAACATAGATTACCTAAGTACTCAACTTGCAGAGATTGAAAACCACTCATGAATATAATTATTTTGCAATTGAGCTTTGTTAATTAAAGCGTTGGTTGTGATCCCCTTCTGAAGAAATGTGTAAAAAGAAATCGACATTTTGCCGTGTATCATCTTGTCACTTAGGTTGAGAAAGTTAATTTATGCAATTAGTGCGGGGAGTTTTAAATATGATTGGCAGATAATGTTTGTTTGTCTGTACAAAAACAAACTTCTGTAGGTTCAGTTCCATAATTTTCTCAAGAGAAAGTACTAGAGTTCTTCATAGTTTTGATAGTGGATCAGCGCTTTACCGTGGTATGGTAAATGAAACTGGTCATTTGTTCCTTTTTTCGAGAAAACGAGACTTCGAGACCCGAAAATGTTGACTTTTTGCGGGGACCATTCGACACCCCTAGTTGTTGTTCATGCGGAGAAAGACGTTTCGGGACACACTCGCAGTGTTGCAGAAGTAGAGCTCACTGAGAACATTGCAAACATTTCCTTGATCAGTCTAGATATACCACCGGTATGCTGTCCACCTCTCTGTAACGGCCTACATTTAATGTTATTGAAACCTCTACAACGGCCAGCTCTGCACAACGTCCACCTCTACACAACAGCCCTCTCTACACATGGGCCACCTCTACAGAACGGCAACTTCTGCTCAACGACCACACCTACACAACGGCCACATCTGCAGAACGGCCACCTCTGCACAGCGGCCACCTGAACACTAGTGCACAGCGCCCACTTCTGTACAATGCCCACTTCTGCACAACGACCATCTATACACAACCGCCACCTCTACACTACGGCCACCTCTACACAACGGCCACCTCTGCACAACGGCCACCCGTCCACCAGTGCACAACGCCTATTTCTGCACAACGACCATCTCTACACAACGGCGCATCTATACAACGACCGCCTCTACAAAACGACCGACTTCTGCAGAACGCCCACTTCTACACAACGGCCACATCTACACAACGGCCACATCTACACAACGGCCACCTCTACACAACGACCACCTCTACAAAACGACCGACTTCTGCAGAACGACCATCTCTACACAGCCACATCTACACAACGGCCACCTCTACACAACGGCCACCTCTACACAACGGCCACCTCTACACAACGGCCACCTCTACACAACGGCCACATCTACACAACCGCCACCTCTACACAACGACCGAATTCTGCAGAACGACCATCTCTACACAACGGCCACCTCTACACAACGGCCACCTCTTCGCAACGGCCACCCGTCCACCAGTGCACAACGCCCACTTCTGCACAACGCCCACTTCTGCTCATAGACCACCTCTACACAACGGCCACCTCTGCACTACGGCCACCTCTACACAACGGTCACCTCTGCACAACGGCCACCCGTCCACCAGTGCACAACGCCCACTTCTGCACATAGACCACCTCTACACAATGGCCGGCCACCTCTGCACAACGGCCACCCGTCCACCACACAGCATGAAAGATCAGATTTATTCAAGTTTAAAGACACCTTAAAGGTGACTTAAACCAAGGATTTAAGTTCCTTTACGCCACCTTTACTTTTCGTAAAGTTGAACTTTAAGTGAACTTTACGCATTGACTTAAACCTTCCTTAATGAAACACTATCTTTAAGCTGATATTTCCATGACTTAAATGTGACTTAAAGTTTGTTTAAACACAAGTTAAATACTCCATAAAGTTCACTTACAGGTCTGTAAAGATCACTTTAAGGTAAGAATAAATATCACTTAAAGCTTACGTAAAACCCATGGACTGAAATATTGAATATAATCATTTGCGTTGTATTTCTCCAGGGATTCTTATCCAGACTATTTGTGAGTGAAATCATATATATATAGATATAGATCATTATAATATGATCTACCATAAAGCACCGTGAACAATGAACCACTGCATTTTTTTAATTACTGAGATATTTTATTGTATTCAAAGTAACAAAGCGATATATATTTCCATCTTCATCTTTCGATAAGTCACTCTCATCCGAGCTAGTGTATTCGGGGATGAGGACCTTTCAGTGCCGTGTAGCACTCTCTGAATGATTTCTAAAACAAAAGCAGAAATACATATGATTATTTATGAATAAATGAAGCGCACCTTTTAGCAACGAAGGTTACCACGAAGGTATATCGTCAAAAATACGATTCAAAACATAACTTTCTGAAGTGAAAATAACTGAGAAAGTGTTAGGATTCTTCCAGACACTAAATATACGCCAGCAGCATCGAGTTATGCATGTAACTTCACTCATGATCGAGTCATATCACTATACTGGTAGCACGCAAATTCGCAATATAGAGAAACATTATTTTACCCGATGGTTGCAAGTAACACTTTACTTACCCGACATGTGGACATGTTAAAGGAACATAGATATTGTGTGTCTTTCTTCGGTTGGTTCTCGATCGCTTCTCTACGTCTGTACATGTGTCATCTCGTCTGTTTATTCAAGAGGCCATATCTTTGAGGATCTTTCTCAGTCCTTCTTCTTGCTTTACGATAGCTAGTTGTAGCTTCTTGTTCTCCTCTATGGACCTTTACAGCAGATCCACGTATTTATCCGGGATGTTAGCTTCAGCCATTCTTGAAAATCGTGAATAAATCGACAAACTACCAGCAACAACGATCAAACAGCAGTAACAGTTGATCGAGCGTAACGTGACACGCTTACGTTACACGAGCCTCAGGGGAGCAATACCATTGGCTGAACTAGAAAATCAAGTCACTCATTGGTGGAATTATTGCCGCCACAATGCAAATTTATGTGAGCAAAAAGCGCCCGATTCTCCCGCGGTGAGCAGCACTGAACTTTTCTTGTGATTTTGTTCTATCAGAAATATTATACCTTCAAAAGGAGAAAGCCGTGCCTGATTTCTTATCGATTAAGTCTGTGCTAATCAATGAATCCAACAACATGCGGATCACGAAATCGAAAATACTTATGTGGTCATTGTGATGAATATCTTTCACGAATTACATAAGTTATTGGAGACACCGGAGATCATTCTAAAGACTGATTTACGTTCGACTTAATGGCCACGTAAATCTGGTGTAAACATGACTTTATGCCATATTTAAGTGAACCTGTAAATCCAGCTTAAAGGCAAGTTTAAGTTCTATTTAAGTTTAGCGTAAATCTACCGTAAAGTTCACAATGGACTTTACGCTATCTTTACGTTCACTTTATGCCTGGAGTGCTTTTAAGCTTTAAAAAGCTGAACTTTACACAGCTTTAATTATGCTTAAATGCAGCTTAAAGTTGAACTAAGAACTTTAAGCAGCTTTAAGCAAAGTTTAAAGTAGCTTAAATCTAGTTTTTCGTGCTGTGATTTTTAAGACGGTTTGCGATAGCCTTAGCTGCTATTTTGTAGTCGCAGTTAAGTAGTGTTATTGGGCGCCAGTTTTTAACATTGTATGGTTCCGTGTCTTTGTTAGGTATTAATTTAATTATTCCGCGTCTTTGGCTTGTTGAAAATTGGCCTTTTTGGTACAATCATTAATAGAGTTCACAAAATATTCCGAAATATCTTCCCAAAAGACTTTATAAAATTCTGCTGGCACGCTATAAACAAACAAAGAACAAACATATAAAATTTAGGCTGAGGTCCCAGTAGGATTTGAGGGTCTTAATTAACATCTATAGAAGAAAAGAATGCCTTTGAAATAATTGAGAATAATTGAGCAATTTGAGAGCTTCAATTGAAATATATTGCAAATTAATTAGTAAACAGAAAGCTGGAGGTTCATATTTCATAAATTATAAAATAGTCCTTTGCTTCCTTTGATTGCTGCGAAGCCGTAAGGCGAGCAGCAACACTAATCTTGACGGTTTCCCTGTGTTTATGTTGGGATCCCTGTGTGCTAGATGCCAGCAAAAATCTCGATTTGTGTTTGTCCTGCCGGATTTTTCGGAACGTGGTCGGATCAACTTCGACAATGCTCGGACAGCAGTATACAGCATGCAGTACATGTGTCCAGCGGGGTCCGTCATAAATGATTACGTACATTGAACGTTCAAAGCACCTTGTATAGACGATTAGTTTGTTGTTGTTTTGACCGAGGTATTCGCAGTGTAATTATGTCAAAGACAAACTTATTTATTGCTGGAAGCATTCATCAAGGCTACGAACGCTTTAGTGACATTTCACGGGGAAGACAATGTTCTTTTATGAGTTTTTCAGCCGCCTATGATTTGCTCAGAATTCTTCGTTTGCAACCACGTGGTATTTGGCGGATTACGCCGTCGATTTTAATTTATACGGCTGTTCTCAAATTTCAAAATATCATTTCCTTTGCCAAATAAAATAAAAAGCTTATGAGCTTGTAGAGCTATCAAAATAACAACTCTGGGCCAAATTTTTGAGCACAAGAGCATTTCTTTACCGAGCTATGGGCGAATGAATTTCCAAATATTCCAGTGTGTTTGTATAGCGACGCCATGTTGGAAGACAACTGGATGTCTTCCAACATGGCGGCCAAAATTTCAAAAAATTAATTCAAGCTTAGAGTTGATATACATCACTTAATTTCACTATAAATAGAACTTCTAAACATGTATAAAACTAAAAACATTTAATTTGGTACACATTTGTTGTTTTCCACGACTTTTCAGAGACGTGACTAGCGTTTGGTAAGAGTTGCGTGACAAAATTCAAACTTCGATAACTCGGACACAAAACATCGAGCCCACCTGAAAATTTCTACAATAATTCATTTCACAATTCTCTAAAACACTGCCAAGAATCAAGTTGATATGATTCATAACTAAATTTTAGAATTAATTCTCAAGGGGAGTGACGTCAAGTGCAAACGAAGAATTTACCAATCGAACAATGGACCGGTAGATCAGATGCTTGTCGAAGCAGATCGACTTTATCTGGATGCTCTTCGAAGTAGATCCATCCCTGACACAGAGGTGTTGTCCCTAAACTATCTGCCCATTATGGCATATTGGTCTTTGGAGACTAACAGTAATTATTATTTGCCTATTACGGCACAAACACATGATTGTGATGATTCGCTTTTGGGCTGAATCACAAACAATTCTGTAACTGCAGAAGAACTTACCATTGCATTACTACAGGTTAACGCAGAATTGATTATCTCATATGATGGACACAATAACAAAATGCTAGATACATGCAAGGAGGATGCGAGGCCTATCCCATAATCCTTTGCGAATGAACTATATTATCAATTTTTCGCGTCACGTGACCTTGTCATTCGGTCGTTGATTTCTTGTAGGAAGGAGTTCTGAGAGACGGTGTTTTCAAGGGAAAAAACATACATTTCTTCATTCT
Source organism: Actinostola sp. cb2023 (assembly GCA_033675265.1). Lineage (NCBI taxonomy): Eukaryota > Metazoa > Cnidaria > Anthozoa > Actiniaria > Actinostolidae > Actinostola > Actinostola sp. cb2023. The sequence goes on from JAUJYZ010000929.1 coordinate 170,842, forward strand.
GTCGACGTAGAATACACAGAAAACGTTTCTCTTGAAAGCTGTCCTTGTTTAGAGGTGAATATCGTACTGGAACGTATAAGTTTCCCTGAGAAAATGACGGAAAGCAGGATTTGTTTCTTCACCTACATGCTACGATCAGTCGATTTTGCGGGATATTTTGAAGGATCACAAGTCTCCTGTTCTTCTGGAAATCCTAAGCAGCTGTGAAATAACGGTAAGTTATATTTTATACGTAAATTGAAGTCGTAAAACGTCGGCCTTTTCTTGTTTTGAAGTCAATATGTTGAAAAAGTCGCCCCTAATAATGTCGAGTAAGTGTCCAGAATCATTCTGTTACTCTCAACTATTCTCTAGATTTAGTCCAAAGCTTAAAACCTTCTGGTCTTACTTAATATTACTTTGTTTTCCTTTTATGTATTTATTACAGACCATTAAGACTTACAGTTTTCTCCATGAATGAATATTGAAAATACGGATACATAAGCTTATAGTAGTACTGGTACTCACTGTGCCTGAGTGTTAATAGTCAAATAATATACCAATAATAAATTGCTCTATGGTTTTGGTATAGGTGGAACAAGGACAGAACTCTGAAGGCAACAATCTTTGATTTCAATGTCCTCCCTAGACAGTGTTCTATCTCCTAATGTGAAGCCTTGATTACAAAGGTGAAGATGATGAGGTTCAAGTACAGTACATCTTAGACATGTACCAGGTCTAATCCTGCTGGAACTGTAATACCGAACACCCAGACCAAGTACAGCAACCACTAGCTAGAATAATTATCTCATGCTAGAGAAGTAGATGATGATTCATGAATTGAGGCCCTAATATATTTAGAGGATGATAATGATTACAAGTGATGATGATAATATTGAACACGAACAACAAGCAAGTCAGCTATTTAGTGAACATTTTGCATTAAAAAGCCCAGTAGTTATCATGAAGATTGCCAGAACGCACTGAGAGATGGTAAGAATAAGGAAATTTAACTCAGTCACTTCAGAACCCACCAACCCTAGGGATAAAAAATGCTACAGTATTACGGTATATTGTAGAATCTTTCATTGGTTGCCCGTGGCAACATGTTGGTTATATTCCAAGGCAAAAATTACAGAAATGGAAAAGTGCAATGCTAGGCAATGAACTGATTCAAAGTGTGCAGTTGATCAATCATTTATACATTTAGACCTTTTCACATAGCATAATTTACCTTTATCAAATGTTTATTTATTTTAACCTATACAAGATGCCAGTTTGTGACATCACATGAAAACTAACTTATTTATTAATTCACTACTATATACATGTATTAAATAAATATAGCTGTTATGGTTTCAATAAATTGTTTATTCAATAATTGATGGCAGTCTATTTACTGATTACTTTTCTCAATGGGGAACATGAAACCAGATGGAGATGTTTCACCAGCCCCAGGATGGTGATGTTCCTGTCTAATAGTTCTGACATTCCTGGCTGGTAGAAATGCTCTACCAGTCACAAATTGGACCAGACTTGGTCTCTGGTTTCTTCGTACCCTGTGAAGAAACAAGGTATTTCTGTGGCCTGTCCACCTGCACCATCATCATCATCATCATGTCTGACATCAAAGTTGTCAAATGGATCTTCTCTGTAGTGTTCATTGTGTCCAATAATAAAATGGAAGGTTGGTATTGAGGTGTTTAGGAAACTCTCTGAAACAAAATATATCAAAATTCTGTGATGGCATCCTTGGAAATACAGGGGTATATTCTTCTGGGAGCGAGAAATGAGAGACAATATACCCCTGGGTTTCCAAAGATGCTGTAATGGCAAATACATCAAAATTGAAAAAAATAATGCTCACCCAGCTTGTACTAGATACTGGTCAATAAGCTTTGGGTATTAAAAAAAAAAACAATGAATGTACTGCTAATCGTACAATAATAGTACTCTCACATTACAGTACAGACACTGTGCAACATAATTTAGTACTAAATAGTGATAGAGTACTATTATTAATAAACAGTCATAAGCTACTGCACTCGCCACTGAGACTTGTATAAATGAAGCTTGCATATTCAATCAGCTTCCCTTAGCAATAAGGCAGATTTCTAATCTTGTGGAATTTAAGACCAAGGCCAAGTGCCATTTCAAGTGCTAGATAGATCACAGCGTATACTGTTGAATTTTGTAATTGCATATTGAATTAAATAAATAATTTTTACAGTATTTTGTTTTCTATTATTAGTGTTTGCAATTAGTGTATTTTTACAATTTTAATCTTGACCTACATTAATTTTGTAAGAGTGAAAGCATTAATTTACTGTATATTACCATATACTGTGGCAAATATATATATATTGAATACCGTATAAGCTTATATATCTTGTAACAAAAATAAATTGGCAAAATAAAAGGTTAAAAAAGACTCAATATGTATAGCTTTGCTGCAAGAGATCTTCTGTCGTGAGGAATGTTTCCTGTAGGTTTCTGCAGCGTTTTATGCCTTTCACGGGAGTAATCGTGGTGTTTCTAAAGATCTCTAAAGAAGTATAACAGAAATAACATATTTCTAATGTTTAGGAACCTCAAAGACAATAATATCAGTCAATATTTTCCCGTAGTACATGTGTGTGTACGAACGTAGACCATATAGATTTGTTATTGTTAAGAATCGATCGACCGTAAAAAGGCAATATTCATGGCTTCTGTTCAGGTCTTAAACGAGGGGACCTTAGGGGACCTTCGCAAGAATAAGCACCAACATCTACTCATATTTAAGGAAAACGGGGTATTTTCTCAAATGATTTCAATTTCAACATGAATTTTTGATGTTTTCTGATAAGCTACTTGAGCATTTTCGAAGCGCTCAAAAAATTCATAAAATGTCGATAAATTTTAAAAATAAAAATAAAATTTACAAAAGCAACTCTGAAGCTAATATTGATAGTGATCATAAAGTAAGTATTAGAAAACCATTTCCTTACCTTTGCGTGGCCATTCGAACAGAAATCTCCTCGAAAACTCCAAACAAACATGAGTATCAAATCCGCCTCGACTCTGTTTTGATCATCGAGTTAATCAGTTCGCCCTAAAGCGCGCTCGCAAAGCATTAGTGGGATAGGTAGCGCATCCTCCTTGGATACATGTATCCTAAACGCATGAACTGACACCATACATTGTTTGTTACTGTTATTGTTATTGCATTTTGTTCTTCCAAGAAGTGTGCAGAATTATGCATTATTATCAATACATTTCAGCAATAGACCATTAGTTGTCTCTTGAGACTTGAGTTGAGTTAAAAAATATATGTTGCGTTCAACTGATGATTGCATTATTTTGCTATTAGTGATAGCCAACAAAATGTTAACTGACAACATATGCCATTATAATGATGCACTACCAGTGGTGTAATAGGTCACATATTGCTCATCACATACTTCTCGCAGCACTTCGCTTGCTTAAAGCAATGACTAGTTGATAAATAGATAGTTCAGTTCATATATATCCATATTCAGTTATTTAAGATATCCCGGGATACTTTTATGATCTCTTTATAAATATAAATCGTCCTTTCTCCTTGGCTTCGCTGATTCCATGCTCTTCTCGAGCTTTCTTCATCACTTTGATTAGGATTTTACGTTCTTCTTGTATCGCCTTAGCAAAATCTTCCGTGATGTATGCATCTTTGTGCTCGCTAGACTCCTTAATCTTACCTTTCTTTGACCATACCTCATCCCGGTCCTCACGACAGACAAAACGGGCAATAATTGGTCGGCATCTGTCTTGGTATCGTTTTCCAACACGGTGGACTGCATGGAATCTCATGTTTGAAATGTCCACACCAAGATCTTCCTCGATGATTCCACGTACTTTGGCTTTACAATCTTCGTATGGCGTTTATTCTGTGTTGTTAAAACGCAAATTTTCTCTACCAGTATATTGCTCAAGATTGATATTGTGCTCGGTCTCCTCTGCTAATTTATTTTCCAGGAAAGCGATCTTATTCTTCAAGGATACGGTTTCCTCCTCCCGTTTCTCTGATTCGTCTTTGAACTGGTCTTTAAGGTCATATACCTCATCTTGGGTTGCACTCAGGCTTTGTTCGACATCTCTGAGGGTTGATTTCACTCCGTCTATGTCAGTTTTAAGTTCTTGGCGTAAATTGTCCAGATCTGTATGTTCTACCGAGTCCGGCCAACAAGTAGTCAAACACTCAGATTTAAACATTGACTGAATGTTTAAGTCGTGAATACAGCTATGATGACTAAGCACAATGTGCAATCATATGGCTAATACGCTTATCTCACATACAAACGCACACGCCGTTAGCGGAAGACCTACTCTAAAAGACGTCAAGGGTTTTCGGACCAAGTCGTTCTGCGGACTCAACTGAATCATATCTGAAAAATCTGAAAAAATCTTATAACAGTTTAACTTCCATTTTGTATAACTGATAAAGAGTTTCTAAGCTTCCATTGTCTGGGGTGAGACTGAGAACGTGTGTCTCGGTTAGTTCAGATCGCTCCTGATCTCTTCGTTCTTCACAAGTCAGTCCCTCACCGAATGGAAGGTGGAGGCCTATATAAAGTATGCGTCTTTCATGCTACAATGCATCCCAGCGCACAATCGCACCAGGGCACGAGTGAACGCTTGTTAAAGCGTCTAGTTTCTTTCTTGTGCTGTTGGGTCACATTATGTGTTAGAAGTTTTGTTCGTATGTAGTGGTAGATACATGAAGGTAGTGGTCTAGTTTTGTCCCACCCAAGTCATCCACATAACCATCTGATCAGCCATCGATATGCTGCGGCTCGAAGCAACCTATGATTAAATAACATGTAATGTATTTGTAGGGATATGAATTATTATTTGCTCTGTTTCAATACTGCAAAAACTTACTCATTCTCAGATCGACCAGGTAACTGACGATACGATTGTCCCTGTTTGCCTTTAAGTAAAGGTGCCACCTGTTTCAAGACAGCTTTGTTGGTCACGGCCTAAAAGTCAGGGTGTTTTGTGATGCAATTGCATTTTCAATACTGCCATCAAACATGAGAAGGTTTGCTACAGGCTGTACTTCAGTACAACATCTATATTCCAATGGGGTGACTCTAAGTGTACATCATTACAGTAACTGCATGAACACCTGTGGGACATGAATAAAATTCTAAGATCAAAAGCATAAATTTTATCTCAATCAATCAAACTTTATTACATGTACATGTACCATTGGCATTGAAAGAAGAAATAATACCAAATTGTTTACAGTGTATTTCAAAAGGTTATCCCAATTCATTTCAATTTTATTCACACTTTTGTAGATGTATATATATTATATATCAAGTTATATCAAGTGTAAGTGATACTCATGCATGTGTATGATGAAAACAAGAATGGTGAACAAAGTACAAGAAATAGCTAACAATTAAAGTACATGTCAGAGGCCAAAGTAGTAGAGCATTCGAGTTGCCCCTGCATTCAAAGGCAATACTTTTGATATGTCGTTGTTCCCATAAAGTCATGCGAGCATAAGGACAGTATAAACTGAGTATTTATAAAGTCACTATAAAGTGTGCATACATGTACAGTACCGATCGAAACTACGTAACCTCAAACGCGAAGTAAACATCGGCGTGCGTTTTGAGTTAACGCAAAACAAACAAACGCAAAGCAAACCCTGCCGATGTTTGCGTTTGTTTAGCATTTACTAAATGAACGCAAAGCAAACTATTCTATTGATTTCATGATCGAAAGCATTCAAACATCGTTATGTATACAAGTTTACGTAACTACAAAATAATGCACACACAAAATACACAAAATCAAACACACTTCAGCAAACTAAAAGCAAGCAAAATTAGCCTAAACTAAAAGCGATTTCTGTGTCGAAATCTCATTGCCAGAGTACATGAATTCGAAGACATTTCAGATGAAATATGACGATGTTTTCGCAAAGAAAGAAAGAAACACAACCACACTATACTAGACATCGACTAGACATTTGACTCCGAGATCCGTCGGCTCGTAGTGAATGGCTTCGCAAAGTTTGCTCTTCAAAGTCCGAAAAGTTAAATATACCAGTCGAAGATCAAGAAAATATTTACATAATTGAGAAATTTCAATTTAATCCGTCCAAATATGTACAAATATGACAAATTCAGAACCAGAAATTTACCTTTGTAATCTACATATTCATTTACGTTCGTTCGATCTTCGGATCGGGTTTGTTTACCTACATAAACGCACTGAAATTCAACCGATGATCGTTCATTCACATATGGCTATGCATGGTGCAATCTCATCGAAAAATCCCGGCAAACAAATCATCGATAGTTATAAATACATACCAAGATTGCACTGGATCGCGCTTATCAAATCTTCTTTCTAGCACCAACGGAGTTAAGCCATCCTCGTCTTCTTCTCCACTAGAATCTTCTGCATCTGCATCGCCATTGTCCAGTGGTTCATCTTGTTATGGTAAAATGTGTTCTGTGCCCTGCTCATCTTCGTTTTCAATGAAGAATGAAGACAATTCCGCTTCATCTTCGTTTGAAGAAGATGAATACTCCTGGCTATTCTCTCCCTCAGACGCCATTACTCCATATACGTCAATGTCTACACAACTAATGACGTCACTAGGTCCCAGGCTCGGGACAAAATTATAACCGAAATTCAAGGTTTTCGAGAGCGAAAAAAAAATATTGAAAGTCGTTTGTTTAACTTTTCTTTTGCAAATAAGTAATCACCAGATATTCAACTTTCATTGTTGGAAGGAAAATAAGTACACATATTTTCGTTTCATAGGCACTTTAATGGCTAATTACGGTATATATCTAGTGTAGCTTGATACTGACAGTGCATTCATTTCTGCCAGTTGACTCCTGAGATACTCGAGTTTTCACTCCCGCAGAGAATACTGATCCTATATCGGACCAGTAGGTAGACTTATTTACAAAGCATTTATCGCTCTTTCAGTTGCTTTCAACCACAATTGATTAAACAATATATTCTGCAGTTATTTTTTTTTTTCAGTATTCTACTTCCCTTTCCACAGTAAGTAACGACTGAGTACGAGTCTGGTTCCTTGATATGGCTATTCAGATGCGGATATTGAACACCCGCTAAATGTGCTCTCTTTGGAACGAATTTAAAACAACGTTGGCAATGTGCAAGAAGGAAACACTGAAGTGTGGATGTCGGTTGACAATGATAATATCTGTTAACTTCTCTCCCAATTTTTTATTGTCCACTGGCCGGGTCAGGGTAGTAATCCCTTTCTATGTGACGTACAACAATCCCAATAAAAAGCGGCCCACTTGAGGCGAAAAATTATAACGAGCACAGTTTTTGATGCGGTTGTTAATATTGATGATATCAAATGCGTGATGATTGTGCCATGGCATCTTATGAGGTTGGCACCAATTACTCCATAGACGGTATAACTGAATAAGGGCGCCCAGGTATTGTGTTGTGTCTTGATTTCCGAATCCTGGGAGTACAGTTTATGGGCGGTATAATTGCTTGGTATTATAAATGTTATTTATTTTATTATTATTGATGTCGTAATAGTTGATGTCGCTGTTGGTAGAGCACAACCAAATATTTGCGTCGCTGTTGATGTACCATTTCCAAATATTTGTTGAGGCGTGAAGGCCACCATGTGTTAAGCACTGAAATTATCATGCGGCCGTGCTTTAGCTCCAACGATTTTGCTAAAATTTGGTTAGGTTATGAATTATGTCAATCTAAAGTGATTCTAAAATTTTCATCCAAAAAAAACGGACAGATTTTTCGCAAGATCCAATTTTATCCAAAACATTGACTTTACTTAGGTTCTAATATTATTTTAATATAATATTAATTATATTGTATTATAGGTGAATGATAGCTCTAATTGTTGCCAATATCGACGAGTGCGCCGATAATTATAACGTCACCTTAACTGGTGCGCTATTGCAGCAAATTGGCAGCTACCATCACCAGGTGGATTATATGCAATGTCAAATCTACGGTGGCCCATAAGTGTCACATCAAATACAAATTTCTCACATCAAATACAAATCGCTCACATCAAATACAAATCGCTCACATCAAATACAAATCGCTCACATCAAATACAAATCGGCTCACATCAAATACAAATCGCTCACATCAAATACAAATCGCTCAACATCAACATAGTTGAATGTTGGGCTTCCTGTGTCACAAGACCGGTCAGCGGTAAAAAAATAAAATGGCGTCCTCTCTGCAGACGATGTTATGTTCAGCCTGTGGGTCCTCTGAACTGCCTTTACAAGTGAATTTTTGTTCTTTTTGTGGTCAAGGTTAGCAAATTATGTTGTTATATACATTCGTTCTTCCTTTGACTTAATATTGAATCGTAATTAAGTGTGTTCTCGACTGCCTTTTACGAGAGGTGATTAAATATTACTTCAATCGTGGATTCGAATGTAAAGATATTCTTCATTTTCTTTCTGAGCGCAATCAGCATCCAATGAGTCGTACACTATTACGACGATTTAAACAATATGGGTTAAAGAGGTGTGGTGTTGCAGATGAAGACAACTTTAATGACACGTTTTTGAAGGTCCAAAAGCGCATGGGTGAGCTGATCCAAGGCCCTTCGTCATCTATTGGGTATCGAGCAATATGGCATACCCTAGAAATGGAAGGTCTAAGGGTTCCTCGAATTATTGTACAGAATTTGCTGAAGGAGATGGATCCAGATGGAACAGAAGAAAGGAAACGACACCGCTTAAAAAGGCGAACCTACAACAATCTTGGACCAAACTATGCATGGCATATGGATGATTACGATAAGTTGAAACAATGGGGGTTTCCAATTCATGGTGGAATCGATGGATTCAGTCGAAAAATATTATGGCTAGAGGTAACTCGATCAAACAATTCTCCAGACAAAATTGCATCATATGGTTAGAATCATCAGGTTGGGGGTTGTCCAGTAGAATTGATAACAGATTTAGGAACCGAAAATGGACTAGCAGCAGCGATTCAGACATTCTTTCGTGACAATCATGATGCACATAGGTATGTCGCATCACCACGAAACCAGAGAATTGAAGGATGGTGGCAAAGGAGGATATTTATGGTATTCCGTGATGCTCTGCTTTGTTTTGTCACGCTTCGCGCGTGACGAAAACAAAAATGGCGGAAGGAAGTGTACGTTTTTAGAAACATTTCAGGACGAAATGTCATGGACTTATAGACTACTAATGGTAAGTACCTGCATGCACATGTGTTATCTGTATATTGAATTGATCAATTTTGGTATCTTTGAGGGAAAATTCGAAATTAAAAGAGTTTTATGAGTGAAATAACGAAAAGGTTAATCCGGGTCAAGTTGCCTTTCGCCTTCGGCTACGTCAACATACCATGAATAAAATAGTTTCTTATGAGGCTATTTGTGGAGCTTTTTCATAACACAGTACTTACAGTTAAAGTTCGGATCCCAGATGTTGCACTAATGTCGATAAGACCCTAAGAGACCCACGATTTATCCAGTTTTGAACACAGCAAAAAGACGATATTTTGTAAACATTCATATACGAGAAGTATCGTATTACATAAGCTTAACAAGTGCTGCTTCTGGTAATATTTATTTACCTTTGGGTTAATCTCCTGAATCATTTCTGAATTTCGTTTTGAATCTCCAATCTCTCTAGTCGTTCTGACATGTATGTATGATAAGTGATCTGTTATTAATATTTCAATGACCTTTTTAAATCTTACAGAACTGTATAAACATGGTATATTTTCATGTTTTATCAGGCTGCTAATGTCTCAAGGGCAAAATCTCCCCAGTAAATGAGTTTTGATATTTGTAGTCCTGCATGCTTGTCCATGAAACACTAGAAAATACTGTTTCAACTTGAAATGAATGAATAGAATGTTATTTTATCCATGTACACAATCCTACATCACGTACTGTAGATAGAAAATCAGTACAAATGTACATGTACAACAAATGAATGACATATTATTGATGTTATCAAACCTCAACAGGGAATTTGCCAAATGCATGGACAATACCTTGCACAATCTGATTGGTTAGCTAATTTATATGGGGCTATGTAAACATGGCTGAAGAAAACAAACCCAGCACACGCTTGGTGATGATGGCGCACACACTTCAACTACAATTTCATTCAAAATCACAACAGAATCCTCAACTTTCTTGTTATATTTGTTACATTTTTGCCACCATTCTTGTTATTTTTCATCAAAAATCCATGTTTTGGTATATCGGAATGTTTTCAACACCTTTCAACACAGTTCATATAAAACAAATGCTGATTGGCTGTTCAAACCATTTTTTATGTAAGGAGAATTTAGCATTTGATTTGGCTAATAAAGTTGCTTTAATTCATCTTCAATATAATTTGGTCTCATTATTTTACAAAACAAATAGAAAACGTTTTCCTGTGTTTACATAGCCTGACATAAACACTCTGGAAAGTTTGGGAGAAGTCTCTGTGGCTCAGTTTTACAATATAATAATAGGCTACAGTGTAACAATGTAAACACAGGAAACCTATTCTATTTGCTAAATTGGACACTCAATGAAAGGTATTTTAAAAGAACTCCCATCATTTGATGCCAAGCCTGACACAGATGACCAAGATGATGACAGACATCACCTTTTCTTTTCATCATCTCAGACCAGAATGTACTTCTGCTCAGACTCAATAGAAGGGAACATACTTCAATATATGCTTCTGGGAGAGTATTCCTTCCATCCTATAACCATAAGGCAACACCTCACCCCCTGTCACCTACAGCGTCTATGAAGTTGATTTACCGCCAATATCAGAATAAGATGGGGATTGATATAAATGACATTTGTATTTATTTTTCAACATCTTATTATCTTAATTCAGTATTATTACATGTCTGCTGTACACCTATTATCGAAATATTGTATTGCATTAAACAAGACACAGGTCATTTAAAAGATTTGTCAGTGGTTGACAATATATAAAAGACATTGAAATGTACACCATGTATTTGGAACTATGACCTGCATCATTTTGCTAAAATATTTAGATAATAAAATTCATTACATTGTACAAAAGTTGTACAATAACATTTTGTAAGTTATCTTCAACAAAATCAGAACAATTTGCTTTTGTGGATTAGAGAGGATCTGAAATGCAATAAACAAAAAGATAGGGCATTTTATAGGGCACAAATAACTGAACACAAACTGAATTTTTGTAAACAAGTTTTGAAGTCGGAAAACACATCAATGTACATGTGATGCCAGGAGTGATGTACGCAGATTCACCATTTCGTGATCACTCAGACGACTGTTTGATGCATTCTAAACCAGTAAACTATATCAAGGTTTACATAAAAGAACTAATATTTACATGTAAACATATTGGAATATGATAAAATATCCACATTACGTACCTCAATACAACCGGATCGTACGGGTACGATCCATGAACCAAGCGATACAACGATAACCCGATAATACAGGGCGTTCTTTCACGTAGCTTATGTCGGGAAAGCTTATATGGCTGCCAATTAGTTTTAAGGACATGGATGGCAAAGACTCAAGACGCTAAAATCATGTAGAAATTCGAAATTCACGCAGTATAAGTACAAGAGTTGAGTTCGCACATCTGACAGTTGTTGCATCCATTTTGAATTTCCCGCAAGTCGCGCAAAGGATTCTGGGGTATTTATACGATAATATGTGTATCGCGCAAAGCATCACGGGATACCATAAATATCCTCCTTTGATGGTGGGCTTATTTCTCAAAGAGTCATTCTATATGGTGGAGAAGGTTTTTCACAGATTTAGAGTTTCAGGGTGTGATTGATACTTCATCTGTGCTTTGCATGGAATGTTTATGGTACTGTTTTAGCAAAGTTCTCCAGAAAGAACTTGATTACATGAAAGATCACTGGAATTCCCACAGGATTCGGAAATCAAGACACAACACAATACCTGGGCGCCCTGATTCATTGTTCTTATTTCCAGAATTTCATGGTGCAGCCAGAAATTTCAAGATGGAAATACCGATGACTCAAAGGAATTATGTTTTGCATCACATTGTCGAAGAGCCCGAAAAGAATGACTACCAGGAATATTTTGAATATGCACAAGAACACTTGGCCATAGAACAACCAAGTAATTGGCAAGATGCACTTGCATTATACAAAACACTGGTTCAAGTTTCAAATTAATACTAGAAATAGACCTATTCAGATTGGTTCAATATTGTCTCATTTCTGACCACATGACTATTCCTTTGAATGTTGCTTCTTTAATTTCTTGTTAATATTCATTGATATGGAGACACTTGAAGCACCAGACCCCCCCCCCCCCCCCAAAAAAAACACACAAACATTTGAAAGTCACTAACATTGAGGCAAACTGTAATGGGTCTAATCACGTTAATAGGCTAGCATGGTTCATAGACTATACACATGAACTGGTTCATGTTATTTGTTGACAACTTGAAGGTTAATATAAATGTGGTTGGTGAAAGAAATTCATTGTACATGTAAAATCTATAATAGAAACCAGATGACCGCACACAAATAGTGTAAAAATGCAAATGACTGATAAAGTCAATTACTATAATAATATTAATTGAACAACAACTTTTGTCTATGCCACTGCAGCATACAAAATAATGGTTGGTGAATGGTCCATACTGTACTTCTGGCCAAAATTAGGCTTTGAACAGTCAAACCTGTATTATTTCCAACAGTCATTGACTGGTAAAGTTTTGTTCTAAGCAATAAAACTTGTAACAGTTATTGTGAGCCTCCATTATTGATGAAGAATTTCTTTTACATAATCAGCATTCATAGCAATAATCATATGCATTCATAACATAATGCAATAACTGGAACACAAATATGGTTAATGTTTGGTTAATGTTTCTGAGAATAGGAATCATTTTGGACAGACACTTGCAGTTCCTTGTTAAATTACAATAATAGTGGCCTGGAATGCAAATGTACATGTATCTTTAGATTCATGGCCTCCCAAAAGCTTGATCCTTGCAATATGCCAAGAGAAAGACTTGCTGGAAATCTTCAGAATTTCCCATATGCGCTGTTGGGAAAGTGATTTCACGAGAACAGGATGCCACTCGAGGAAAGCAGTTTTTGTGTTTGGGATTTTGAGAAAGGCAGTCATGGTCAAAATGTGCAATTACAGTGGAACCTCGATATAACGATACTCGATATAACGATATTCCCGGTATAACGATCACAATCTGGCAGCCCAGCAAATGTTACAGTAAATGTATGGAAAAAATTCCCGATGTAACGATACTTGATATAACGATATTCCCGATATAACGATGACAATCTGTCAGCCCAAACGTAAAATTAACCCTGATATAACGATAAAACACTTGAAAAGATATGACAATAATTGAATCCTTTGTTCTCATTGCATAAGGACTGTAACGTGTCTGTCAACAGTTTGTTACGATCATTGCCGGTACAGCTACATGTATAAGGCCGCTTTATCCTCTTTGTCTTTAATCAGTTCTATTCGCTTCTTCACTTTGGACGGCTTCTTGTGCTGAAAAATATAGGTTGCAGGAATTTCCAAACCAATGCCTTTATTCCTTCGCTTTCCAGTCACTCTGACAGAGATCTGCCCATCATGCTTCAAGAATAAATGAAATACACGTGACAACGTCAAAGGAACATGGCCTACGGTCTCTTGATTACCTTCTTCGCCCTGTACTCGTTTAACTGCAACGGCATGTGTCATGTGGGTTATCAGGCTCGTACTGCGGCAAAATAACAATACACTCATATGAACAACGTAGTTTCCCGTGAAATCGATAAGCGGAACCGGCCAGTGTCGCAATGGGTCAACAATAATTGTCACGCGTCAAAGGACTTACCTCGCAATCTAGAACTTCATCTATAGCTGCGTCCCAAATTTCCTTATAAGCGTGGTAGCAAGATCTGAATGAATATGAAGTTGTATTCATGATTGTGCTCGACCGTTTTAGTTGTGGATAAATACAAATAATAACTTTTGCAGCATTGTGTGCCGTAATCCCTACAGCAAACCGCAAACCTGTGTAAATGGTTGACGCGCTGACCAATGAAAAGTGGCGTTAGATAGGATATGTTATTTTTGAAGTTTATTTCATGTCTATCCCGTCTCGTTATTGGTGCGCTCCATCTCAGTCAGTTGACAGCACGTCTGATGCTCACATGACGTGCTATAATATCGGATCGCTCTGTACGTGAGCACGTGTGGTTGGCTTTTACTGTATCTTGGATGCCTTGAAGTGCTTTCAGTATGGCGAGCCAGGAGGATCAGGATAGTGCAGAGTGCCGCTGAAGATACTGTGCCGGGTCCCAGTTCGTCCTCATCGGCGGCGTCAAAGAAACCAGGGGCCAGCAGGAGAATTCGAAGAGCTTTGACATTGGAAGATAAATACAAAATAGTGAAAGCAATCAATGCATGGATGTTAGTTTTAGACAGTTTCTTAAAACCGGTTGGAGGGCCGTACTTACTAAAATGTAACTTCAAACCCGATCTGTTACCAGTTAAACTGTCGCCTTTTTATAAGGAATGCTTAACTCTTTGGTCGACTCTATTTCTTGCACACAAAAAAGTAGAAAACCTTCGCGATATATTGAGTCAAATTATATGGAATAATGAAGGCATAAAAATAGATAATAAGTCGTGTTATTTCTTGGAATACATTAAAATTGGAATTCATAGGCTTGGAGATATGCTGAATTCTACTGGCGTTTTCTTTGGATGGGAAGAATTAAAGGAGAAAGGCCTAGAGGCCGATAATTATTTAAAATGGTTTGGTTTGATAAAGGCTATTCCATATGAATGGCGAGAACTCAGTCTAACACAACCGCATGGAAATATTTTAAGCATCCCAGAATTTGACCTAGATAACAATGCTAAAATTGTAATAGACTCTGTAGAAACTGATATAGCGAAAGTCACATCAAAGAAGTTATATAAAGAATTTGCATCTAAATTGTATGTGGTGCCTACGGCTCAATACAAATACAATCAAATATTTCCAAATTGTTCACTTGAATGGAAGAAAATTTATGCTTTGCCCTTTCAAGTTACTTTGGACATTAGGACCAGAGAATTTCAATTTAAAATACTCAACAGGATTATGTATACAAACGTTCAGCTGAAAAAGTTTGGTTACTGCGAATCAACAACGTGTACGTTTGGTTGCGGAGAAGATGAAACACTCGAACAGTTTTGGTTAGAAGTAATCAAATGGCTAGAAAATTATGATATAAGAATAGATCTGTCAGAACCCAACCACATTTTATTCGGATTATACAACATTACAAACGACTTTCTTTTGATTAATCACTTAATGTTGTTAGGAAAAAGAAGTATCTTTCATTGCAGATTTAAAAATATTAGGCCTAATCTAGACATTTTCACTGCTATAGTTAAAAACACAAAAATGATAGAACAACAAATTGCCCAAACTAGTAATAAACTTGCTGTCCATTTAGAAAAATGGGAGAAAATAACTCCAGTTTCGTAATTTTAAATATTGCAGGATTTTCGCGTGCCATATCATAACCAGTTTTTTGTTATTTGTTATTTATTTATTATATTTTATTTCTATTTAATTGTCTTGTAGTTAATTGTCTTGTAGTTAAATGACAAAAACATATTGTTTTATTAGAATATTGCGTATACTTGTAATGTATTGTGTATACTGTAGTATATTATATTTTAATAATTATATTGATATTGATGTACGTATTGTAATATAGTATTATCTGCTAAAATGTAAACATAAAATATGTTATTAAAAGAAAAAAGAAAAAAGAAAAAAGAAAGCAATCAGTGATGGGGTAAGACAATTCGAGGTTGCAAAACTCTTTGACCCTCCTCTATCGCAATCTACAGTTGCAACAATTGCAAAGAAGAAGGAGGAGATCACAAGTGCCTATGAAGGGGATTTCTACAAAGACAAAAGAAAGAAGCTGAGACCTTCGACGTATCCCAATTTGGACAAGACACTGACTGGTTTCGGAAAGTACGAAGTATCAACGTCCCAGTTACTGGAACACTTCTGGCAGAGAAAGCTCGGTATTTTGCCAACCAGCTTGGCTACGAAACTTCAAGGCAAGCAGTGGATATCTAGAAAGATTCAAAGCAAGGCAAAGCATTTCAGGTCAGAATGTTTGCGGTGAGGAGAAAAGTGTTGATCCAGATATAGTGGAAACGTGGAGCGAACGTCTGCCAGATATCTGTCGTAAATACAGCCCAAGGGATCGGTTCAATGCTGATGAAACGGGATTTTTGTGGAAAGCAACCCCCACTCAAACGCTCAACTTCAGAGGTGAGAAATGTACCGATGGAAAGAAAAGCAAAGAGCGTGTAACTGTCATGGTCGCCTGCAATCAGGATGGAACCGACAAATTGCCCCTTCTAGTAATTGGACAATACGCCAAACCTCGGTGCTTTAAGAACAGCAATACTTGCTTCCTGTGACCTACGAGTCGCAAAGGAAAGCCTGGATTGACCATGTTTTGTTCAAACAGTGGCTTCGAAAGATAGACCGGAAAATGAAAGCGGCAAACCGGCATATCTTGATGTTTGTGGATAACTGTACGGCACACGTGTCAGTCACGGGCCTGACAAACACGAGATTAATTTTCTTCCCGCCAAACTGCACAAGTAAGCTACAGCCGGCGGATCAAGGCATCATCCAAAACCTCGAGGTCCATTACCGTAAGACAATGGTCAGGAAAATGTTGCAGTATTTGGATGAGAATCAGCCCATCAAAGCGATAGATCTAAAAGATGCTGTCTTCATGATGGCAAAAGCCTGGGACAACGTGAGCCAGACAACCATCAAGAACTGTTGGAAGAAGGCAGGGTTTCCAGGCGAAGTGCTAGAGCCAACACATGACCCATTTGAGTCAGACGAAGAAGACGAAGGAACATCAGAAGAGCGTGGATTATGGGGAAGGGTTGTGCAAGAATACCCCTTACTGGCGGATGTAGCATCGCTAGATAGCGATATTATCACAGATTGCCAACCAACTGAGGAAGATGTAACAAGGCAGGCATTGGAGGCAGTCCAGTCTAAGCAGACTACGGCCGGTGAAGGGGACGAATCAGATTCAGACGTTAACAGCATCTCTGTGATAGAGCCAACGCCTTTAACCCCTCTTCAAGCAAATGAAGCGGTGAAGGCTTTGATAAATTACGTGATGACCTTTGACGAGTCAAGTGCAAGGGAGAGAGAATTTCTGCACTCTCTTTCTTCGATGGAGGACGCTTTTTTTAGAGTCCAAGAAAAAGAGAAGAGGCAAGCAAAAATTGGCGAATACTTTCAGTGATAAATGGAACTCAGAAATGATTCAACATCATGAACGCTTATTTCAAATGTTTAAGTTTTGTTATGCGTGCACACACAACAGTAAAAGTACACAGCATTACTAATCAAAGTTTATCAAATGGTCAAATGCGTGAACTCAAAAAGGAACAGTAATATTACTGTACAGTATATGGACAATGACCAAGGTAAATGATCAAGTTGTTATTTCAAATGTTAAAGTTTTAGTTTAACAGAATGTGTGTGTACACACAATACTGAAGTTTATCCTTGGAAAGATGGAAACCAAGTGTTGCACTTTACAAATCGTTCAGTACTGTAACAATGTAAACAATAATAAATTACACAACGGACACTACATGAAAAATCAATTATTAACAATACCCCGATATAACGATATTTTTGGCTGTTTTCCCGAAAAATCGTTATATCTAATTTGGTCAGTCCCTTGGCACATCGTTATGTCGAGGTTCCACTGTACCTTCAAGATCTCCCCATTGAGGGGTTTGTGATTCTGTCCTGTGAGCCACTGCATAACTCCAGCTGGTGTCAATTCAGCCATTTCAAACTTTTCATTTGGCATGTCACAATACAGATCATCACCCTCACCATCATCGTAATTCCTAGCTAGTGTTGATTGATATCCTGCAATGTTTGAATCATCTTCAAGGTGAAATAAGAAATCTTGAAGGAAGTCGATAAGCTTTTCTTCAATATTTCTCCTTGAAGTGCCCAATGGTGAATATTCAGGTTGTATCATAGCAAATACATCGTTTGCATTCACAGCCTCTTGAAGATCCTGCTGCACCAATAGTGATTTACAGGCTTTTGGGTTGTGGATAATAATACTGGCCAATCCATATAGCTGCAAACCCGCCATAAACTCTTTCAGAAATACATTCTTCCTTGTAACAAGACAGACTTCACTATTTCATCAATGTTCTCCTGGTTAATCACTCCAGTAAAGCCATGATCAATGATGACCTCATGGTGTGAGCTGACATCTTCTTTAAGGTGGTTCCCGCATAATGAATGACCGGTTTGCCGTATTATTTAACTCGCTCAATATTGCTTGGATTTTATTGTGCTTAACACAAATACTAATTCAACTATTCTGCCTTTGGAGGGTGTATTCAAAATTATCATTGTAAGCCGCGTTTGTGAATGCCAGCTGATATTCAAACGACACTATTTTCACTAAAACTGCTGCCAAACGTTTTTCCCTTGTACGAATTTTTTTAAACTTCGTGAACGGCCTTTTAAGGTCCCTAGTAATGTTCTGACGAGGTAAGAAGCATTCTCGTTCCCAGAGCTCCTCGGTTTCGGTCCTCTCCCGAGAAGGCTCTGGTAGGAGCCACTTGAGGCTCGATGCTGATTGGACGAAATATAACGCATGCGCATTTGAAAACACATATCAAGAACAATACAACAATAAGGAGCCGAGGAGCTCTGGGAACGATAATCACGAGCACACTTCCGTTTTCAAATTTACCGCAAAAATTTGAAGGCGGCAAAAAAGTTACAAACATGGCCGATAATGTAACGCCCAAGAAATATTTAGAAGATGGTCGTGTAAAGCGTTGTCTCAAACCTAATTCCTCGTAATCAAGGTGGGCCAAAGAAAAAGGCAAATCATCGAACAATTCTTCCAAAGCCATCGACATTCGAAACAACAACGCCCGAGGTTTCAAGGACACTCCCGAAGTCGTGGCTCAAAAATACTTCATTGACTGACCACATTATCTACCAATTTGGAACCAGAAATGAACAGGTAAAATTTTAAGTCCAATTTTTGTTCTGTTCTATCAGAATCTTTGGTTCCTTTATCGACTTTCAGTGATAATTTTTCTTTCATCGCAGATACAAGAGCGTGCGAAATCACCAATATCAGAGAAAGACGCTAAGAAAATAAAGACTGCGCTAGCATCGAACAATCAAGCAGAAGATATCGCCAAAGTGCTTATGAACATAGCAGAGATAAGATCTGCAGTGAAGAAATTATACCTCGAAGAATTACAAGAGCAATGCACAAATATTTGCAAGAAAGGCGATCTGGTATCTGTTCTTAGAAGCGGTTCTAAATGCTTTGACAAGTTGAAGGATTTCCGTTGGCAGTCAGTGTTTGATGAGCTTTTAAACAGAGCCCCAGATGTGGCAGATGTTCTAACTACTATAGCAGTACCCAAGGGTATGAAAACTCTTGAATCAGCAGAAAAAGTAATACCACCCCTTTGTGTGTCTTGGTCGATCTTAATGAACATAAATAATCCTGAGCTAAGTTTGGTTCAAAAGGTATTGACCTGCATACTGGAACTTGGAGGATGCAAAAAAAATGTATGTATTGATCATGTAATACCTCTTTATTCATTTTATAAAAAATCAAATTCTTTTCTGCCATCAATCAACTTATAAATGCTATATATATATTATATACACTTTTTGAAAACATGAAACTTTAAGTCGCTACTGTGTTACTGGTCTTCTCCTACGTATATGTATTATTTACAATATGAGTGGCAATATTGTATCTTATTTACAATCTCGAGCCGAAGGCGAGAGATTGTAAATCAGATACAACATTGTCACGAATATTGTAAAATACTTATGATATTGTTAATCATTGTTTGAACCAAGGTAGGCGTTTCAACCAGAATTGTAGTCAATATCTGATTGAGATGAAAAGAATATCAGTAATAATTAAATAACTGTTCTTTTATTTTAGCATTCAATTATCATTCCGATTGCTTGACCGCACTAAACAATGAAGGCAGTTTCGTATGATAGCTTAGTTAAGATATCGATTGTTTAATATATGTTTTATTCCCTTTCATACTTGATAGTTTTTGAATAGAGTTGATTGCTCATTGAGTCATATACAAAGAACAAATACGGCAAATATGTAATATGCCTGCTTTTTCATTTAGAATACATTTACACTTTTGTTTGGTTTTCAAAGGGCGCTTTAATTTTGAATGCGAACGGAGTTTTGATTCTTTTCAATCAAATCAAGAACAACAGTTCTCATAGGAAGGTCAGAGCTAAGACGGGCGTTTGAGACGATGGCTGACAATTTTCGTAAACTGCCAAAAGTGCATCACAAGAGAGTCAGTTATTGAGGGAATGTGCCCAAACTAGCACCGAAGTAGTGGAGTGTAAAGATTTCTGGCAGATGTCTCGTAAAAACAAGGTAGCAAGGAAAGAGTCTATTGACTTTCTTTTGACACATAAATTCCGTATGAAGTTCTAGTTCGACTAACATTATATACTTTACCATCTTCTAATTCGAGGTTCTTGAAAAGAATAATGTAGCAAGTAACGCAATATTTAGCGAGAACTGTGCGAAGTCCTTAATTTGAAGTAATCTCGTGTCTTTCAAAGTTTGTTTAATATAATTTATTTGAGATTGTGAAAGTATTGCCGCACAAAGCTAGAAATCCAATGATTGTATCATTAGTAAGTAAGTTAAAACTGTGAAGGTGCTAAGCTCCAATAGAGGAAAGGAGTTACATTAAAGAAACTGCGGAACAAAATCTAACGTGTACTGATTTTTCTTAATTAGCTTTTAGGATAATGTATTGTTCCTCTCATATAATGCATTGATCGATACAGAATACTTATAGAGCTTATTAGTATTCTGTATCTGATACAAAATACGAATAAGGTCTATTAGTATTCTGTATCAGATACAGAATACTAATAAGCTTTATTACTATTCTGTATCAGGCTTATGAACAATTGCAGTAATTAATCAACCCCACCTATTCCTTGCCAACTATTCAAACCCTCCCCGTGCTTTAAGTTTCTTGGAAATTGTATGGGAGTTACAAGGTAGCCACGTGACCAGAATGCTGAGCACAGATTGGACAGCTGCCTAATGAATTATTAATGAATATTATAAATATAAATATACACTTTGTATATATTTAATTGTTATTTATTATGTTAAATTACAGACAATTAGAAGACTTAATTCTCTAAAAATATGCCAAAGTCATGATAGCTGGCTCAGAATCATGGATGATACTGGAACTCACCTGGCTAATACAATTAAGGAGCAGTTGGACAAAGGATTAAAACCAAGACTGGTATTTGACAACTTTGACTTTAGAGTATCTTCTGGGGAACTGCTCAAGGGTATCACTAATTCTGACAGACACTGGATATGCCAGTATCTCACATTTGATAGAGTTGACTCATCACATTTAGATAACACCAAACCACAGGGAGAGCTAAAAAATCTTGAGATCAAGGAATACTTGCTAACAGAAGATGAACAAAGACAAATAAGAAAGGAGTACATTGTTTTGGTTGCAAGAATTTTGACAGAATATATACCATGGTTGGAGCAATGTAAGAAATGTGTTCCTAAACACATTGACCACCCTTCTTCACAAGAAATGAGGCAGAAATATGTTGTAATTTCTCTCCCAGTAATGCCCTTCAATCAGAATAAACATTCTGAAGTCATACAATATCTGGACAGTGTTGAAAATTTTCTAAAGGACATACATGGAAATTCTGAGGATGGCACTCCACTACAGCTTCCATTAGGTGGAGATTTACTGGGTAGAGAAAGAGTAACAGGTGCAAAGAAATTGAGGCGTGGATGTGATAGTCCTGAAGAGCGTTTCGATAACATAGTGGAGGCATCTGAATATTGGCATGCCAAGCAAAGTATATTAAGTGTAAGTCTATAGTATACAACTAATTTCAAGAAGGTTTTCATATAGCAATATAAATAACAAATAGGAATTAATTAGGAAATATAAACTTCATTCTTGCATTTTAATTTCTCTTTATATAATCAACCATGAAATACATAGTTCATCTAAACAATATTTGCAATCGACCCTCTAATGGATTGGCATGGACACTTATTTTATGTAAACATGAACACTGATTTAGTCGAAAATCAAGCTTGAAGGTTCGGTCATAGTTTCAATATTGAGACTAATAAATAATTATTATAATCAATAACCTTTCAATTGGGTTCCCTGTGCTGACATCAGGTAGTGGTTATTGTACATCTGTGTCTACATTTAAGTAAAATAAATAATAAATTATATTCCATTGTTATCAATTCTTTATCACTGATAAAATTTCTCAATTTCTTTATCATGCCGCTGCTATTTTAACACTTTAATCCTACTAAAATGTAATGTACAAGAACCTACATCACCACCACATTATCACAGGGAACCCAACTCAAATGTTATTGATTATTATTTATTAGTCTCATTTAATTCCTATTTGGTATGTTTTATTTGCTACATTTGTATGACAACCTTCTTGCAATTATAAATTCGTAGGACATGCTTTCTTTGTTCAAATACTTTCCCCTCCCCTATAAAATATAAGCTAAAGACAAACCGTATTCCCAGTCCTAAAACAAATACCTTTAGCTTCTAAATTTACAATCTAACTTTTTGTGATTTAATTTCTTAAATAGCTCTGCTGGAAGCACCTATACAGCCAAAAATCTGGACGTGAGCCAGGGACACTGTATTTTTTCAGGAACCTCCATGGGAGAACAAATGTAAAAGAGAATGTCAAGAATAACTATGCTGCTGCTGAAGGTTTGCTGCTGCATTTATGCACTGCATATATTGTAAGTGCATTTATGTATTACTCAGGAATGACCGACATTAAATCAAAACCAACAACTATCAAGGTACATGTACATGACCCAAAGACTGGACAGAACTATTTGGAAGATACTATTGGGGGGTTTGTTGACAAGTTTTGTCTGTATGAACCTCAAATTGACCAACAACTAAGGTTGCAGAGAGAACAAAAGGAACAACAAAACCAGTTAAGGAGACAACCAATTGTAAATCAAGGTTTGTTGAAGATAACCTTTTAATATTTGTTTAAATATTAGAGTAAATAAAAACTTTGATCATTATTAAGGCTGACAGTGGCAGAACAACTCTTTTATTGCAAATCACAATGAAATCATACAGTGTAACTGTATTTCATATTTCGTTCAAAATAATAGTATTTACTTATTTTCAATGAAATACAGTATGTTATGATTTTATTGTAAGTTATTGTCTGACATTTATTTATTTATTTCAGTTGTGTTTGTGTTTCTACTCACAAAAAAAGACAACGGTAATTATGAATTTGAAGCCCTTGGATCTTGTGTGAGCAAGGATAACAACTATATAGTCTGTCATATCTTAAGAGTACTGAGACCTGGTGCCACTCAATATAGAAGTGAAGTTCCACTTCAACCAGGAACTATTATTCAGTGGCCAGTTGACCTTGTGGCATATCCAAATAGAACAGAAAGCCCAGGTAAAATATGAACAGTCTGGGAATTTGGGGGCATTCTTTCTCTTGAAGCATTTTTCCTGTGGTAGCATTGACTTAATGAGAGTGTTGAGACAGATACATACATGTACAATATTTGATGAATTTTGCTGTATCAAGCTTCACTTTCAGTAAGTCATACATTGACGGCAGAGAATGCTTTGTTCATATTTTTATTAATTACCAGTAGATAATAATTATTAACAAATTATTATTGTAAAATCATAACAAAATGAACACTCCCTAAATGAACATGTCAAAATGCATGAAAACAAACATTAAAATATAAAGAAAAACACCACCTAAACAACATCCCACATGAATGCAGATAAAAACTTGATAAAACAAAGTAAAGATTTTAGTTATAAACCATTAAAAGTTAGCTCTCAAAGCTCACTTGAATTTACTATTTGTAGAAAACAATATGTTAAAATTAAACTCTCTCTGATACAATAACACTTGTACCTAGAGTAAATTAAACTTTCAAAAACTCATGAATAATTCATAAACATTTGGTCCAATTAGAGTGCCCATATGCATCACGTGCATGGACCTTAGTAATGCCAGTTCAGTCTCACTAACCGATCATCAACTGCTACACCAATCGGTTGTAAAATGGCTCACTCCTTTTTACATTGATGTGCTGTCTTAAACGTGTGGGAACCTTTCTGTGCCGACTGTGCATGTCAATGACAAATATGAAGGTCCATGCACAAAACTAATATGAACACTCTATTTGGACCAAAGGTTGTGAATTATTCCTTTGTTTTTGAAGCTGTTCAATAAACTGGCAGATTGTGGCTTATCAGGTCCTAAAACAACTCGGCTAGTGCCTCATGGTTTTAAACCTGATAAAATACTCCTGCTCGTTTATTAAACAATACACAATACTGCCAAAATTGTATGTACAAAAACTTGTTCTTTCAATAAATCAATGGCAATGATAACAATACAGTATTATCATTTTCAGATTCTAAGACTGATGAAGCTACTTCCTGCAAAGATTCAAAGACTGTTATTAATTCAAACGAAGATGACCACATGACAAATTATGCTTTATGGGTTATACAATTTGGACTTTTGATTATGCAGATGAACGATACAGAAAAGGAAGGAGATGGTGAACGAGCTTTAAGAAACAGCAAGTTTCTCCTTCTTATGTTCCGAACTGGTAGTCATGGCAAGAAATATGCATTTGAAATGCTAAGAACCCTTAGCAAAGTTAAATGCCAGTTCACAGAGCAAATGTCAGCAAGAACTGTTAATGGACGCTTTGTCAATTGGAAAGGGGGTAATGGTCACAACTGCGCAAATGACCTTAAGCAGGAACATCTCGTCAAGTTTACGAAAAATCTGGTTCGTGGAATGGGAGCCCAAAAAACAGAGAAAGCAATTAATAGAGCTACAAGGGCTGCAAGTGGCCTTCAATACATCATAGATAACTTTGACCAAACTACAAAGATACCACCCCAATCAACTGCCCATACATATAAGAATGCTGTGTCTGACATTAAGGACATGATTAATGTAATAAATAATCATAAAGTTTACCAGAATGTGCCAGGAAGAGCACATGTATCATTTCCCTCTCTCCCAAGAAGTGTGTTGGATACCCTTGACATTGTCAAATTAGAGCAATGGATGAAGAGATGCAGGAATAAATTAGGTAAAGATCCAGATATTGCATGGGAAATTGTGTGTGATGATGAAGTTGACGATGCTGACAATGAACAGGACAGTGAATCAATGTCAAGTGATGATGACTCCAATGATGATTAAGCACAGCTTGACAACATGGTTTAAGACAACATGGATTCCAATTAACATTTTGAGCATTACTTCAGCAAAACAGAGCATTGTACTGTAAGTAGTTGAAAATCATAACTGCTTGTATTTCTTCAATACTGCCCATATTTCTGCAGCATGACTTGAACTGAAAGTAGAAAGTTCTCTTACATCTTCTACAGAATTAAGATGAGACAGCCTTTCCACTACTTGGTCAATCAGCTCTAAACTGAAACCAGTAGTAAGTGAAATGCCAAGTGAAGTGGAACTTGGAGATATTGACAATCTAAGGTTCATCAGGTCAGATTTGAGCTCAGAATCAGAAATCACTTGCACAGTTTTTACTTGGGCATCTTGTTGGTCACCTTCATTATCCATGACATTTTCTTCTATAGAAGACATCATACTTTCCATTCCCCTTAAGCAGGTGCAGTCATCACATTGACAAGACTTGGCACAATTATCACAACCTTCATGTAAGTTCAAATTTTTCCAGTATGATGGAATTGTTGCTTGAAAGTGCTGAAGAATGATCTCTCTTCTACATGTTGCAGTTGTTGCATATTCACGCATTATAGGGCTTAATTCACGCCTAGCTTTGCTTATGTGATACCCATTATAATATAAGACAGATTTTGCCTTTGAACCATCTCTTCCTCCTCTCCCTATCTCCTGAAAAAACTCCTCCATAGTATATGGTACACCAATGTGAAATACTTGCTCTACATCTCTACAATCAGCCCCAACACCAAATGCAACAGTTACAAATATCACTCTAGCTTTGCTTGTGCCTTTAACAAGCCCATGAACTAAGGAATCTTTGTATTTAGTAGGGTATTGGGCATGATACTGGGCAAATAGCCTGTTATCAAATGTAGGTGCTGAATCTTTTGGGTAGTACTGATCCTTGGCCAGAACATTTTCAAAGAAATGGAAACAGTCTCCACACACATCTAAGCTACCATACACGATGGTTCTAGGCATTTCCAGTTTTTTCTCTTGAAGTTCATAAGCAAGACTTTGTATTGGTGCTGTCACTCGTTCATCTCCAGTATTTGGTCTTTTTAGTACAGCCAAATAGATATTTACACGATCAGGATTTCTTTCCACAATTGTGACATTTTGCATTCCAAGAGAATCATTTATTTCTTTTTTATAGGCACTATTGGCAGTAGCTGTCATTGCTAAAATAGGCACTTCAGGAAATATGGATGATAGCATGCCTAACTTTGAATATGATGGACGAAAATACTTCCTGAAAAATTATTACAGAACTTTATGAATATAGTGTATGTACATAGTTATTATACATGTAAAGATTATCTAGGCCACTCTCAAAATTGTGCTTACATTGAAGTTAACAGGAAGAGGAAGATACAAAATAAATGTCTCACATTGTCGAAATAGACATTTCTTTTGTACTTAGCCTCATTTTCAGGGCGATTTGGAGAGTGGTCTAACCTTTACATACATGTTACATACATGCACGGCACATACATGTATGCATGTATATACACTGTATTCATTAGGAAGCATTCACACTTAGAGTAACCTAGTATAAAGCATTATTATTAATATGATTTAGAAATTCACAAATCAAACTTAAAATTGTGAAAAGAAATCAACAACTAACTTTTTCAAATGCAAAGCTCCATGAACTGAACAATATAACTAAGCTTAATGCAGAAAGGAAATGACTCAAGATTCACGTTAGACATTTATTCAATATTCCACAGTGTGCTTGCATTAATTGGAGTGACCGAGTACAAATTTGGGCTATTGGTAAGACAAACAAACTTCATATTAAGCAACTTACCACTGGACTACAAAATGTGCTTCGTCCACTACTATGGCTTTCACACGAGATTTCATTTCCTCATTTCTCAAGAAATTCCGAACAGAATTATCCTCCACGAAACTCTCTGCATGGCCAAACAGCAATTCTTTAAGGTACTTGTATTGATATCTATCTTACTACTACGTTTACCATGGCATGGAAGGTAGGTGAAAGCTTCGCGATCTGATCTTCTATTATTGCAGTCAGAGGAGATATTACAAGAATACAACTATTTTCCGTCTCAAGCCATTCATCAAAAACAAATGGCAAGAGTTGATAGATTAAGGACTTTCCGTAGCCAATTGGAAGAACACAAATACAGTCCGTCTTCATTTGAACTATTAACGAGATTACTTGAATTTGTTCTTCTTGCAGTTCAGAGAGAACACTTACTTTTTCTTTAGCTCGCATTAAAACATTATTGAAGCGATCAGCCGCCATTTTGATCACACGTTTCAAATGCGCATGCGTTATATTTCGTCCAATCAGCATCGAGCCTCAAGTGGCTGCGACCAGAGCCTTCTCGGGAGAGGACCGAAACCGAGGAGCTCTGGGAACGAGAATGGGTAAGAAGGAAATCGTTCGAGCCGAAATCACGTAACAGCAAACAGGTACAAATATTGACAACAAAAATATGAACTGGTGATTTCGGCTCGATCAATTCCCTTCTTACCTCGTCAGAACATTACTAGGAACCTTAAATGGCCGTTCGCGAAGTTTAAAAAAAATCGTACGAGGGAAAAACGTTTGGCAGCAGTTTTAGTGAAACTAGTGTCGTTTGAATATCAGCTGGCATTCACAAACGCGGCTTACAATGATAATTTTGAATACACCGTCCAAAAGCAGAATAGTTGAATTAGTATTTGTGTTAAGCACAATAAAATCCAAGCAATATTGACGCGGAGCGAGCGAGTTAAAAAATACGGCACATCCGTCATTCATTATGCGGGAACCACCTTTTAAAATGCTGTTAATCATTTCCTTCTCCTTTGCAGTAAGGTATTTCTCCTGATCAAGTTCTTTTAAAGTGCCTATGCAGCGAAAATTAGTGGCCATTTTTTATTACATATACTAAAAATATAGCTTATGGGCGTTCCTTTGGTCTAAAAATTATTTGTCAATTCGCAAAAAAAAAACATTTATTTTAGCGCTCAAAGTTGAATATTTTGCGATACAATTTAAGACAGGAGCCTGGTATCTAGTGACGTCATCGGTTGTGTTTGATTGCTCGAGTGAACCGAAGCGTACTTGTTTTGACTTGTCGCTAAGGGAAGTAGCTATTGTTTTATAAGCTTCTTTCAGCTTCAACAAAGTAAAAATGTCTGAAAGTGACCAACAGACATCCTCATCTTCATCAGAGGATGAAAGGGACTCCGAATTTTCGGAAGATAATCAAGTAGAAAGCGTTTTTTTACCTTATGTGGATGACCCACTCGCAGACGACGAGTGGACTGATGAAGAAAGTGACGATGAAGATGGACTGTCTCCTTTGACTTTGGAAAGGAGATACAATGAAACGGATCCTATTCAGACATGGTAAGTATAATATTTATCGTTATCCGTGCTTTTTACTTTATTGAACATGTATGGAATAAGGATATTTGTTGTCTAGATTTGTAGTTTCATGTTCCCGGTTCTCCGCTCTTTCGTGAATCTCACAACTCGAGTCATGTTGCTAGCGCTTGACAATTCATTCTAATGGTAAATTTATTAAAAAACTGGCAGAAATGACAAATCACAGTTGATTAAGATCAAGAGTCCATGACCTAAGCATCTGGCTTTTAGGTCTGTGAACACGATCGATAGTGTTTTAAAATCAATATTATTCCTCTCTACTAGTTCTTCCCGTAATATACGTTTGGTACTCACTCTTTTATTATTGCTTTCACTTGTAGGTGCTCATGTCATTGCTGTGATACGACACATTTAGATTCTGCATTAGAATACCGTTGCTGTAAAGAAGTGGAGCCTATTCTGAATCTCCTTTCCTTTGAAGGAAGGAGTGATATAGAATGTATAACAAAACATCCAGACTTTTCAGCCATGACTAATACGACTGTACTCAAGCACATTGCCCCACTCTTGAAAGACAAACAAGGGAGAAGTTATCGCCGGACACCAGGTCGATCAGAAAACCAGTAGGTTTATTTTATTGTTTTCCCATAGTTAAACTTTCAACTGATATAATTATTACGTTGATTACAGACTACTCAGAGCAACTGCATACCGGTGGCTAATCAGGTGGATATGTGGCCATTTGGGATGGGAAAATGCAAGACCTCTTCCAGCCTGTATATACCATTTTACAAGGACAACAATAACTTCCCACCACATCACAGGATATGCCACATCTCGAGAAAGAGATAACTAAGGATATACTTTATTTTTATTTCTAAAGTTCATTATTTTCCAATGACTGGCAAGATGATTTACAATGACCCTTCATTGGCTTCAGACATGTTTTGCAACAAGGTGCCTTTTTCTTTGTAGCAGGAGGGGTTTCTTGCTCTTCTATCTCAGATAGCATTTTTTCTTGTATATCAGCTGAAAAGAACATAATTTATTTATATCAGTATATCATTAGTCTATAAGGTTTTATCACTCATATATTTAGAGTATTTTTGTAATGTGTCATTGAATAACATTATTACATGTATATATATGTACATGTATGTAATATATTTTATTATTATTAATTATATTTTTTGATAGGTGATCTATATTTAACAATTATTCTGCAAAGTGGAGGTGAGCAGTGAGGTAAATATATACAACTACTCACCGACACTGAGGAGAATACTGGTAATAATATTGGTTTAGTTTACACCTATTTCAAAAAACATTGTCACATTCAAAGCGTCAAGCCAAGACCAAAATTAATGCATGTAATTCAGTAAAACTTGTACAACTGTAATTTACAAGTGTAGCTACATGTATTGTTTTATAATTAGCTGCGAAGAACAATAGCTACACTTGTAAATTACAGTTGTAAAATATTTATTGAATTGACCCCTGGTTTTGCTCTGGAAATGATTTAAATCACAATATTATTGTTTCCATATGGACTAATAATTATTATAATAAAATTTGAATATTTTCAGATGCTTTTTTGCATGTCACAATTTTCGTTGCATCTACCTTCTGGAAATAACTGTGCACTTAATTGATTTCGTTGTTGTTTGCGTCTCACAGCCTCTTCCTTAGATAACCTGTCAGGAAATTGTCGGTTCAATGGTTCTGGTACCATGGCAACATACTTCTTAAGTTTTTCATTGTGAGCATCTACAGACAAACTGAACAGTATATTCCTGATGTCACCAACATAATCTAGAGAAAAGACACCTCATTAATGTTTATTCATAGCAAGAATTAATAAATTATTGGAATACATACAATAAACCCATGAAAATATCAGACTTAGTAAAACACTAATAATTATAAAAATATCACTGAAAATAGATTTACAGTGCGACTACTCTAACCAAGGCCACCCAAACAAATTTTTGTACAAATTTTCAATGTACATTTTTGACACTGAACAAAATAATGATGTGGCGAGTTCCTACAGGCTAAGGTGTTTCTTGTTCAATCTCGATGTAGTTCGTACACATTATATACTCGATCATGATTAGGTAATTTGCACTGTAATGCTAGTCAAATTTACCATGGTTTTATTGTCTGCATTCTATCATGTTTTAGTTATTAACTTAGTTCAATAATATTTATTGTTATTTTAATCAATATTATACAGCCAATTGCAAAAATTCTGTAAATCAAGTATATCAGTATATCCATATATCGGGTGCATTATGGGTAATACTTATTTAGAGTTTTTCCACATAATATGCAACAGAGACTTACCAACAACAAAGTTAGGACTAAAACACATAACATACTAAAGAGTTTCATCAATGTTGTTCACCTGGAACAGTATTTAGGGGACTTTTTCAATTACCCATAATGCACCCGATATATTGATATACTATATACTTGATTTACAGAATATTTGCAATTTGCTGTAAATGAACATTACTTACTATATGTGTGGGGAACTGAAACTTCTCGCACAACTTCTTCTCCTTGTTTAAATTTAGGCCAAGTGACTTTATAATATGTTTTCCCATCTTTGGATTTTCTGGCTTCTCTTTTCACATTTTCATTGAAATGGACACTCGCCAATATGTGCCTGTTAGAACAAATGAATTTCTGTTCATTGACTGTTTGAATCTAGCATACTACCATTGATTTTATACCAATCAACATTCATTGATGTTCAAAATGCCAGCTTTTTCACTACTCATTATCTATTGATTTATCTACCAATCAATAGATAGTGATTACGTTAGCCAATCACATTGTATGATTCTTGATAGTATGCTAGTTGGTTTCTACTAAAATATACAATAGAAAAAGCTAGCATATACAAATACCACTCCCAAGTCTTCAATTCCACAAACTGAAAATGTACCTGCAGTATGTCCCAAGCCAAGAGAAGCATAACATTTTGGGGTGGAAGTGGTTTAGTGTGGCATGGAAACCTTCTAGGCAGCTGGTCTGGGCATCAGATGATAGCCGTTTGATGTCATTTAGTATTCTGGTATTCATGAGGATGGAGTTGAGTTTTTCGTAAGTTTTAGTTCCTGTAAATAGATGAATCCAAAGATGCACTAGCTGTAACAGGGATTTATTAGTGGGAAATATTTTGAACAGTAATGTCCTGCAACTCCTGGCCCTGGTTGCACAAAAGGTGGGTAGTGCTATCCACCAGATATTAAGTCTTATCCAACAGATTAAACTGATGCAGTTATCCAATAAAAATTATATACATTGGATAGGGCTTATCTGGTGGATAGTGCTATTCACCTTTCCTGAAACCTGGACCTGGTTATTAGCCATCTTGGATATACAATCCCTCCAAAAAACTTCAGAATGAGTATTATAACCAGGGCTTTTAACTAGGATTTTACAGTAGCTAAGTTAGTACCTATCTTTATCCATTTTCTGCGTTGTATATTTTCATCATGGGCACATTTAGGAAACAATATATCTGGGTGGTTGTCATGTTTGTTGGCAACATGACACATAAAAGACTTCCATTTAGCAAGAATCATCTTCTCAAAGCCCTGCTTGGTACTTGTGGCACACCAATACAAGTGTGTTCTAGCACTTTTTATCCAGTCTTTGATCACCTCAAAGCCTGTGATTTTGCCTGCTTCCTGCATTTTCTTTGTAATTGATCGTGCGACGTGCCAGATATCATAGAAATGACTTGTATTTGGTTGGTTTTCTCGTAGCCCACTTTGCAACAACACCACGGTGCCTGTCTGAGACAAACACTTTGATTGACAGACCAACTGATAACAAGTAGCCAAAACACTTCTTTGCGCCTTCCAGTTCCATTGCTTGACTACTTCCAGTTTGATTTGACTAAAAATATTTAAAAAAAATTGTATATGTACATGTACAGTAATAATTTGAATAAGCACCCTCATAAGCGTCCCCTCCCGATTAAGTGCCCCCCTCGACCTCGATTTTTAAAATAAGCATCCCCTCCCAAATAAGTGCCCCCCTCCCACAAAAAAAATTGTCATTGATTGAGCACTGAGCAACATTATGTGGTAATCACAATAAATGATCCAGCTCCATGATTGATATACAAATTCTTGTTACTGTTCCGAGTTTTCGTTAATAAAGTTCTGTTATATCGACTCAGATTTTAGTATTTTCTAAAGAATTAAATAAGCGCCCCCTCCCTAATAAGCGCCCCCTCCATTTCGGTATGTACATCATGGCTTTTGTGCTCTTTGCTTGAAAAACAATGAACCAGAATATATTTTGAAATAGATGTATATAGATAACTGATAACTACATGCCCTGTATGAAAATTCACTGTGCCCACTCATGATACATTGTATTGTCAACACTTGAAGATAAAATTTGTATCCATCAGACAGACACACAGATTGACACACCAAATGATATATGTACCTGTAATAGCTCAAAGTGAACAATTTTCAAGATGGTAGATGACAACATGGTGTAAACACCATATTTGGCACTATGGCCCATGGAGTCAAACCTCCCATCACCACTCCACACAGACTCTTTTGATCTTTTTAATTGGCTAACCAGCTTGGACTTGTACATTTCCCAGTGGTGCAGAATTGAAGGAAAGATGAATTTCTTTTGATGGACGAAGTAGCTGCGTATAGAAATGACTGAAAGACCCATGTGTTTGCAGAATAGTAGAACCTTGCTCGCAGAAGCACCAGCCATCAATATAGCAAAACTAAACATGATGTTTCCTGCAGGATATCTACCGAAAACATATGGTTGGCTTTGCCAGGTGAATGGTTCGCCAATGCAATTTCTGCAGGACTGAACTACTGTAATCATTGTCCCATTCTTCTTCATCGTTACTTTAGGGTCTTCCGTTTTACATTTAAAACAGAACATTGAGAACAGATTCAACAGCATGGTGTAGAATACCACAAACTTTGGTTCTTCATGTAATGGTGTACCAGGTTCCACACTGTGTTTTAAAGGTGAAATATATCATATATATTATTATTATTATGAATGGCATGAAATGCATCATAACTTCTGTATACTGTATTAGACTTTATAATTATATTGATATCCAAATCCTGTGAATTCACGACAATATTAAATTCGACCACACGCTCTGAGGTCGATCATTCATATATCCTGCAGTCAAACAAATGTATCCATACCTTACTGTACATTCAGTATATTCTGTTGTGCCATCATCATCTGTAATTGTGTCCTCCTTTACATCATCCCACTCGTGATCGCCTTCGGTATCTTCTGTCTCTGTATTAAGATTGATATCTGCCTCTGGATATCCTGTGTGGTGGTGATCTCCGTCTATGTCGTCGGTTTCTGAACTTTGGGACGTTTCTTCATGATCACACTAAAATAAATAAAGTATATAAGTTAGTACTATTTAGTATGGTCATAAGCTTACATGTATAACTTCTAACACTAATCTTCGCTTACATATTTCCTACTCTCTTCGTTAAGTTGGCGTAATTTCCTTCTCAAATAGTTGTTGTTATTTTGTAGCCTTCGGATACTTTTATTTCTCTTCGCACAATCGAGACAATCATTTGTCTGTGCCTGTGGTGAATGTGATGGATGTGATGCCGATGGCGATCCTTGGTCCGATCCTTCGGCTTCACAAGCCGTCTCACAATCCATGGCCACAAGACATGGCTGAACATCCTCTGGTTCTTGAGGCTGTATTTCGATCAAAGCTTGTTTAATGATCTAAAAGAAAAGAGACAGATGTAAAATGGTAAAGTTCTTGAAAGTATAACGAACATGAGACGCAATAGACAAACAGTTGGTCAGTTCAAGATACTCACCTTTCTCTTGTCGCGACGAGACAATTCAGAAGTAGCCGATGGAGTAATTGCAGTGTCGATTGTGGGAATAGTACCCTTGTTTAAACGCCTACTCGACGAAACATCGAATGATCCAGCCTGACTCTCGGTTCCCAGTAGATCTAAGCGGCGGGTAAAGCACTCTTGGCTGAAGTGCACCGAGCACAACACAGACGTTCTCGAAGGCTTGAAAGTTGACTGATGTTTTTGAACAAATTTTGTCCATTTTCGTCGCACAACTTCATCCAAAGGGAAGGTATGCATAGAGATACCCGGCACTAAGCTATTGTTAGTACAACTAACATTTCCTGGGCCTCCAGCAACACAAAACTTTCCGCTAATTCTTCGTTTTCGACTTCGAACTTCACTGGTCGCCATATTGATGCACGCTACTCAGCAGCACGAACACAACCGATGACGTCACGAGACATATTTGGCCGAGCGGAAAATGTCTGACTATTTTAGCTCTACCAGGTGTTATTCAAGTGACGAAAAAGTATGCTTCTCCTGACTCAAAATTCCTAAAATTTTCACAATCAATAACAAAACTCAAAAGGTTTAATAAAGTGTGTTCATTTTGTATCTGAAAATTTGGCTGCATAGGCACTTTAAATCCACATCAGGATCAATTACTAGATCATACACACTCTCATCTATAAAACAAGGGGGTTGGCCACTCTGTGCCAGACTTACAGCAATGATCTGCCCACAAGCTTTAAAGTTCCCATTCTTCTCCATGGTACTGAACTACTAGCTTTTTCTCTGGGGACTTTTTACTCACCTCCCTTTTCCAGAGAGACAACACCCTTGTTAAAGGAGCCCCTCTTCTTATGACTAAGGAGAGCTGCTCTGAATGATCAACCCTTTTTTCCAAAGCTTTCACTACTGAGCTCGGATCTTTACATTCATCATCAGGTTTGCAAATTGCAACATCTACTGGCTTGTTCAGCTGCTTTTCCAGCTCCTTGGCTAGTTCATCATCATGTTTTATTTGAAGTATGCATGAAGTGTTACCATCATCATCATAGGTTTTATCAATATCAATATATGAGCTAGAACCATTTGACAATCTTGCAAACTTGGAGGGTAGTGGGCCCATTTCATCATTGGAATCTGAATCATGAACATGTACTTCATCTTTTCCTATTGAAATATTATAGTCAGTTACTGTGCATAAGTACAATGTTATCCTGTTGTAATCTTTACCCAATTCTCCCTGGTATTTCTTCAAGCAAAATAACTCCTTTCCCCCAGGCAAAAAACGTGCTTTCTGGCCATCTTCGTAAAGAAGAACATAGACTTTAAGACAGCAAACATTTTTATTCCATACCATTAAGCTGATAAAGATCACTACACCATTGGACTTTTTTGATTTTCCACCCTTTGGTTGTCCCTTCACTCTTGAATTCCACTGCTTTCCCTTAGCTATCTTGTAATCTTGAAAAGACAAGACTGGTTTAGGACTAGCAGCACCATGTGGTTCTTTATCAGGTGAGACAAGGAGTTCTAATGAAATATGAAAGAACGTTACATAATTAGTAGAATCCTGATGATACATGCTTTGTAATAGTTGTACTGACAGGAAAGTGAAGTTAGATACATGTATGCATTATACTCTTGTTTTAAATTGTAGTATTAATAGGGTTTTATACCAAATGTCTATTAGACTAATACCTCTTTGATCAGTTGATGTGTTTAATAAAATCACTCTATCAACTGACAATATATTATTAATATCTACATATCCCCATGTATTTTTTACATATTTAAAACTTAATGAATATGAGAACCTTGCATGTATTTCTGAGTCATGCTGCTTTGTAATACAGCGTGGACACTCAAACTCATCATATACTGAATAAATTTGTAAACAGCCACTTGACTCGTGTACGCCAGAAGAGTAAAGCTCTTCTTGAAAGCCACACGTTGGACACGTTTCAGTGAAAACCTCCCCATGTCCGTACTTCTCCACTAATTCATTGGGAACTGTAATTATAGACAAAATTATGGCTTATATATTATAGTGTATTTCTACATTTACTTTATTTGGGTCACCCTTAGGGGGCATCCACATATCGATTTTGGCACGCTTAGCGTTATTATGTTAGGTCCAAGACCCACCCACGCCCTCTCAACGTTACAGAGTATATTATGGTGGATGAACATGAAAACAAATGGAGGTACGGTACGACAAACTCACTTTATGATGTTTTTCCAAACACCAAAGTCGAAGTAACAATTCTATCAATCTATTGTTTGTGAACTTGAAGTAATTGACAATGACAGTTTTTTACATTTGTAATATACATGTAGTATACAAGTTGTATATAAGTTACTGTATGTAATAACATTGTTGATTATTACGAATCACTTCGACACTCGTCAGCTATCCATAAAACCAATTTAAATTAAGCTTATAAGAAGCTTACGTCAAGAGCTAAACAAAAAACCCACCGCCCACTTTGAACGTCATACAGATTTCAGACTTACAAGAACTGGCTAGGACGGTTTCTAAATACACTAATTCCCTCTAAATCTTGCAAGAATACTTGCAAGAATTTAGTTCAACACTTGGTAGTCAGTAATTAATATAAAGTAAAAAGGAATAAAGCATAGGTGATAGGACCAGGGGCTCATAATTTTCTTATTTTGGCTTCATTTCAAAGTGCTATACCCGATTTGTACCAACTTTCCTTTATCACAGCACTGTATGACACTATGCATTATACTAACCTTTTCCACAATTAGAACAAAACCGGCCGTTATTGTTAGGTAGTATACTAGCTCCACAGCTGGAACAAAACATGATCTTGAACACGTGAAGTCCGCCATTAACGTTGGAAGAAATTCCCATAATGCTTCGCGATCTGTAAGTGGTATCCAGGCCTCCACGATGTGAGCGATTTGTATTTGATGCGAGCTATTTGTATTTGATGTGAGCGATTTGTATTTGATGCGAGCTATTTGTATTTGATGTGAGCGATTTGTATTTGATGTGATACTTATGGGCCACCGTACAAATCCCTGATCTTTAATTACTTTGTTGTAATCCTCTTTTTCCATTACTACATAATACTTTTTCTGGTGCATGTCTTTCCTTTTCTTCGATAGTCTTGCTGGTTTTTGTTTGCTTTTCTCCTCTTTGAGGGTGAGGCTTGTTAGGTCATCTACCGGTAGCCATTTCTTTTCATTTTTTCTAGTAACAGGGGAAGTGTAAGAAACTATATATGTGTGGAGTTTGAGGTTTCTATTTACTATTAGGGCCTCGACGACAAGACGCCTCTTTTGGACAGTTTTTAATCCCCCTTTTCTTGACAGGCGCACATACACCTTCTCCCCAATAGTGTACCTTGATGGTGGATGGGATCTTAAATGCGCTCTCACCATTCTTTGACTACATCGATCTGTTGCTCTTCGGGCCTCCTGTCTCACCATTGTTTAGAACGCCTTCTTTGGTCTCTTTCTGTTGGGTCACATTTGCCAGCATTGGCTACCACCTCGTCATCTGCCTTAGAAGTTTTAAATGAATTGCATTTACGTGCGAAGTAAACTTCAAAAGGTGATTTGTAGCCCAGTATTTCTTTTGGGTCTTCATTTAAGATATGCTGGTAATATGGTAGGATCTTTGCCCAATTGAGGCCTTTTTTACCCATTTTAATCCCTGAGATTGAGGGTGATAGGGACGACTACAAATTATTGTAATATCCAACCGGCGGCAAAGCTTCTTGACAGCCCCTTTAAACTCGCCTCCTTTGTCACATTGAATCACACGATGAGTTCCGTGCTCCAGATATATACTCTGCATTTCCTTTGCAACGGTCTTGCTGCATTTCGTACCAATGGCACGAAGCCAAAGAAACTGGCTAAATACGTCAATCACAGACAAGACATATCTGTAAGTCTCGCCATTCAGCTTCACCATCCCTCTCTTTCCCATGTCTATAAGATCGATTTGATGTCTTATATGGACGTCCCGAGCACGTATTGGTTTCAATGTGGCCTTATTGCAAAACTTTGCATTTCTTTTATAGTGTAGTTTGTCAGTGTTTAGAATTTCTTGCACTCTGACGCGACTTAGCCCTGCAAAGTTTTGCTTGAGAGAACACACTAATTTTGCAGCCCCGATCCTTTTGTACGAACAAACTCTTCTGTAACGACTTTCCTGATTCGAAACTCTTAGTATCAGACGCCCTTTGGAATAAACTACCTTCTGGCCATTTTCCTCTACAACTTTGATTTCTCCTTTAGATCTCCAGTACCTCACAGCGGCAGATCTCTGTGCTTTCGTTCGTTGCTTTACCGGCGGTAGAGGATCACCTTCAATGATCTTGATAAGGGCGTTGTAAATGACATCTGCAATGGCCGATTGATTTCGCTTCCCACGTCCTTTAGCTTTGTACTTACTGGCGATGCAGTTATGGAGAATAAATAAGCAAACTAACAGAGCGAAAACTACTGCAAGCTTCACCTTGGAGCATTGAGCCGCAAATGTCAAACAACCTGTCTTTGCACGGTGCAGTGTCTAGACATTGTCTAAACAGATGGAACATTTAA
The DNA here is from genome assembly GCA_033675265.1 of Actinostola sp. cb2023. Classification (NCBI taxonomy): domain Eukaryota; kingdom Metazoa; phylum Cnidaria; class Anthozoa; order Actiniaria; family Actinostolidae; genus Actinostola; species Actinostola sp. cb2023. The sequence goes on from JAUJYZ010000929.1 coordinate 210,081, forward strand.
ATCCGTGGATTCTCAGGTCAAAATGCCGTGAGTAGGTGGGTCTCATCTAAAACTCAAGTGATTTGTTTTCAAAAGAATTTCAATGTGATTTACTTGCATTTCAGTTTATGCAATCTGCATATATGTTTTGATTTGCCCTCTCGAAACCTTTTCCACTAGCAATGCGTGTAAATGCTGTGGCTGATCTAGGGGTGGTTCGGGGGTTCAGATGAATTTCCTAATTAAAGTACAATCGAACCCCCTAAATGACAACAACGAACCCCCTAAATGACAACAACAAACCCCCTAAATGAAACAAACTCACGAAATTGTTAAAAAACGGGCTTACAATCAAACCAGGAGCCCATTAAAAAGCGAAATACTTTTTTGTTGGTATTGGAAAGAAGTGGCATAGCTGTTGTAGCCAGCAATACACAAATTACGCAAATACGTATTAATTTTTGGAGGATTTTCATTTTTTAATTTAACTATTATTGTTTATAATTCAGGTATTTTCATATGAAATAACTTAGTTATTTTTAAGTTATTCATTTCGGCTTTGAAACAACAAGTCTTTCTAGTAGTTTGACTCGAGTATTACAAGCCCGGGATTACAACGAACCGGCTTTCAAACAACAAGTCTTTCTAGTAGTTTGACTCGAGTATTACAAGCCCGGGATTACAACTAACCGGCTTTGAAACAACAAGTCTTTCTTGTAGTTTGGCTCGAGTATTACAAGCCCGGGATTACAACTAACCGGCTTTGAAACAACAAGTCTTTCTAGTAGTTTGACTCGAGTATTACAAGCCCGGGATTACAACGAACCGGCTTTGAAGCAAGAAGTGAGTGATACTTGTGTTTCTTGATTTAAACCTCGCGCTTTTGCTAATCACTATTATCTCTTGATTTTTAAAGACTCTCTCAATAGTGTGCAGTGAAAGTCGACTTCAGTTCATGTTGTAGTTAATCGAATATTACAACAAGTCCGTTCTTTTAGTGGTACTGGACCAAGTATTACAGCTGACTTTAAAATAACAAATGATTCGCTGTAGTTTGAGTATTACAACTACCATTCATGATTAGTAGAAACAAGAAATGATTCTTGTAGTTTCGAAAGAATAAGAAAGAATACAGACGTTCGGGTCTGCCTCTATTAGATGAATCATGGATATAGGTATTGTTCGATCTAGTTATATATTGACTTACTCGCTTATTTTTGCTTGCGTAGTGTTATTTTTTCTCTCTCATTTATTCATTTACATTCTCGTTAAGCTTGTTGATACTCTCACCTAACGGACACCTCTCTAAGACGGATACAAAATGCTGGTCCCTTGCCAAAAACCCGTTGTGTCACTGTACATAAACTCTCTATAAGACGGATACCTCTCTAAGACGGACACCGGACACTTTGGAAATCAATTTAGGTACAAAAACAGTACAAAAACATCCCTAAGTCGGACACTAACAGGAGCTAATGACTGAAAACAAATAGATCACACATGCCATAAACTGTACAATCACTTTTAATTGAAATGGATGATCTGTTTATAAGGTCGGTTGCTTTATTTATTTACCAGTTAAGTATTCACTCTTAGTAGAGTATACAGACTGCTTTGTCCTTGAATAGCAAATAAAACTCGAATTCTAACTGCCTATCAGCTTTGACAGTCATAAATTAATGTGGTCGAATTTCATAACTCTCTCTAAGACGGACACCTCTCTAAGATGGACAGCTGTTTTTGTCGCAAGGGTGTCCGTCTTAGAGAGAGTTCACTGTATATCGTTCATGCGTTAGTTTATTTCTTCATCCGTGTTTCATCGATCATTTCTACATCTCGTGTGTTCGTTTATCATTGGTTCATTCATAATAATAATAAAATTCATTCGTTCACTCATCCATTCATGCATCCATTCGATCATTCATTCTTGCATCCGTTCTATCAATTATCTTTCATCTTACCCCTCATGCACTTGTTAACGTTAGTTTTGCATTGTTCGTTTGTTTATTTGTATACGCATTCGCAACCGTTGAATAGTTGCATTTGAAACTATATATGTTTAAAGGTTGATGATCATCTACTGTAATCATATGGTTATTATTATAATTATAATTATATATCTTAACACGAATCCAACCCACAAGAATACATTGTTATTGGATGTAGTATTCAGTAGGTATTGCCTCAAATAAATCTAAATATATCTGAGATAGCGATGGCCTGTCTGGTCATGTGTCCTATTACGTCACACAATTTGATTGACAGGTTAATGTTTACATTGTTTCTGGGTGTTGTTGTGGTCAAGTTCCATTGTTGACATGTTTACTTACCTTTGTCGAGATGATTATTACATTTGTGACCAAACGTTATTACAATTGTGACCTTTATTACATTTGTGACCAAACGTTATTACAATTGTGACCTTTATTACATTTGTGACCAATTATTACATTTGTGCCCTCCACAAACCTCCTCTACGTTTCTGTTTTCGTGAAATTTGGCTTTGCGGTAGTGTTTTCTAAAATAATTTTGTTACTAACATGAGGAGCCCCGGCCCGAACTATTTTGCGTTTGCTCGCCTTTGAAAGGCGAGCAAACCACATATTTGTGGGTTAAATCCTGTTAGCACTGTTTGGTGTGAAAACCCAAGTACGCTTTAGTGTCACGACTCAAACTCTGCCGGTGATACGTGATCTAAACAAACTCTGTAAATAAACCTATATAGAACCTTTATAGCCAAAAAGGTTTGTTTATTTGTGTACTAAAAGTTAAATCATACAACACAGACAATATGCGGCTGAGCAATGATACAGCTATCTAGAGTATAAATATCAACTAATTGAGTGATGTTGCCGTTTATTTCCATAGCCCAAATAGGTTCTCGTTTCTAGGCTTTTTTTTACCACGATTGTGAAATATATCTAGCGAAAATGATGGTCATAATGACAAAAACGCTTTAGCGATTCCAGCCTCAAAATCAATGCCTTCAGCACACACATGCCAAACAATGTTCTCTTTGTACTAGCAATAAGTGTCTTGGTTCGGTTGGCGGCATTTCCGATTTAGGAATAAATGTCCAATCACGAATCTTTGTATTGTTCTAGTCACATTTGCCGAGTGACACTTTGAGCATTGAAGCTGCAGGAGTTGACTATTTTGATAAATCGAACAATTATGCCTTCCGAAATTTTCCTCGTTTCATGCGATGTTTGCGAGAAAGCATTCAAAACATCAGCTTCGTTTCTAAAACACCGGAGTGTGTCTCACGCATCTCACACACACAAGGAACCAAAGATCACATTCTCTTCAAATGGTATGGTAGCCGAGTTACCTACTCCAGCAAAAAGCAACAAACGCCCAGCTGGCTATGACAATTGGAAATGTGCTGTCGCAATTCGAGTTAAAAATGCTCATCACCCACGCGGTAAAGGTAAGCGACGCTTGTATTTTTAATGAAAATTAATTCAGAATAACCTAACTCGGATGTCCGACATTTAAGCCTCTGGACATCTACATCATACAAAACGATTTTTTGATAACGGAGAAACCTACATATAATTTAACTTGTATCAGTTGAATATAATCGATATAGAATAGAACGCAGTCATTATATACCCGTGAAACAAAATCAAAGAAGTATTGTTTACGATTGTTTTTATTTATAGACAAGGTGATATCATTGAACCGTAACATCATTCCTTACGGCCTCTTTTCATTGTTCTTATGGTGAGATTAGTTTCTATTTAGTTGATAGTTTTGGTGGTTTAAAAGTACTAACTATTTTAGTTTTGGTTCACGGATATAATGACAACGCTCTCGACCGATGCGTTACTAGTTGATGTTATAAATTCCACAACTCATATGATACGAACTTGCTTTGTTTCAGCAAAATGGCAAAATATTGAGTTCCACTATATACCTTTGACATTTTTTTGTCGATTTCTTCGAGACATGAAGAGCCCAAAAGTAAACTCGGTAAAACGTACTCATCACTGGAGAACCCCGATTATGACGCCATCAACTGTGAAGATCTCGTATAAGATGTTTGAATGCGACCCTTTCTTCGAGGCATTTGAGAAAATTCACGCACCCGTCCCAAAAAGTATGTCCTGGCAGGGACAAGAAGAGTGCATCTCACAAGCAGATGATCTACTTGATGCTGACCAGCTTATTGCCAATGCCATGGCCACAGCAAGTACTCCGACTGGCCTAAGAAAACCACAAGTTTCGTGCAAAACTACTATAATAATCAACGAAGGAGAGGGACGTACAACAAGGGAACTTGAAGTCATATGGTGGCCAAATATATATAATATTCCAGATTTTGGAAAAATGTGTTTACGCTTTTTCGTTTCTAAGGTTCGATTGCAGTAAAAAAAAATAACAAAAATAAAGTTTGAACTAAGTTCACTTGTGTCAACAAACAGAGCAGACAATTTAAGTACAGAATATCGCTTTTAATATTGTAATGTCTTAGTGTACTTATTCACATGATCATGATAACGAATGGTAAACTTTTTGACAGCTAAATATCACATTTCTTACAATGTTGTCGTAAGATTGATTGAATAATTTCATTGTGTAGTATGATAACTATAAAACGATAACTAAAGAGAAACAGCACTAGCTGAAGGCCAAGGAGAACGCATGAACTAAAGCTAATATTACATAGTACAACTCGGCCAAAAAGGCTGATAAAGACTATCAAATTAATGCATTATTTGCTTTAGCTTACGCTTTCCTTTTGGGTTTTTGAGAAGCTATATATGAGAGATGATTTTTGAGAAGGTACATTTGTATATGTACATTATAGTTATTTGTTCATTGATGCATATATCAGTACGCAAATCAGTTGTAATTTCTTAATAAACTATAAAATACTAATTACAAACTATTTATAGTCACCCCCGCCCCAACCCCAGTGCTGTTAACACAGGTAAGCTAGTCACCCCAGTGCTGTTAACACAGGTAAGCTACAGTCACCCCAGTGCTCTTAACACAGGTAAGCTACAGTCACCCCAGTGCTCTTAACACAGGTAAGCTACAGTCACCCCAGTGCTGTTAACACAGGTAAGCTAGTCACCCCAGTGCTCTTAACACAGGTAAGCTACAGTCACCCCAGTGCTGTTAGCACAGGTAAGCTACAGTCACCCCAGTGCTCTTAACACAGGTAAGCTACAGTCACCCCAGTGCTCTTAACACAGGTAAGCTACAGTCATCCCAGTGCTCTTAACACAGGTAAGCTACAGTCACCCCAGTGCTCTTAACACAGGTAAGCTACAGTCACCCCAGTGCTCTTAACACAGGTAAGCTACAGTCATCCCAGTGCTCTTAACACAGGTAAGCTACAGTCACCCCAGTGCTCTTAACACAGGTAAGCTACAGTCACCCCAGTGCTCTTAACACAGGTAAGCTACAGTCACCCCAGTGCTCTTAACACAGGTAAGCTACAGTCACCCCAGTGCTCTTAACACAGGTAAGCTACAGTCACCCCAGTGCTCTTAACACAGGTAAGCTACAGTCACCCCAGTGCTGTTAACACAGGTAAGCTACAGTCACCCCAGTGCTCTTAACACAGGTAAGCTACAGTCACCCCAGTGCTGTTAACACAGGTAAGCTAGTCACCCCAGTGCTCTTAACACAGGTAAGCTACAGTCACCCCAGTGCTGTTAGCACAGGTAAGCTACAGTCACCCCAGTGCTCTCTTAACACAGGTAAGCTACAGTCACCCCAGTGTGCTCTTAACACAGGTAAGCTACAGTCACCCCAGTGCTCTTAACACAGGTAAGCTACAGTCACCCCAGTGCTCTTAACAAAGGTAAGCTACAGTCACCCCAGTGCTCTTAACACAGGTAAGCTACAGTCACCCCAGTGCTGTTAACACAGGTAAGCTACAGTCACCCCAGTGCTCTTAACACAGGTAAGCTACAGTCACCCCAGTGCTCTTAACACAGGTAAGCTACAGTCACCCCAGTGCTGTTAACACAGGTAAGCTACAGTCACCCCAGTGCTCTTAACACAGCTAAGCTACAGTCACCCCAGTGCTCTTAACACAGGTAAGCTACAGTCACCCCAGTGCTGTTAACACAGGTAAGCTACAGTCACCCCAGTGCTGTTAACACAGGTAAGCTACAGTCACCCCAGTGCTCTTAACACAGGTAAGCTACAGTCACCCCAGTGCTCTTAACACAGGTAAGCTAATATAGTGAAACAGCAAATCTGAAACTACTTCAAATTATCTTATCCCATTATGTACAAATTCAAAATATAAAATAGTATAATTCTGAGAACATGTAGGCTGGCTGAAAAATACTAACCTTTAGTTATATAATCGATTATTTGCCTTAGCTTAGGTCTTCCTTTTGGGTTAATGAGTAACGCCGCGGCTAATGGCATGCAACTGCCAGGGTGGTCAAATGATACATGTAATGTCAAGTATTGGATTAGTTTTCCAAATGAGAAAATGTCACTAGCAACCGATCGATATCCAGTGCCGTCCACGATCTCTGGCGCTATGTGTGGATAGCTTGAGGAATATGCAAGCTGTGCTTCTTTGGAAAGTTTTTTCCTCGTATAGGTTTTGCCTGAGGAGATTGTGCAGCTTTTGCCAAAGTCTATAATAACAGCATCATATCCGGTTTTGGAATTATTCGCTTCCAGCACAACGTTATTTGTCTTTAGGTCATTGTGGAGGTAGCCTCTGCTGTGAATGTGGCCCATGGCGCTTGCCACCCCCCTAACCACTTTGACCCATTGATCATTGGACAAATTCTTCTTTTTTGATGCCTTTAAGATTGTCATGCTATTCTCCCCTATACCGTGGAACTGTACAACCATTTTATATGGTAGAGTCATAGTACATACACCATAGATCAGCGGGAGATTTGGATGATCTCCAAGTAGGGATATAATGTTGGCTTCGTTCACGACCTCTTGCTTAAGTTTCTTGTGGTCCACACCACGACTACTAAACTCTTTTACAGCCACAACCATTCCTCTGTATTTGGCTAAATTGCATTGGCCAAAGGTCCCAGCACCAATAGATTTTCCGATCTTTACAAGACCGGAAACGTCGATCTCTTTGACGTGACCATGTAAGATAGCAGTCTTTCTTTTAGAAATTGGCGGTTCGTCCTTCTTCTTATTCAAAGCTTTAGCAGCCTCTTCAGTCCCTTTATTTGCAGTTTGGTTCAAATTGTGGACTACCACGGACTCTTCAACTTCCATGAGTTCGGCGTTAGTCTGCTCATGGTGCCTGCGTTCCTCACATTCTTTCTGTCTCCTTTCCTTTGTAGCTGCTCTTTCTCGTTCTCTTTTTCGGGTTAGCCATCGCTTCTTATGTTTCTTGGCAAGGTTCTTGTAGTACTGCTTTCTTCGAACAGTGGAGTCCACGTTTTGTTCCATCGTGTTCAGAAGAACGACAACAAAGACACGTGAAATGTAAACCACGCGTTTTCATTTCCGCTGGCTGTCAAAAGGCCAAATCTCAGAGCCATGATTGGCTGGGGGCTAAAGTTTCGTCGATAGGAGTGATTGTCACCCCAGTGCTGTTAACACAGGTAAGCTACAGTCACCCCAGTGCTCTTAACACAGGTAAGCTACAGTCACCCCAGTGCTCTTAACACAGGTAAGCTACAGTCACCCCAGTGCTCTTAACACAGGTAAGCTACAGTCACCCCAGTGCTGTTAACACAGGTAAGCTACAGTCACCCCAGTGCTCTTAACACAGGTAAGCTACAGTCACCCCAGTGCTCTTAACACAGGTAAGCTACAGTCACCCCAGTGCTGTTAACACAGGTAAGCTAGTCACCCCAGTGCTCTTAACACAGGTAAGCTACAGTCACCCCAGTGCTCTTAACACAGGTAAGCTACAGTCACCCCAGTGCTGTTAACACAGGTAAGCTACAGTCACCCCAGTGCTGTTAACACAGGTAAGCTACAGTCACCCCAGTGCTCTTAACACAGGTAAGCTACAGTCACCCCAGTGCTCTTAACACAGGTAAGCTACAGTCACCCCAGTGCTCTTAACACAGGTAAGCTACAGTCACCCCAGTGCTCTTAACACAGGTAAGCTAGTCACCCCAGTGCTATTAACACAGGTAAGCTACAGTCACCCCAGTGCTGTTAACACAGGTAAGCTACAGTCATCCCAGTGCTGTTAACACAGGTAAGCTACAGTCACCCCAGTGCTGTTAACACAGGTAAGCTAGTCACCCCAGTGCTCTTAACACAGGTAAGCTACAGTCACCCCAGTGCTGTTAACACAGGTAAGCTACAGTCACCCCAGTGTTCTTAAGGGATGTAAGCTACAGTCACCCCAGTGCTGTTAACACAGGTAAGCTACAGTCACCCCAGTGTTCTTAAGGGATGTAAGCCATAGTATCGTGTTTTACTGAAATAAGTTCCAGCATAAACTGCTTTCTTAGACTACTACTATCATGGAAAGACCAGGAAAATTTCGGCAAGCTCTGACTTCCATGTTTAATAACGTCTCTTGCAGCTAAAATTACCCCGACACCACAACTTGAACATCCCTCTCCTGTGCGTGGTTGGGTGGGCATTCCAAACCTCTTAATATCACTGCTGCCTTTCCATGTCACCTTCAAGCCTGCCAGTGCTGTACAAGAAGGGTACATTGCAGCTAACACTTGGATAACTTGATGGACCACTTCATGAAAGTTATTTGGGGGAGCTAAGTGTCGCCCATCATCGTAAAACACTATGCCTTGGACCACATCAATATAGAGGAGGCCCCAGTGAATATTACTGACATGGATAGGGCAAAGAATCTTAAGGACATCCATTGACTGAATATCAGGTAGAAACGGATGGAGTTTTTTTTGTAGGAAGTCAAAACCAGTTGAAGCCCAGATTGGAGTGTAGCTTGGAAGGTATAAAGTGAGACCTGTATTGCTTCCATTTTTTCTAAGAAATAATAAGCATAATATGTCAATGGTACACCCATCCAGATACCTTTCACATGCCAGGTTGCTGAAGTCTGAAGCGTCAATCATGACATGTCCAGAGTTTGGGAGGGAAAGGAACATTTCATCTGGTTTTAGACTAAGTAAAACATCTTTTATGGCACCATCGTTCCCTGTCAGCCATGACAGCTCAGCTTCAACTTTCTCTTTGATAGCTGCTGTTTTGCAGTAAGCTTTAAGGATGTCTAGCGAACTTGCAGCAAATGACCCAAGAGCTCCTATCCGAACATAACAATTATGTGCATTGCTAGCATTTCTCAGCAATTTCTGGGCCTTTTCAACAATGGTTTCTGCAGGACGGTGAGTCAGCCTGTAAGGATCTTTGGGGTTACGAACATTTTGCTGCACTGACAAACTTTGTACACTGATATAAGTGATAGGAGGAAGCTGCGTTACAGATGCTAACTCTTGGCGTGTTGCTGAAGGGTCCATGCAAATTTCTAACTGGCTTTTCCCAGTGCTCTTTGAAGGTGAATTGGTAGGATCAGAGCAACTCGAGCCATCAGAGCAACTCGAAATGTTTGGAATTCCACCACTTGTACTAGGAATGGAGCTAGGAATGGAGCTAGGAATGGAGCTAGGAATGGAGCTAGGAATGGAGCTAGGAATGGAGCTAGGAATTCTGTGTTTTGGGGTAGTTTGGACTTTCTTAGTATTTGGTTTGGTCACCTTAGGGGTGCTGGCATGGACTGGAGGACCCAGGATCAGAATCTCGTTTTCCCATGTTTCATGGCTATACACCAAAGCAGGCATGTCTTCTGGATCAACAATACATGATCCATTCTTTGTTGTTCCATCTGGGAGTAGTATTTTTTGGTAAATATACCTCAAATATTCCTTAGAGAACATACCATCAAAAAGATCGTTGATTTGATGCATCCAACGAATTTCCATTTCAGACCAGTCACGTTTATGGTTTTTCTTCCAACCACAACCATGAAAATAGAAAGATGTTCCTGTAGCAAATAAGCAAAAGCAAATATATTACACTGCAACTCAGTGATAAGCCATTAGCACTAATGCATACATGACGTACATGTATGCTTTTCATTTTATAATAATTTTACTTCTTCTATAATTTGTTCCAAAGCACTGAACACTGAATTGAAAAACTGAACAGCAATTATACCCGGCCTATATTAAATGTAGCTGCATTAGTGAATGAATGAACTCATGAATTTACGCTATATAAAAAAAGTATGCAACACAAAGGACAGTTTACCAGCAGTTTTGTGCCAAATGTTGCGTGGCGTTTGTAGATAATTTTCTAAACCTGTTTAGCTAAACCACTTTAAAACATGTTTTAGCCTCGGTGTGAACGGGGTATACGTTTACATTCCACTCAACAGGAATCATGTACCTTGCTCAACTGATGTGATTTGCTTCTCGAAAGGACAGTCTCATGAATAATAGCATCTGGCTATACTGGTGGTTCATCAGCTGTTCCACTATATAATAAACAAAACAAATTTTCAGAGTAATGACATTTCAAATATTGTTTTTGCATCATGTACATATACAAATGTACATGTACATGTATATTTTTTTCACCAAGTGTTGTAAATACATTATATTACTGAAGCAGGCCAAACAGGCCAAAATGTTTAATAAAGTTATTGGACCAGCAAGTAGTTCGCTTGATGTCTACACCATTTATCCTCAACTATATATATGTATATATTTATAATATATATATTTATATATATTACTCAATCTGCAGACAGTACTGTTTCGCTCTTTGTGAGCTCATCAGTGCAGAACAGAGGTTTCAGACTTATTTATATATATTATTATTTATATATTTTTTAATATTTTAGGCCAGATAGGATATAAATAAGGGGGGAGGGGTTGGGGAAATTAGGCGGGGCTTTGGGTTTGGGTGTAGATTATAGGTAGATAGGTGTCCTCAATTAGTTTACACTTGTGTAAGCTAGGCAAATAATTTGACACGTTAATAAAGGTTATTATTATTATTATTATTATTATTATATATCAAAAACTTTGTCCGCCCCAAATGTATAAATATACACTCAATTGCATGCAAAATGTTAAGCATGCTTAAAAATACAACTGTTTAAGCACAAAATAGTGCTAAAAATTATTGTGTTGTCCTTGTTGGATGCGATACTAATCTAAAATTGATGGTTCTGATATATTAGAAGAAAATAAGTGATGTTTCGCACTTTGTATCTCGATCATTAGATATCTTGTATCTCAGTAGATATCTGTACAGTCAAATGTATACTACAACGTTTCTGCAATCGAGTGTATATAATATATATATAGTGCAAGCATGCAAGCTTCATAAAGAAACTCACATGAAGTTGTACTTCCTGGAGAATCATGGGATGTGGCTTGTAAATATAGTTGCCTGTGAATTTTGTGGCTAGCCTCAAATCCTTGGTTGGACATTTTGCCTATGGTTCGGTGTTGCCTCAATAACATTGGAGCATGTTCAATCACCATGTGTGCATAGTCGCCTGTACCTAGCCTCAATCCAAACAGCTCTCTCAACAGGAACCCCCATTCTTTACACTAAAACACATAAATATGTAAGGTGAGAGTGAGGTCACAATTAACATGAACTAGATGGTGCCATTCAACAGTAATAATAATAATAATATTACTAATAAACTTTATTGATTCTCCTGAAAAGGTTTATCAGCAGTAATTTACAATATTAGTCCACTGGATAAATAGTTTACAATATTCATGTCTGTGATGTATCAGATTTACAATCACAAGCTGATTCTGATACAACATGGTTTTTCATGTTGTAAACACTACAATAATATACATACATACTGTCATGCATATGTTACAACAATTCAAATATAATAAAAAGTACATGTACCTGTAAATCAAATTGGTCTATCAGATGTTCCTCTTCACTTTCAAATTCAGCATCACGGATAACAAGAGCAATATCTCTCCAGTTGGCGAAAGCCTGTGGAATGAATAAGTTCCCAATGAGTTTTTTTTCCCTGGTTCTACCACTCCAGGAACCTTCTTACCTTCAAATATAATTCAATCATCATGTCAGCTGCAAAGTCACTTAGTGTTTCAATGTTCTCAGTTTGCTTTGACAACTTTCTATGCTTCTTTGTCTTTGTCTTCGTCTTAGGCTGGACATTGAACAGTTCTTTAAACTTGCAACTTATGCTATCCAATTTGAATGACCAGTAGCTGAGGAGATCATCCACTTCTTTTCCTATTACTAATTAAGACCACAATATTTTAGTATAAACATGCAATTATTCTACAATCTGAAACGTTATACAAATAAAATAAAATGAATTCTAATACAGAACACACCTTCTTTGTCCATGTCTATTTCCACTTGGTGAGTACCGAAGTCCCTCACATATTTCCACTTTGCTTTCAATTCCTTGTAATACTTTAAGGAAATAATAATTATATTGCTCATTGTATAACCTGCATAAATATGTCTGTTAATGAAATGTGTCTGTTATAATGTCTGATATTACAGCGCACGGTAACTGTGAACTCAAAAAGTGTCTATTATAACAATACTGATATTGAATAATGGTTTTATTACATGTACATCCTATTTTTTTAACTCAGACAATTTTTTTGCACTCATGGTTTTATTACCAATAAAACACTCCCGCTCGTTTTATAAACAGTACTTCCAGATTGTCATGTACAATGTATATATGTGTACATATACATGTACCGGTATACTTACAATAATAAATTAGATCAAGTTACTAACCAGAACACGTTCTTTACAGAAGGTAACTTTATTAAGAATAAGCGTCTTGGCATTTTCTGGATCTTTATAGTATTCAGCTAACTTGTCTTTGGGAAGGGAACCTCTGACAATTTCTTCACAGTGTTTGAGATATTCTCTCTCTGTTGATCCTAAAATAAAACAACAATGGTTGATAGACATGGACTCTACCAATGTTGATAATGGTGTACATGTATGTAAAGAGATCACCAAAAGCCTCTAATCTGTATCTTGAAACTGTGACTTTGCATTCAGACAAATATGTTGCAGGCTATGGTAGATCCTAATCCTAAAACATATAATTTTCTGTAGACATAGTTTTTGGCCCACCCCAGTCTATACCAATTGAAATCACAGGCATTCAAGTTTCCTCAATCCTGATGATATTCCCCTGGTCTAACACTAATTGCATAATTTAAAGTACCTGAGAATGATGACAAGTGCACATTGTGGCGTTCTAAAGCTGTTTGTTGTCCAGGCTTTTCTCTGATAACTATACGATTACCCTTGAAGTTAGCTGGTCCATAGGAAGCTAGCTCATCATTACATTGTTGTAATGAACCAATTTGATGAGCAAACAACCCCAAGGACACAATTAGTTGTTCTATATTTCGCATCTCACAGTGGAGTGCACAAATATTAACAGAGCTCATGTCCTCTTCTAAAAGGAAAGTAAGGTCATCCCTAATGCCCTTGAACCTGCAAAGATAACATTTAATTGAATCAATAACCAGGGGCGTCACCAGCCATTTTGCAAGTGGGGTCCCATCCAAATTCAGTTGTTACATGGGAGGGTGTTAGGGGGAGGGTGTTCAGAAGCCCTGGAACCCTCCCCTGGGGACACCCATGATAACTACATGTATACACTGTAAGTATTCATCCTGCTACATCCAGAATGGCAATGTCAATTCTACATACCCTCCAATATTAGCTTTTGTTTGTATAAAGTGTTCTAAGCAGATTTCATGTGGGCCAAGATCACATGAGCACAACTGAAAATATTGATATGAAAATATATGGAATATACAATGTACAGAAATAAATGACTGTTACATAATTCACATGGCAATAATTACAATGTGTTGATCAATATATTCATTAAATATGGTAGCGCAAGTACATAGTAGTAAAGGAATTAATTAGAGAAACAAAAGAAATTCAATCACGCAGAACTGTGGCTCATTGGGAATTCTCTAATTAATTCCTTTTTACTATTTACTATTTTGTATTTTGTAAATGGGCAACGTTTTTGAAAACAGGTGTATACATACCAACACATATGTATATAGTCTGAATAAATGGTACAACTTTAGTTAACTTAATATTAATTAATACCAACACATATATATATATTTAATAATAATAATATGCATGAACAATCTCCAGAAATGGAACCATACATGTACTTGTATACATGTGTATACATGTATGCAATTTGGTACCTTTTTCCATTTTTGCTTACCCTAGTTGCATGGCAAAACATACAAAATTCCACATCCAGGCCTCTTCCTCCAAGCATGAAATGCTGATCATCATCTTTCTCTAATAGTAGGCAGAATGCTTTGTAATCAAGTATCACTACAAAATAAAGTTTGAAACCAAACAACTGTGACAAATTTAACAAGCCTTAGTACAGTACATATTTTCACATGTATGTAACTTTTTTGAAATCAGCACTTTATAATAATTTACTGACTTCTAGCTGTGTCCTACTATTTATTATTGCTGACGCAGCGAGCGAGCCTGAAGCGAGCGAGCAAGGAAGCAATTCTAATTCATTCACGTAGGCAGAAAAAAATCTCGATTTTTACCCGGCATGCAGTTTCCAATAACCATCATGCAATTCTCAAGAACCATCATGCTTTTCGCACCAACTCCTACATACCGCGCTATAGCCTGAAGTGAGTTGTTTTTGCGTTTCTGATCGGTAAATGTTGTGCCCAAAATATGTGTCCCTAATTAATTTGTACATGTGTATGTTTCTTTAGCCGGTATATCCTGACTCGTAAGCCCATCAGATACCGTATCTTGTGCTTTTCGTGGGAATTGTGTAGTTGAAGATCACCGTATTAATTGAGCTGATTAGTGCCGGCTGACCGTGTGTCAGTTTCAAGTGTGAATATTCGCATTGAAATCTCAATTATAAGTAATATATTAGTTATTCATAAGCTATCCACTTTTTCAAATAGACAAATACTATTCAAAACAAAGAAAGGTAGACTTGCCTAATAATTTGCATACTTGTCACTTTTGATAAAACAAAACATTTCATAACTACTATAGACACTCACTCTTTTGTTGTCTTTTGTTACTTTGCATCTAATATACACTGACAGCTAATTAGTAGTGCCCAGGTTTATTGGAATCACTCTAAGCTCTCCGGCACCAACTCTTATCCACAACTCTTATAAACATTGCATTCACCGTCAGCATTCACTGCTGTTAGGTAGCCTAGTTTTACTATAAATACTGGTATACAATATGTACAACAATTAAATTACCTTTGAACTTTATTCTGTATAAATTCCCATCAATACAGATCCCATTCTTTTTGATGTCATCCTTCTGGAGATTTATATCAGTAATCATATCTCTGATGTTTTCTCTGTTCAGGTCAGACAATTAAAAAATAAATCAATATCAATCAAGCACTGTATAAGAATATAGCATATATATATATATTTTTATTGATAATCCAGTCAATGTAAAAATTAAGTTATAGTCACAATGATACATCTTGGTATACAGTCATTTCAGATTTACAAAAATTCTGGCTGCCACGATATATCAATATATCAATATGTGCATCACTAATACTATTAAGTACGTGATGCAAAATTTACAAACAACAAACGTAAGACTACAATAAACATTATACTAAATATTTCTACCAACTTTGCTGGCCATAGGTCATAGACCATAGGTCTCCCCTCCCCGACCATAGGTCTCCCCTCCCCGCCCATTGGTCTCCCCTCCCAGTTAACCTGCTTTAAGGAGAATTTTTGATTATTTTATTACCCATAATGCACCCGATATATTGATATATTGATATTTCGTAGTGGCCAGAATTTTTGCAAATGACTGTATATATGGATGAGAATAATTTGGATTGGTAATATATATCGTACATTAATTACTGTACGCATGTCCTAAACTCGGCATCATGCACTCACCTGTTTTCACGGCAGTTTCCAATTGCCAGAGGGTAAACTGCCTTAGAACTTTGGCATGGGAGGTATGGGTGTTTGACAGGGACTATCCCTATACTTATTTGGTCTTTTCCTTCAAAGAGATTATAAAGCTTGCAGTTAGATGGATTGCATGAATTTCTTATATTTATGTCTATATAATGTTTAAACTTACCAATAATTACAAACAATAAAATATTTTACAAGTGTAATTTATTAGAGTGATGGCACTTATAACCTGTGAAACACATTTCTAACAGTTAATGACTAATAGTCAAATCAAAATTAGAGTCTATTCATATATAGCAATATCTACATACATGTACGTGGCAATTAAATGTCTGTTTCACAGGTTAACTAAGTGCCATCACTATACAAATGTATGTATTATTAATAGTGTTATTATTAATAATATTAATATTCCAGTGCCATTACTCTCTCTATTATTATTATTATTATTATTATTATTATTATTGGTATACTGATAAAGAACTATGATAAGTATATAAATGGTATAGCCGACATGTAAGTTTATTCATCTCCAACTCTACCATCATTTTTTTGTTGATTTGATTATGAATATTATTTTTATTAACTCTTATATAGTGGCACTCTTTGAAAACGACACACACATACAATTATTAATAGTTTTTATTGAAATATGACTGGTAGTGCATTATTCTAGCTGTGGTTTAGCAATTAAACATTTATAATTATCAATTTTTGACTGATAACCAAACTATTACACACAGGTATATATATATATAAAATTAATAGGGATATATATAAGTACAAATCTAATTTTGAAAATCATATACATGTACATTTACATATCCCAGTACACAATAATAGCAATTGAAATTACATTGTTACTTGAGAATTTAACTTACCAAACAGTGGACGGCCATCAATCTTGATGTGGAATTCCACAGTCTCCTTAACACAGCCATGTAATCGCTGTTCTCTCAGTGCCCAAATCAAAACATATTTGAGATTTACTTGAAACCCAGGAACTGGATCTGGTAGTGGTGATAAACCAACTAGGCCACTGACGACTTTAAAAATCATTCCCCTGAGGGCTTTCATATGATTTTTAATGGGAAGAACTGGGGTACTCGAGTTTTCCTGTTGTATAGAGAAGATCAATATTGCAATAAATATTGTAAATATAGAAGATTGATCAATAAGTATATTGCATGCACTGTACGTATTATACATTAAGTTATGTATACATGTATGTAACTGTAACTGTAAGCTTAACTTATATATGTACGGTATCTGTATTAAAATGATCCATTAATACAGACCTATTAATTCCATACATTTATTATAGATACTAGTAGCTATTATATTTTATTCCAAAACATCAGATACTTAACTACATGTAAGCTTACATACATGTACATAAGCTTATATATGATTATCTTACCCCATTTCGTCCTAACATTGTCCTGTTCAACAATGTTTGCCAGCCATCGTCTGAAATCCTGGCCTCTAGTTTCAGAAGCAAACACTTCCAATCAGGCACCCTCATGACGGATAGTCTTTTTTGCCATGCATCCTCGGAGATAAGGCTTTCAAATGCGCTCTTTACGCCTTTTTGTTCAACCACAATGTCGATAGCTTCTGTGATTGCTTCTCTAGCTACAGAGGGAGCACATTTTTTGTCAGTGGAACAACACTCACCGACTACGTTCGCCAAAGTTTCGTTATGTCTATTGCAGACGTCGATGATTTCCTGCATTACTACACTGGATTGCTGGCGGATTTTCCTCCTTTTATAAGCAGGAGCCAGAGTGGAATTCCTGATGTCGGTAATTGACTCCTCGAAGGTAGAATTGGCGGGACAATTTGGCGGGCTTTCTTGACCAAGTGAAGTCATGTGCCTTTTGCCAGTTTTGGCTTTGCTGTGAACTCTTTCATTGAATACAGTCGTCTTACCCTGCTCATTTTGTCGTTCTCCGTGATCGGCATCGGCATTGTCGGGAATCTTCAGGTCTAATTTGATGTTGTTTATGTTTGATATGATAGTATGGTTATCCAATAATTTCAGTTTATTGGCCCCATTACCAGACAGAATCCCTGTAATTAAGCCGAATGTTGTGGCCACATAAACATCTTGGTGTCTGGACTTGTTGTTGTTGATGCCAGAGGCAGCGAACCATTTGCTGGGAACAACGTGGCCGTCGAAGGTCTTCAAATCTTGGATGTTTACTTTCCGTATTTGTGAATCGATTACTTTGTAGATACTCAAACTGTAGAACTTTCTTACCTCGCAACCACAAACATCATCATTCAGGGCATACCAATTGTAACTTGGGTTTAAGTTTTCAGAAAATACGGCTCTGAACATCATAGATCGATGCCGATGAAACCAACCGATGAAACCAATCCATCGCGAACGATCGCGAACACTGAACAACAACTACTGACTCCAAGCACGTACTGAGTAGATTTGATTCTACCGCCAATATCTTAAGCCGGCCATATAAAGTATAATCGTATTATGAAATGAAAGCCATAACTGTTTTACTTTACTCGCCATGTTTTCAACAACATCAACACGACCTGACGAAATTAACGCCTACGTCACAACTGACACCAATTAAACACCGGATCATGACCGCAAACCCGTACTTAGTTCACTCCCTGCCGTGACAAAAAAGTTCGGGCTGGGGCTCCTCATGTATTCCAGCATGGAACACTAACGCATTTCACTTCCTTTGAACTCCCAGACTTTTCTTGCGAAGCAATCTACCAGTTTCGTTTGTATCCACAGCAGGAACATATAACTTCGCCATTCGCTTTATTTTAATTGAACTTTGTTATTGTGTCCAAACGATTTTGTATATGGGCAGTCCTTATTGAGACACTGGTGTGTTCCGGGACACGCGGTTTTCCGCCTAACCCCATTTAAACCTTTCCGACTTGAGATTTGTCATGCTTCCCATTGTCTGACATCCTTTGTACTGGCCATCATGTCTTCAGCTGTGCACTTTCCTTTATACACGCACAGTCCATCTATGTTGTATGGAATTTCATTTACTTCTCCTACCTGGCACTTACTCCACAAGGCTGGATGAAGCTTTGTAATAATGACCTAAAATTAAATCACATTTGTACAGTTTTATCATTGAATGTTTGCATGTATGCTATATAATCATAGTAATGAATACAATTAATGTGACATGGGTAAAATGAATAAGACGTGCTCTCGCGTCTAAGTAATATTTCAAATACTGGTCGCTGTATGCTTTTGGGGTTTCAAAATCCATGTAAAATTTCAATATACAAATAAATAAAGTTATAAAGGTCTATAAACAAACATATTACTTGTACGTTGTGTATGTGCATTCATCTTCGACGAATCGAGGCTCCTAAAAATATGATACAGTTCGTATATGAATATATTCAGATGTATCATAGTTAGGACGTAACTTATTAAACAGAGATGTTTAATATTTTCTCACCCTTTCTCAGGCTTCTCCAATATGCGACGGCACCTTCCTAGTCGTTCATGCTTTCTTAGGTTACGTCTGTCTGAGAAGCACTTCCCACAACACTTGCAGCGATAACTTTCTGTGTCTTCTCCTGAACTCTGACGATAAAATAGCAACGAAACGTCAATAATATACCCACAAATGTTCCATCTCTAAATTATTGCGAATGTACTGATGACTAGGGTGATTACAACTATTTAACTCTATGGCCATAACTGCAAAAGCACGTCACATACTGTGACCGAACTTTGAACAGTTGCATTTTCTTTGTAATCACTGTTCTCCAAAGAATAATTACAGTCATTTGCAAAAATTCTGGCCGCCACGATATATCAATATATCGGGTGCATTATGGGTAATTAAATAATACTATTTTGAGTTTCCTAACTTATTAAATGAAACAAAATTTACAAACAACAAACGTATGACTAAAATAAACATTATACTAAGTATTTCTACCAACTTTGCTGCCGTTAACCCGCTTTAAGGGGAATTTTCGATTATTTAATTACCCATAATGCATCCGATATATCGATATATTGATATTTCGGAGCGGCCAGAATTTTTGCAAATGACTGTATGTTACCATGCTGTTGGACGACCAATGATCCTTCTTTAGGTGATCCATTACTTTCACGTCACTTCCTGTAATTTTGGATTCACACTCAAAACAGGTCGAATCATCGAATCGCTTTGACCTAAATATATAAAAAAGAAATGAATGAAATGAATGAATCGGAATGATTTAATGAATGATTAAGGATCAAGAAAGGTCACACTCCAAAATACTTGATCATCAAGCACGATCACCTAAAATGCATGCAAGAGTCATTGTATAGTACATCATTACAAATGTGTAAGATCGTAAGTGAAATGTTCAATGCAATGAAATGAATATTCCAGAGTGTGCTTATTAAAAGTAGTGTGTTATTTCAAACTATTCAATGGCAAAATCTGACACAATAATGACGTCATTATATTTCGAAAGATAATAATATGTTGTGCACAATGCATAATGACGTCATTGCCTAAAGAAGTTTGAAGGGACAGAAATCAGTAAAATAACTTTATTGACATGTATTATTGTTATAGAAGTATTTTAATTGTACTCAATGCGTGCCTTCAAGGTCTCATTCATATCCTCCAGTCCCTTTATTTCATGAACCACTAGCACATCGATGTTTTCAGGTAGTTTGTCGACCACTGCTTTCTCCACATGTTGCCACTGATCCACTGGTACTTTTTTCTGTTTGCCAGTAACTGGATAATTACTGTTGCTGGACGAATCATCTTCAGATTCACTAGCTTCATTTTTCTTAATGAAGGGACAGATAATGAAGATCAACGGCATCATCATTTTTAAAAGTTTAGCTGTGTTCAAAAGATGAAAAAATGTAGAATTAATTTCGTCCTTAAAAGAAATATCTAAAAAGAATTATTTCATAATCATCATGGGATCCGTAGCACTACCTAAGCAGTTGATGCAATGAACTGAGTTCAATCTAATTATGCAAGGGTGAACAGCACAATAGTACATCAAGCGCCGGTCCTATATGTAGTTAATCCATTTTTACTTCTAGCGGACTGGAAAATAACAAAATACATACGTTCTCGTTTCAGCCTCGTCGCGTGCAATAGATTGTGGCGGTCTTTGCGCTCTCTGAAAAGGTAAAGGAAATCCACGATCAGGGACTAATTCAATTGAACTCTTGTAAAAATGAGTGTATCATGTTGACCTAGTTATGAGTATTCAAATGTTGCAAAAATAACTGCATTCGCAAACTTATCGCCAGTCCGGACTCCTTTCCTTTCCTCACTATTGGCCAAATGATAGCAACTGGGATTTTTACATCCATGCATCTTCTTTCGTCTCTTCCCTCCAGTCTGTCTTTTTCAAAGCGTCTTTTCTCCTTGTAAGTTTCTGACATATGAATGCGATTTTATCTTCAACACGTACATTTTTTGCATAGTGTTTATGTACTATCATCTATGTCTTTACGATGGTACATGGGCATATAGAAATACAACTCGCTATTGCTACCATTTCAAGAGCTCACAGGTGTGCATCATTTTTGTATAGAACTTAGAAAGCTATCTTCTATTTGTTAAATAGAAATACAACTTATGCTAGTAAAGACGATACCCTGTGCTCTGCTGTTCTTTTAATTTCGATTTCTTCCTTCTGAGAGCATCAGTGAATGACTTGAAATATGTAACGCAGGACTCTAAAACATGTTTCTAAAATATTTTCTTTACCTCTTAATTCAGCCATATACCAAGGACAATTTCCTGAATATTCATCCTTAATACTCTCGTTTATACGTGCAAAAACCTCTTCTTTTTTTTTGCGTTTGATACTCTTTCAATAGACCAAATCGGCTAAAATTAAATAGAAATGTAAATTAATGTAAACTAGACGCTTGGTTCAAGCGCTCACTCGTGCCCTGGGGCAATTGAGTACTTGGGGTACACCGTATCTTTGTATTTGTTTTACTGAATGCTGTATTAGATGTCTTCCCTTTCATACTATGTGGATGTTTTCTTGGTTTACATAGACATCTTTTGTCTTCATCACTGTATAACTTTAATACTTCCAAGATTGAATGTGTGAATATATTGATGGAATCTTGATGATTTGGGTACATTTTTTGCAATGTATTTTCTTTCGAGCCTCCTTATTTTTCTGCTTTTATATAAAGCACGTGTAAGTCGCCTCACTGGAATTCTGCTCAGTTCTCTATCACGAACTGCATGGTAGTTTAAATATCATTTTGATATTTATTTATTTATATTATTTATATTTTTTTGTTAACATCCTTGCGATACTCATGGTTTTAAGGGTAATAAAGATAGATAGATGTAGAATGGTAGTTGGTAGTTGTATCTACTATTACTACTAGTATAAACATCACATTCATAGTAGTTGTATTTAATACGGTTATAATAAATAAACTTTGCATATCGTGATCTACTTAAGGGTTAGAGACTGATGTGAGTGCTTTACCGGCAAATAGACGCACGCGCTGGCTGTAGAATGAACGAGAATTCAAATACTGCTCGAGGCGTAGCCGAGTGCAGTATGAAGAATTTCGAGTTCATTCTACAGCCAGCGCGTGCGTCTATTTGCCGGTAAAGCACGAACTAGAAGTCTCTAACCCATTTATTATTCAAACTGAATACAGTGCAGTTGTGAAATGTTCAAAATATAATTTTAATCACGGTAAATAAAGCAAAAATATATTTAGCTAGATCTCCCGACGCTTCCGCTGGATATCTCCTCTACAACCATTCCAATTGCAACTATTCTACAAAGAAAACACGAATAAAGCATTTATTTGTTTGTTTTTAAGTCATAACAAGGCAAGTTTCATTCATCATTTTTAAGGTTTGAGCTTTTTCACTCAACGAACAAGAACTGAACCGACGGCAAAAAGTTCTTGTTTTGAATAATAATTAGGTTCGTTTTTTACCTTTCATCACTGAAACTCCACAACGAGTTTGACGAACAGTCGTTTTAGGCTGAGCACCTGCTATTATTTCGTCTATTTCTTCTTTAGCTAGTTGGTTAAACCTGTCTTTGTCAGGATCAACAGCCGCCATGACACCGCTGCACCGTGCGTAAAACTGTGATAGACGGCACTAGTGCCGTTGTCATCAGATAACACATGATCACGTGATCGATTTTAGCCAATCAGAAGCCACAATTTAGTACAGTGTATGAAGTTTGAATAATAAATGTTTTTATTGATATAAACTGTGAAACCTTCTCATCAGTATTGAAAGATAATTCGCTTGCTTTCTCAAATATATCACAATCATAACTGTTTAAGCTTATAAGTAGGTAGGTAGCACAGCAATAGCAAGCATAAACTTGTATGACAACAATACATGTAGTAACACTCGTGACACAAATAATGCAAACGGTAAAGTCCACTTCACCTTCGTCGGGAAACATCGTGGGTTGCTTCCAGGATTGTAGTTCATCAAGTTTGTATAATAAAGGCTTTCATTCATAACATATTGATCGTAATTTATAAGTTTGGCATTGTTTATAACTTTGGCATTCGCTTTCATCGCATTCAAGGCTTTCATAACATGTTGATCGAGTATAACTTTGGCTTTCATGGCATTCAAGGCTTTCATAACATGTTGATCGTTTATAACTTTGGCTTTCGTCGTTTTCAAGGCTTTCATGGCTTTCATGTGTTCGCGGAACAATCCATATTTCCGAAAACGCTCAACGACTTTTAGTGTAGATTTACCTCGAACGGTGTGTGCATTTGTAAGCATTTCGAGCGTAAAGAGGAAAAAACAGAAGACGAATACCTTCACCATCTTGACTTGACTTTCTTCGTCGATCGACACTACAAAACGTCGCTACAACGTCGATCGCTGCAACCTCATGGTCAGTCTCGTGGTCTCGTTCCCAGTCCCACTCGATTGCAGATTTGCGACGTGAATAACAAAAATACGGTCTGTATTTTATACCTCGTGCGGCCTTTGGCCTGGGCACGAGTAATTAACAAACTCTAAAATTAAAAGTTGAATCTGGAGAACTTATAAAGGGAGATGCAGTGATGGCTGATAAGGGATTTGATATATCATATGACTTGAATAAACTTGGATTAAAGCTTAACATTCCTCCCTTTCTAAAGGACAAACCTGGATTTGATGAGGGGGACGTGATTCAAACTCAAACTATTGCAAGACACAGGATACATGTAGAGAGAGCGATTGGCAAAGTTAGACGATTTAGAATTTTCCATTCTGAAATCCTTGTAGCAATGCTTGGGAGCATTAATCAGATATGGTCAGTAGCTTGTTTTCTTTCTAATTTTCAGAACCCTGTGCTTGGTTAATCATCTATCTTATACCCCGTTCACACCAAGGCCAAAACATGTTTTAAAGTGGTTTAACTAAACAGGTTTAGAAAATTATCTACAAACGCCACACAAACTTTGGCACAAAACTGCTGGTAAACTGTCCTTTATGTAACCTTATAACCCCACTTAACTGCACAACATTGAACCGAACATAAACGAACTTCATTGTACACAGCATTATAGTACTTGCAGACACCGCACTCGGTTTATGATTATCACGCAGAAACATCCAATCATCACGTAATGTAGATAGACGAACATCCAAAAAATAGCGTAAGTAACATCACATCTTACCAGGCAATCTATTTAGCGATCCAACTACAATCGCTATATGCAACGAACGAACACGAACGCCAAAATCCACCATTCCCAGGCCTCCCGACCGCCACGGTAGTAGACACGATTCTCTCTTAATTAGCTCCACTTTCCCATTCCACACAAAACTCCACACCAACGAATTCACCTTGGACACAACCCAGCTCGGCACAATTAACATTCTTGCAACATAATCCAACTTGGACAGCCCCAACACTTTGGCAATCAACACCTTACCTCTCCAGCACGTCTAAATACTTACTAACAGATACAACATCACACAACACCGCAGTTGTGTCATCAGCATATTGTGAAATATTAGTATGCTGACCACCCGACCCTGGCACGGTAAAACTACATATACCTTTTTCTGCACGAACACTACCAGCTAACACCTCTGCCATCAATACATACAACATAGGAGACGGCGAACAACCCTGCCTAATTCCTTTCTCCAAAACACTACTTTCTGTCAACTCCCCATTACAGATTACTTTAGCCGTCGCACCAACAAACTCATCCATTTTCTAAAATCTTCCCTAAAACCAAATCTCTCTAGAACGTAACTGTTCAAAAATACCCTATCCACCCTTAAAAAAGCTTTCTCCTGGTCTAATGTCAAAATGACCCCTCCCTCTCCGGGCGATTTTATATTTGACGCCCACTTCAAGATGGCGGATATTTCCGAGATGGCCTGGAATCTACTAATATGAGCAGCTCAACTTCCGGTGAATCGTCTTCCTATTTTCTTCATTTTCTTTGTTGGCTAAACTGCAATTACAATAAATGTTGAAGGTTATACATATTTGGAGGAGAAGTCGTCGCAAACAATCCGCAATTGTATGTATTTATTATCTGAAATAAAACGATCCATTTTGATGAAGTTGGAACTTTTATTTTAGACTCTCATTTGCTACCGTATTCGTACGCGAGTAGAATTTTAAATGCCAATGCGAAGTCGTAAAAGCGGTAAGTATTGTAAGACAACTAAACATCAAGACAGCGGCATAAGATAAAATACGCTTTATCGTGGAAAAATTCGACTCGTACGAATGACAAATGAGATTCGGCGTACGGCAGTCTGATGTGTCACACCGGAATTAAATTATTCAGTCTCGTATACTGTGCATGCCCAGCGAAAACCAATACTTGGAATCGAAATTTATACAGGGCCGTACATAACCCAAAATTCAAGGGGGGCATTTAACAGCAAAAAAAAAATTGTACAGTTCTCAGTACTTTTTGGTATCTTTTTCGCCTTGCTAGGGAGGGGGGCAACGGCCCCCTGCCCCTGTGCTGTGTACGGCCCTGTTATAAACCTGTTATAAACCTTTTCCTAAAATCATAGAAATATTCGACTCAGTTCTGCGCGCGGAACTGCGAGTTGATGCCAGCGCCACATTCCGTTCTCACAATACCGTGCACTTTTGCATCTCAAATTGAAATTCCACGTGAGGAAATTGAAAACATAATGAATCACGTGACTTTATTGTAGTATTGTAGTCAGTTTCATCTAGACAACCTTTTTGAGAATGACTGTAAATACTCCGTATTATTTAAGTAAATGAAAATACGCAGTGGCTATTCGTACGGTAACCGTACGCTGACTCTCATCTGTTATTCGTACGTGAGTCGAATATTTCTATGATTTTAGGAAAAGTTGAAGAAACGTATTGAATTCAAACTATCCTATCTTCGTTAAGACGTACAAAGCGATTCAGAACAGCTTTATAACAGGGCCGTACACATATACAATATAAGCTGAATAGTTGGTGGGCTCAGTATTTTGTGATTTCAACCTTCCGTTTATGAGTTATCAGGTTTGAAATCTCAATATGCAAATTTGATGACGTCTACCAAGGAATCATTTATTATACAAAAATGCCCTTGTGCTGATTATTGACATTTGTAAACTTACATAATATTTTTACAGTCTTTATAAATGATTTTGTAACTTTTGTGCCCATTGCAAAAAGTAAGTTCTTATTGAAAAAGTCTAAATAAGTTATGGTAAATTCCAGGATCAGTCTCAGGATCAGCATTTCCATCGTTATCGGAAGCTTTTAGGAATGCTGGAAATCATGAAACAGCTATTTCGACTTCAACTTACTCAATTGCTCCGCCAAGTCAGATCAAAAGCACGCATGAACTGTTTGTGCAAGAGGACAGCAGGCAAGCAAAAACTTTGGACTGCGTGAAGGATACAAATACGGAAATCGTAGCGAATGAATCATCCTCAGTTCGACGAGAGAAGTCGACATATAAAAACAGCATTACAGATACGCAGAAGGAGACACAGAGTGGACAATCCCTTGGGACAATCCCTTGATATGTACCCCGGCTGGTGGCATCGAAAGCACTCTGTCTGAGCAATCCTTTGCAAAGTGGTCAGTACTTCCACATTTGCGGCCGGTTTGGAGTTGCCCCCGATAGTAGACCTTTAACTTAATAAGAAGAAGAAGAAGAAGAAGAAGAAGAAGAATGGTTTATTGGACAATATATACACGGAGTGGCTCTTGTCCACTGACCTAACTTGATATCCAGCAACCTTCACAAAGCTTTGTATTTGTTGACTGACCGACATGGTTACTGTTCTGACTCCAGTTTCTATCTTTGGATAGTTCGGCATGTTGTCCCTTCTGATGTGATAGACGTGACCATATTCACCTAACTCAGCATGTAGCTCTTTATAGATGACTTCATAAGGCAGGTAATATATTTTCACATACCTCCTTCTGCGCTCGTCACCACTACCGGGTATCCATTTATAGTGATCGTTCCAAGACTTAGAATCTGCTCTACGTACTCTAGACTTTCAAACGTAACAACGACTGACCCATCCTTATCGTTTGCACATATTTGACTGCTTCCTCCTCGCATTCGGCTATTATTTGCGATTTTGCTTCATAGTAAGAGAAATTATCTCTTAAGGCCGTTATTTTAAGGATTGGTAAATTTTCGCCATGTTTTGTTTTTAATTTTTTTTAATGGCTTGATTTTGGTTCTATACTGACCATCCTCCAACTCTATCGTTTTTGTTTTTGTAATTTTTGTTTTGATTCGCCGTGCTTTATCCTTGAAATCTGTCTAAAACCTTGTTGTATTACAAAAAAAAAACAGAAACATGCCAAGGTACCGAGTCGATCTTCACAGGAAGAGACAGAAAGAGCAGCGAGAGGAGCAGTTGAAAAAGAACAGGAGGATTGAATCACTGGACAAGGAGTTAGAGGACCTACAATCCTGGACAAAACTGTTGGCAATGTGCATGTGCATGTATGTATTTCTATATTAACCGACACGTTCAAGACCGTGGGAACCCATTTCTTCAGTTGTTTCGGTGATGTATTGATACCCTTCATTAATTAAATTGTGCTACACCTGCTGCTGTCCGAAAATCGCTGCTCTCAGACCCGCCATAATGCCTTATTGTTGGCGCCTTTGATCCTACAATGCTGTTTACACACTCATTTCGTTGAGAAGAGCCTACTGGGGCCATCTTCTGTGCAGCTTTGTCACTGAGAAATGGCTGTAGTGCGTCTTCAATACAAGCACGCATATCCTTTAATATATTTTCCTCCAGGTAGGTCAGTGTGGCGGTAGTTCTCTGGATCACTGCTGTATTTGCACCACTCATTGCATTTTATGTGATCTCCGAATGCGTGAGGCACTATATGAGATTCTGTGGTGCTGTCGTCATCTCCAAGGTAGGTGTAGTAGGTCACCCCGTGTTGCACGGCCTCAGAGAAGAGCTCAACAGCAGCATTAGCCTCCATACTCTTTGACGAACCTTCATGGTTTCGCCTGCAGTCGTGAGACCTTGGTTGACGGCTGTCTCGGTTTGCTTCTTGGCATATTCGACACATGGTGTTTCTAGTTGCAAAGCTGACAACTTTTCCTGTTTTCAAACCAACTACTGATCACATGCCAGAGGAGGAATCTTGTGACCGGCACCTTTTACGCCACCTCACATCATTGGAAACACCAGTTTGTATTACATCGTTACCATTTTGGCTTTCCACAAGTGACCGTGACCTTTCCTCGTCTTCACACCGATGGCAACATCTTTTAGCGATGTTCTCTATTGCACAGCCAGCTTCTCTTTCTCTTCTTTTGTATGAGCTTTCAATTAGAGCTGGAAGTCCTAGCGTACTACTGCGCATATGCATGTATTAGTTGGACTAAGTGAAACACCAGCTGAATAGTGTGAATTAACCCAAGCCTTAAAATTGAATTTAAGTTGAACTTAAAGTACATTAAAATTTAATACAGTCTTTAAATTATTTATAGAACTTTAAATCAAAACTTAGATTTTCATAACCCATTTAAGTGACTGTCAAGCGGTGGCATTGCTTGGCTTGTTGAGTGTCGAGTTCGTTGACAGGAAACACACAAAACTGTTGGGGGCGAAACATTTAATATTATAAATTACTCAATTCTAGTCAAATTTACACTTTACAAAAATCTTTCGTCTTCTTCTTTTCTTTGCCTTTTCTGTCCTTTGCTTTTGCTGTCCTTTGCCTTTGCTGTCCTTTGCCTTTGCTGTCCTTTGCCTTTGCTGTCCTTTGCCTTTGCTGTCCTTGTCTCGTTGTCTTCTTCTGTCTGTTGCTTTTCTGATCACTCGCAAGGTTTTTACTTTACATTTGTTCTCACCCCCCAACTGTCCGGAACTCGCTTAATTTATATCCCGTTATTAATTTCTAATGAGCCGAAAATTCGATGCAAGTGGGCAAAACTCGAAATTCATTTTAATTCACCCAAATAACCCTTATTTTGAAGTGTTTTCGAAAATCAGTCCAGAAAGTTTAAGCGATTTTTATTTTCCGAGAAATCGAGCAAATTCGAAATCACTTCCGGGACGACCGGAAGCGCCAATTAAAAAATGCAAATTTCGCCAATCTTAAACTGTCTCAAAAAGCCACAGGACGATTAATTTCGAAACTTTGTCTTTGCCACAATTAAAGTCCACTATCTTGACGTTGGAACGAACCTAAATTTGTTTCCCTAGCAGGCGCTTAAGAAATATTCTGAGTCTCTGAAGTAGCCCTCGTGTGACCTCAAACTCAGAAGGCTAATTTAGGTCAAATTGAAGGTAGCTAAATGCTTTCCGGTACACAAAGTTTTGGCATAAAAATTGAATCATAGTCAAGCTATACCTTTCTAATTTATCATATCAAAATTTTACTGGCGGCCAGCAAATAGTCTCCCGTGGAGAGGACTAAACGTTTCTAGTATTTTCACCAAATCGGCACTTCGTTACGAATCTATAATTAGCACTGAATGTAATTATCGTAACAGATCAGGGGCGTAGCGTGCATATACGCACGTACGCACGTGCGTACAATTTAAAATCCTTAAAATATATATATTATAAAAAACATAAAAATATTTAAAATAAAATGAAATCTAAGACAAAATCTTAACAGCTCACGGCAGATTACTTGCTGCAAACTACTCACAGAAGGCAGGAAAATGCTATTTGGGAGACCCTATACCTCAAAATTTTTCGGGGAGCATGCCTTCACATCCCCCTACGAGCTCGCGCCTTCACCACTCGTCAGATTGTGTCCCCAATAAATTTCCCCTTTCAGTCAGTCATTGTAGGCATGTATAATGATGATTGTAGTTAGTCTCAAACAAAATAAATACCAAAAAACTGGCTTCGCCTCGGGTTGTTATATCGCTATATATAGCGGTAGCGGTATATAAGCCGTTTACATAAATCCTTTACACAACCTTTACAAAAATCCTTTACACAACCTTTAATTTACATAAATCCTTTACACAACTACAAAAATCCTTTACACAACCTATACATAAATCCTTCACTCAACCTTTACATAAATCCTTTACACATCCTTTACATAAATCCTTTACACATCCTTTACATAAATCCTTTACACATCCTTTACATAAATCCTTTACACATCCTTTACATAAATCCTTCACTCAACCTTTACATAAATCCTTAACACATCCTTTACATAAATCCTTTACACATCCTTTACATAAATCCTTTATATAACCTTTACATAAATCCTTCACTCAACCTTTACATAAATCCTTCACTCAACCTTTACATAAATCCTCTACACATCCTTTACATAAATCCTTTACACATCCTTTACATAAATCCTTTACACATCCTTTACATAAATCCTTCACTCAACCTTTACATAAATCCTTAACACATCCTTTACATAAATCCTTTACACATCCTTTACATAAATCCTTTATATAACCTTTACATAAATCCTTCACTCAACCTTTACATAAATCCTTAACACATCCTTTACATAAATCCTTTATATAACCTTTACATAAATCCCCCCATAAAACTGAGTGATAAATGCATTTTACTATGTATTTATGTAGCGAGAAAGTCCGCTGGAAAACGAAGAAAATGGTGTTTCCAAGGCTCTAGATTTCTAAATTTTCAGGGGGGGCATGCCCCCTCACTCCCCTAGAAACTCACGCTCGTCGCTATGTGCGTACATTGGGGAAAAAGCACGCTACGCCCCTGCAGATATTATACAAACACGTAAAATCAGTTTGAATTATACACTAGAATGTTCTATGATAGTGACCAAACTAAGGCTATTCGATATGAAGGAAGTAAAGGAAGTCCTCAGCTCTTTTATACAAGTACGCCGAGTACGACATAAAAGTACCGGTCACGCAACACGGAATAACAATAAAACGAGTTACTTAACGTTTGAAAAACCTTTTCTGCAGCTAAAACACCTAAAATGCTTTACTGAAGGCCACCATTTTTGCACAAGCACCGTTCAAAGTATGAATATGACAAAGGCGATTTTGACTTATGCGGTTCCTTCAACGAAGGCAAAACAAACGATTGTAGGTTTGTACACGTATTTACCTCATGCGATTCCTAAATATATAACTCGTTTAACTCTACTGAAGACTCAAGAGTCCAAGGATTTCAGAATTTGACGTCGAATCTGTGAGAAATCCGAAGGCAAAACATTGTATGGAGCACTGAATGGCATCAAGAAAACGATCGATATTCCCAATAGAACTCAAGCGAACAGTACAAAACTAAGGAATACGGCACAGTATACTCACATGATTCCTTGTTTTATTTATTTTGTTCTTGAGCTCGAAACCATCGTTTGTTGACATATTGAATGTTGATTGTAGCGATTACATAATAACATTCCCGCGTTGTCTACACATCTGACTCGTGATTCAACAGGGCAATTTCGCTCTAAATAGTCTCTAGTATCCATTATTTGACACGATTCCAAGATATATCAGGATAAAAGGAAATTGTTAATCTTCCTTCTTCAAGAACTATCGCTCAAACGGCGCCCACAATGAATTTTATCCTGCGAAGCAACATGACATTTCGCGCCAAAATGTGAGCCTTCACAATCGTGGCCAGCGGATACATAGGGATCCCGACTAAGGTTTTGTGTGGTATCACGGCAGTTTAAGGGTGTCTCAAAGTAGGTTTTACTGACCACACTTTCACTTTTCATTCGGCACATTGATAGACTTATCCTAGACCGATCAAAAAATATTGTTGAAATCAGTTTTTCTAAAATTTCTCAAGATTTTGATGATCTCTAGACAAGCGACTATATGCGTGATAAACTACATACTAAGGCAAAGCAGCTGAGACAGCATTCACACTGTTTGATCAGAGCGATTTTGAATAGAATCCCGTAGCTCATATGAAACTCGCGCGCTGATTGGCTGAGAAGCAAACCGGATGAGAGGGTATTCAGCGTGGAATTGGGTGCTTTGCAAACCGGATGCAATGGATATTTAGCGTGGAATTGCGAGATGGAAGCGAGGCTGTGGCTAAGATACGATATACGCGTACAAAGGATGGATTGAGAGTTGAGGTCAAATCAATATTTTAGCTTTGTTTGCTCTCATTTTTCATTTGTAAAATTCATTTTCATCAAAGTGAAATTAATGTCACAAACACAGAGTACTGAAAAATCTTTACGCTTTTTCAGTTGTACTTGAAGTGTCTTCTCAACTTAAGCTTAAATATAAACTGAACACGAAAGAAAGCAAATCGTTTTGAATCTGGCTTTAGTATCTCTAGCACTAAATATAATCGATGTAAAGAAATCTATTAAAGCGAGATGAGAATCAATGTTTGAAAGAGAGACCACGAAGTACAACGACAGCAAATCATGGCGAACGACATTTTCAGACCGGCATAAAGCAACCACAATCTAATAGATTAAGCCAACAGATAAACAACAAAATCAGTCCAATTTAATTCAGCATTTACACCTAGCAAAATCTGTACCTGTAATCATACAAAACTGCAAATTTATCCCGTGTTCCAGTTGTGTTCTCTTTGCTTGTCAGTCGATCGGCTGCCTTTTACTTTGAGCCTTGTGTACTTGTTTTGTACAAGTCATGTAGCTTCACTCACTGAATCAAAGCTATCGCCTCTGCATCTTTATCAATAAATATGGCTTTGAAAGAACTATTTTGCCTGAGAATCTTCAGCATTCAGTAAGGTAGTTAACAAATCCATCAATGTCCTGTGAAATGTTGAAGTTCACTAGATTCAACTTCTCATGCAAGCGGCACTCAGTTCTCTGATCGGATTGAAAGCAACAAGAAACGGTCAGTTGAGAAAATTTGAACGATTTATTTAAGTCTTATGAGGATAGAATAAGTCCGTATTTTCGTGTATTTCCAACTAACTTCTTTGTTAACTGAATAACATCAGAAAAGCATACTTACAGGTTTGACAAGACTGATTCATTGATTGTGAAAACTTGAACTGAACTTCGAGCCTGTCACTGATCACTTTTAGTCTTTTTGGTTGTAAGTTTTCGTTAACTATGAACTGGTTATCCATATCTAAATCTATGGCTGTGTTTCTGTTGTAGATTGACCCTAAATCTAGACGTTAAAACGACTGAAGAAAACAACTTTTGTCTTCAAGTTCATGCAGATAAACTGATTTTAGTATTCAATTTTGCTTGATTCCTATTGGCTAGCGTAGCGAAAGACTGAACACTGCACTGGCTTTCTTAGCGACGCGCGATATAGCGACTCAAGATTGTCTAAAAACTATATATTTTTCAAAACAAAGAGAACGCTATGGGATTCAAGGAAAATTCATTGGCTCGACTCGTGAATTCCACGTTGAATTCCCTCGTCAGCCAATGAATTTACCTATATAATTCGCATAAACATTATTTATGCGAATTATTCAAAAAGTTTGATTTTTTATTTAAAATGTATAGTTGCATGAGTATGGCCTTGATGGTATAGTTTCCTTTTAAGATGACATATATAGGGGTGCCAAACACAGTCTTAATGCCAAATTAAAGACGATATCTACTTTTACAGTCTTTAAAGAGCTTTAAATCAAAACTTAAACTTTCACAACCACTTTAAGTGATATTTAAGTATATCATAAAGAGTAACAAAGCCGCTTTTCGGACTTGTGGTAGCTATTAATCATTTTAATAATTCCATCATTTTACATTTTACATTCAAGCAGTAAGGACTGGGATTAGTGACAGAAGTTACAAATAGAAATTAAAGTGAAACATTCTAAGTTGTGAGCCCCCTGTAAAGTAATTGTGTTTAGCATCACAAACAATATTATTTATCTTACCATTAAGTAGCTTTCAGGTGCTAGTTGGTTTTTGGTTTCATTTTTGGTTGAATGTCCCCATAATGTATGACGATAGATGATATATTGTAGACATGCTGATATTTTATTTCTGCAAGTTTCTCTCAAATTTTAACGTGGCCGCAAAACGAGCGAGAGGCTTTGAACAAGAGGACGTTGTAAGGACATAATGGATGTTCTGGAATAATTTTGAAGGAGAAGAAGGCGATACTGATTCAGTACATATTATATTATAAAACATCACTCATGTTCACTGTGAAAAAGTGAAATAAAACAATGGCACGGAATACATTTCTGAGGCAAGTCACATTAATTGCTACTTCCAACAAGAG
The DNA here is from genome assembly GCA_033675265.1 of Actinostola sp. cb2023. Lineage (NCBI taxonomy): Eukaryota > Metazoa > Cnidaria > Anthozoa > Actiniaria > Actinostolidae > Actinostola > Actinostola sp. cb2023. Next base: position 244,653 of record JAUJYZ010000929.1, read on the forward strand.
CCAAATTGGCTTGACGCTCGGGCCAATTTGTGCTTATGGAAGTGATTACAAGTAAAAATGAATTCTACAATCACCTTTAAAAAAAATAGGCAGTCTAGGACTGCATGTGGCTACTGTTAGTAATAAAGTTCAGAATTATATTAAATATCACATGCTCATATTAATAATAGGAGTAAAAAGAGAACTGCAGAGGTGTTTTTGATTGACCTTGTCTAGTAGTCAAGATAAAACTGTTATTATTATTAAAGTGTACTGAGATCAGTGTGAAAACCGCATCGTACTACAATCTCACTATCCTGTTGGTGAAAAGCATGGATAAACATATACGCCCATTTAATTTTTTTTTTTTGGTAGAGGCGAGGGTATTTTTTTACCCTGAGTCCCACCTCCCTCCTGCCAGAAAACAATGTTGGGTGATGTTGGATCGAATTCAGAGTTTTTAAAAACAAACTAACAATCCCCAATATCGTCTAACAAGGTCTTCAAACTGAGTGAAGTTATTGTCAATCCTGGTTAACTATAGTCTCGTGACTATATAGTGTCGTCACGCAACGCTCTCTCCCCTCAGACACGGCTGCTTACCCAAGCTGTACATTCCGTTCCAATTGTAAGTGTTTAGCCAATCATATAAAGTTATTCGTTATTCATGTTCACTGGTTGTCAACGACTCGCCGACACTCTCATGCTCATGTTTCGTTGTTTATTTACGTAAGAACATTGCAAAGTTAGGAAATGAATTCACAAACACGATTTACTAGTCTTCCGTATTGGTTTAGTCTTGGTTTAGTGTATTGCCCAGTTAAACTCTTTGATATTCGTTGAAATGAAATTATTTCGCTGCAAGGCAAAACGCTTCGTCAATGGACGTCATCCTGTTTGTCACTGGTCTTTGGTATCAGTCTGGAGTAATGGCGACCACATGGAAACTCCGAAACGTAGCTTCGACGTTTCCATCAATCAATAGAATGTCGACAATCCGAATTGTCGAAGTTGTACGTCGATCGATTGTCGACCGCCTACATCCGCTCGCTCGATTCCGCTCGACTAATAACCCTCGATTCATGATTGGCCCCGAACTCTATCCGAAGATTCTATTGTTACATTACGGACTTACACACTCGATGGCATAGTGGCTTCGTTGCTAAGCAACAGTAGCCACAAAAATTGGAACGTTTCACGATTGTGCGAGTCATTCTTGCTAATCTTCTCTGTATCGTTCCAATTTACATGTAATTTCTCGAAGCATACGAACATATCCCGCTAAGTAACGTAAGGAGTTCGGCATACGAAGATATTCCGATAAGTAACCGTAATGAGTTCGGTTGTGCTCGTTGTACGATGTGAACTGCACGAGACTGCGCAGTGCGAAAAACTAAATTTTGTGACCATGACTTGTATTCCTCAGCTCGGGGCCCTTCGGCCCAAGCAAAAAACTCCCAGATGTAGGTAAATGCCTGTTACAGGTTTTCAAATGACGACACAATTGGACGTTTATTTTTCTCGTGTATTTTTTCTCACAGTTGTCTATATGAGAGATTTTCCATCGCCAATCTCGCTGACCTAAATCAGTATAGTAAGTAGTAAATATGGACGTAAATATGGACTCTGTTAGACGCGAGACAATTCTTAAAGCTCAAGAATAAAAGTAACTCCTGGCTCCATTTATCACCTTTTCAAATTATCAATTCCCGATTTCCCTTATGCGATACCACTTAATTACCAGAATCCTTTTTGAATTATTATTATTCAATGTCTTGACTCCTATGAGAGTACCAAGATATGGGGTACATGAATTAGAATAACAAAAGAAGCTATGAAAAGGATTCTGGTAGTAGTGGTATCATTTCGTCTTAAGGGGAAAGGTGAATTCAATGATTGATATACATGTACCTTCACACGCTCTTCTTAGCAAAATGTCATCCTATTCAAAACAATTTCGCTGCTTCGCCATCACTGAAATGAACCTTGATTTTTGGAAGAGGCAATGAACTCCTTACGATCCCCGTTTCTCTCTCTCTCTCTCTCTCTCTGTGGAACCTAATGCAAACGTGTTCAAAACATTAACCCTTTCAGATTTAATATTTTGAGGACCAAACTCTTTCAGTACTTCATTACATTCCCCTAATGAATTTATCTGGCAAACAAATAGCCCTAGAGAGCGAAGAAGTTGTTCCATATTTATCATCTCACAATGCAAAGTCATCTCGTATTCTTTTGAAATTAAACTAAATCAATAGGGAGCATCTATTATATTAACAACTTTACAATTTTCAAACACTAATCAATATAATATTTCAACAATGTAATCAGTAAAATTATGAGTCACAAATTTTACTTCAAATTGGATGACTGCATGTTTGAAGAAAAGTGCAATGAATTGACTTGAAATTTTCACTACTTAGTTATATAGGCAAGTTTCGTGTTTTCTCTTCGCCATTAGCATAAAATAGACTTCAAGATAGAAACAAATAAATGGAGAAAATAGCAAAGCAGAAAGAGGACACGCTTTGAGGAATTGCCTTTGTTTACAGACCACTGGGCATTGTCAAAAATAATAATGAACAAATCTTTATCGATGTCTTGCCTGCTGTAGCCAACAAGCCTTTCAAGGATGACATGGACTTCATCTTTTGCCAGTACTCCCTGTCCTTCGGTAGCTTTAAGATGGATAAATACGCCACTTCTGGTAAAATCCTCCACTAGGATTGGGTTTTCAATTGATTCTTCTAGTGTTATTATCGGATTTTCCACACCGCATGCAATGCAGTACTCTTTCCAGCACCAGGAGGAGCAAGGACTATTGTAAACAAATTCACTGGCTCCAATTCTATCGCAGACATTCTAAGGGTGGTTTTGGGAGCCATTAGTCCTGAAACAGCACTTAATAGGCCTGGAAACATGATCTCTTTCACAACATTGTGTGATCTAGAGAAAATAATTTAGCCTTTCCACCACATTTTCTGGCAGGATCTTGTCCCATATCAGTTCTATGGAATGCAGCTCTCGCAATGCTTCCTCATGCATACCTACAAATATTTGCAAAAAGTTAAATATTTGTTCAAAAGTTATGACGCAGAAATGAAGGAATATTTTTAATGAATGGATCGATGTATATATATGTGTAAGTCTTTTTTAGCGGCTTCTAAGAATATTATGCGCGTGAGTTTAAACACAAATAGCCTCAGGAGAAATGAGTGGGCTACCTCATAAAAATAGTTTGTTTCACTTCCGCTGTCACAGTGTCACAGGTATTTTGAGAAAATCTATAGTTCGTTTCACTTCCGCTAGTGTCACAGGGATTTTGAGAAAATCTATAGTTCGTTTCACTTCCGCTAGTGTCACAGTGTCACAGGGATTTTGAGAAAGAGATGGTACAACGATCTATAGTTCGTTTCACTTCCGCTAGTGTCACGTGTCACAAGGATTTTGAGAAAATCTATAGTTCGTTTCACATCAGTCGAAAGTCACTTTTCAAATGAGAGTAACGTTGACTTTTATATAGTGTTGCTAGATCTGTACATTTTCTTACGAAAATGACGTAGTTGGTTAACCCGTACACGACGATAGTACCAGCACAAGCCAGTCAACGCCAACAAGCGCCTGTATTTTCCTGTAATCTATGTAGCAAGGAATACAGATATTTAAAAGCCAAAGAAAATCATGTTAGAAAAAATCATCCTGAATTTAAGGATCAAAACATCAACTGTGGATGAGAAATCTAAAGACCAAATTGATAAAAATGCTCAGTAATGAGGAGAAAGATGACTATTTTGATTATGCAAAGCTACAACTTGGTATTGGCCTTTTTATCAGAAACTTTGATGATTCTATCAAAGAAGGAGTTGGCAATCGAATTATAAGATGCTGGAAATTTTATTTATTAATATACCGAGCATACAACCACACTAAATATGCCTTTGCCGCACTTCAACTTCAAGCATATGTGCAAGCTACAATGTATGTTGACACCACGTCTTGCACATAGCTTGGCGTGGAACCGAAGTGAGAACAACAGTGGAGGTCCTGGAAGAAACATTCCTATGGACTTGATATTAGAACATTTAAACAACTTGGTTAAAGGAATGCTAAAACATCTTTTGCAAAATTTAACAGAAAGTGCTTCAAAAAGATGCAGTAAGGCTGTTGAAAGGCTGTTGGAATCCGTAGATAATGACCTAGATGTAAAGTGACCAAGAGGTCATCATAAAGTTCAAAAATCTGAATCTGACTTCCGTGCATTGGTAAATGAACTAGCAAAGAAAGGTGATGTATTTGCCTGCTGTCAAGTCTGGACTACAGTTCTTTACATAAGTGGATAACCCATCGCAAAAAAAGAGTTGTATAAGCTTGAACCGATTGTTTGAAAAAATGAACGCAGTCTTTCTGAAAAGGTAAATGCAATTTAATATTGTCAGTAAAATCACATTGGAGGAGACTATTTTTAAAACAATTAAAACAATTAAACTACGAGTTCAAGTTTTCTATGAGGCAATATCCTCATAGAAAACGAGAACGAGTAATCTAATCGTTTTAGCATAAACCATCCAGTAGATCAGTAGAAAATGACAGAAACAATAATTTGTCGACAAACTCCTCCAAAACACTAGCAAAACGCGACGAAGAAGCAGCCATTTTGTTTGTTTACCTCTAATCAGGGTCTATGAGCTGATAGACCACTACTAACGAGCCAATCAGATTGTAGGATTTGCGATAGACCACTGGATGGTTAATGCTAATTGTTATTATGTACATAGTACACCTATTTCAAAAAATGTTATTAGGGCAAAAGGCCCTGAGTCTTGCGACTCACCTGAAAGGGAGTATTGAGAGAATAAATAACTAAAGTTTTAAAACCACAGGAATGTCCATATGACTATTCAAATGTTATAGCTTGTCTTATACACCAAATAACTGAAAAGAAAGCTGAAAAGAACTTTTGCACTTTTGCACTTTTGCACTTATACTTCTTTTTGGTCTGGTCGCATAGGCTTGATGCCTCTCGAACAACAACCTTTTTTGAAATAGGTATACATAGAGAGGACACTAATATATTGTTACTAATGCAGTCTATTTGAACCAAGCAACATCTACAATATCAGCGTATGCCTTTATACTTTCCATTTTGTAATTTAAGTATTCTTGCATCATGTCAAAAAGAGGAACAGTTCATGATTTGAGTGTCCAGGCGATATATAGTTGCAATGTATGTAAGTCACTGCTACAGAAAATAGCACTAGAGTACAAATACTAAAAACATGCATAGTTGGCTATTGTTCAGCCGGTGCTATTTGAGTGCTTCTACTCTAATGTAAAGCAATGAAAAAGCTTTACATTATGTAATGCTATTTTTCAAATACCATTTTACTTGTTTCTTTCACTGCATATGAAGAGTCCTTTATGATATTCATTCAAAATATAGATTAGCCTGATCGATTACCTGACAGTCAGAGATTGTGCTGGTAATGTGTTGATGGTGTTTTGCATTTACTAAATAATCAATCATTTCTGATGTTGTTAATAATTCACAATCTGTATCAACACAGAAACTGTTCAATCAATTACAATATTAACTGAAGTACATTGTATAAACATACTACAACTCCATCAATCCTAACATTGCTGACGCCATGGAAGCCACATATGAATCCCTGTCACTGCTAAAGTCATCCAGATCATATTGTCCCCCAAATTCATAATCAAAGTCCATATTCAGTTCAAAATCTTCACATACATCTTTGATCATAAACATTATATCTACAGCATGTAATTTTTTGTAGACTGGTGTTAATTCCAACAAATCCTCCCAACAAAAGATGCCCTTTAAGTTTTCAAAACAGATTTAATTAGTGCATTTGAAAAACCAGTAGTGGATTCAGAAGACATGCATTTAAAGTAAGCAGGACAGCTTTTTTCTAGTTGTTTCTGGTAGTCAGTGAGAAGTTCTCTCATTTCTTCCTTATGCTGTTTAGATACTTTCCTTGTTTTTCTTTCCCTCTGTTGCTGTGAAGTATCACTCAAAAATGATGGCTGCTCTACTTGACAGCCAGAATCTGAACATGAACATTGAGCATGGCAGATGATACAACAATCATGATCCATTTTCTATTGCTTACTTTCACCAAACTCATTCAATAAGATTACTTTAAGGCAATCTTCACTACTCCTGGCATAATTTTTAACAGTTTGACTACACTTTGTTCAATGACTACCTGTATAAAACAGAATAGATTTTGCAGCCATTCCATCGCGACTAGCTCTTCCAATTTCCTGTACAAAATCATCGATCCGGCCACGGGGTGGGCCATAATGAACGACTTGTCGGATGTCCTTTACATTGATACCCATGCCCAAGGCTGTTGTTGCAAACGTTACTCTAAAAATACCATCATTGTGTTCAAAGAGGGAGTCTGTAAAGTGTTCCTATGATACATTCCAATTAAGGAATTTTTGGCAATGGGCTTAGCAGCACCAGGGACTGGCTCCCAGCTCCAACTTGAAATGTCGATATAGCTGTCCACAATGATTTTGGGACTTACAATAAACTATATAGTCTTAGGAGTGTTTATATTCTGATTTTTCACAACACTTATCAGCCATTCAAAGCAGTCAAGGCTTTTATTGACCTTGGCCTTGTACAGATAACTGTTTGGCCGATCCGGGTTTACAACGATCTCATGAGTTGTGGGCTTTAGGGCAAGCCCCTCAATGGTATATTTACTGACTTCAGCTGTAGCTGTGGCAGTCAAAGCCAGCACTGGTGATCCAATAGGAAAGAGAGAACGTACTTCGCCAAGTCGAAGAAAACACTCTCTAAAGGCAGCAGTTTTGGCATTTCCTTTACCCATTTTACTGCGAAAATCCTTGTATCGCGACCTTTCGTTTTGTATAAACTTCAGCTGGATTTTGGATTTTTCTGTTCCGCCAATATATTTTTTGCACTAATTAGTACTAAATACAATACAAAACAATAGAAATGTCACTCTTTAGTACTTTAAATAATGATGTTTATGCTGAGTTAACTTTGTACTCAAGAAATGGACATACATAGTGATTGTCGGAACAGAAAAACCTAAAATCCAACAGAAGTTTTCAAAACGAAAGGTCGCGATACAAGGATTTTCGCTGTAATGGGTAAATTTTAAAAAATTGGAAAGAAGGCATTGAAGGTTTGTAAATAAAGCGTAAATGAGCATATCTAATACTGTTTTGTTGAGCCTGGTTCACATTGGGCTAACCCCGAAACCCCACCCCCCAGCTTTTGAGGGCCTTGGAATTCTTCAGAGGTAAGCACTAAAAGTCCCAGGAATTTTTCAGGGATCGCAAATAATTATTCAGGGGTGGAAACATTTTTTTTAAAGGAATTATTCACACTTCCAGCGATCGTGGAGATAACAGCGATCCTGGCGATCAAATGTGAACTAGGCTTTAGTTGTCATTTGGAATCATGAGGTATCAACATGCTACATGTATTCCAATTTATTTTAAACTATCGTTTAGCTTTCCTTTAAACTTACCACTTTGGAACAACATGTGCTTCATTTGTAACCAGCCCGAATATATTTTGTTGGTACACAGTGGACTGTAGCATTTTCAGCCAATTTTTGTTGTTAATGAGTGTCTCGGGGTTAGCAAAGATCACAGAAAACTTTCCAGCTTTCACATCGTCTTCCACACAATCGTCATTCAGGCAATAGGCAGAAATTCCATATTTCTCCACCTCTTTCATGTGTGATGTTATCAAGGCATTTAGCGGACAAATAACCACAATTATTATTGGATTCTGAGCGAGAAACCACCGGGAACAAGTTGAACAAGACCCTGGTAGCAGGGTTCACTCGTGCCCTGGTGTCGGATTGAGCCAATACATGCTTTGGTCCAGAGTAGAATTGGGATCCCTGTGGGGGTGTGGATTTCGAATGCCGTGGCCGGAGTTTGTATATGAGTTTGATTTTCGCTTCTAGAAAGCCTCCCTTTTCTACCTTCAGTCTTCAAGTACTTTTGATTGTTATTTGAGGGGTTGAGACGTATTTATTTGGTACGCTCGGGTCGGTTTTATTTCGAGTTGAAATCGTCTGAACTCAGTCGTACGTAGTACAGCAACAACACATGGACTTTAATATAAAATGAAAATAAAAACAAACAAAAATACACAAATGCAATAATATAATGCAAATTCAAGTCCAATTGATCTCCAAGTAGATATAAATAGTATACTGTATAAGTGGATCTACAGTGTATATAATTTTTTTAAACTCTTCAGGCCGGGCGTCGTTGCCTTCAACTGACTTCTGGATCGGATTTCAGTCTTCCAGGTTTGTAATCCTTCAGTTTAACTTCAAGTTTGTATATTGAAGCTATTGATAAAGATACTTCCAAGGCTTCCATGTTATGTGTCGCTGTTTCAGTTCGCGAATATCGGCATGTTGACATCGAGCGAAGAGTCGCTAGACCTCGTGGCATTGATGGCTCTTCGTTTTTCGCTGCTGAGAGATCTTCTCGTCTTTGACTACACACAGAACACTCTGACGAGTAAAGATATAGGATTGCTTAATGCAATTCAATGTCAAAGAGCAAGATAACTGTGTATCTTTGATATAACTATACTTGTTATAGCTAAATGAGTTTCTTTTTTTTCTTTTGTTCCTTTTAAATCTAAATATAAAAGTCTAATGTACTAAATTCCTATCAGTATGTATCTATATTAAAATACCCTCTGCCCAACATAACAATGATTGTGTGTTTGCATTTGGCCTACAATATTACATTTATTCAAGTAAAACTACAATGACAATGAACAGTAACAGAAAATGAAAACAGCTAAAACCGGGTGGGTGGGTGGGGAAAAGAAGCGAGTATACAAATGCACGACTATAAACATGTGCTGTAACTACAAATACTTGATACTAAATGATGCATGATACCATAAATCCATCAGCAATTATGTATTTTGATATATCCCAAAATAATCAAACCCTTATCAGTATATATCTATATTAAAATACCCTCTGCCCAACATAACAATGATTCTGTGTTTGGCCGACAACATTAAATTTATTCAAGTAAAACTACAATGAAAATGAACAATAACAGAGAATGAAAACAGGTAAAACCGCCAAACCAGAAAAAAACGGCCAAACACAGAAACACGAAAACGAAGGTCAGAGGAAACTGGAAAACATGAAAATCAACCCACTGCATCGCGCATGTGCAAACTAACTGAATACATCGTGTCAAAATCAAACTCGAGATAACGTTTATACGCGTCCGACTTCCATTCACCCATGACCTGAATCATTTCCCCGGGAACCCTGGGCCTGAAGGCGTGGTGGGTAGCCCCACCTCGCCGAAAGGAATGCCCTGAAAAAAGGGTAGAGGAAGACACCTGCGCTCGTGCTAGTAATTCCCGAAATTTATGTACGAACAAGGCCTTTGTGAGGGGAACCAACTTCGAATGTTGTTTATATGCAAAGACAGGAGACCCATCGGGAGCGGGAAACATCCTGATCATCTTATGAAAGGCTGACACAGGGCACAAAGGAGACCCCGGAACCCCGGAATGGGAAATAAGGAATGACAAGGCGTTTCTCCCTACATTTAATAGTTTTAGTCCAATAAAGAAATACTAAAATAAATCAATCAATCTGACGGATGTTACGACGACAAAGATCACGCGACGGGTCAAGGCAAGCAATGGACCAGCAATAAGAAAGAAGGAAAATAACCCGGCACAATACACAACCCATTCAAACGGATCCCTAACGTCAAGAACGTGAAAAACTCTAGACAAAATATCAACTGTAATAGGAAGAGCGCGCTGGAGGAAATGCGAAGAAGTCTTAGAGAGACCTTGTAAAGTTAATTAGGAGTCGAAAAGAAGACTGAAAGTATATTTTATAATGGTCGTCAGAAAGCATGTTTCAGCCCCGGTTATTTGCTTGGCAATAAAGTGAATTTGGCGCAAAAACATTCATGATTGTCGAATAAGGTATAATCCAATATTGTAAAAGCCAATGATCATGGCTTTCTGCTTTATATTTGTAAAACATCTAAGACAACATGAAGACAGCCCCACGAATTTTATTACCACTATGTTCGTAATCTGCGGTTGAAACCATAGCAACATTAGCTTCGTGCTGTTCGCAATAAAAACGGGCTTGCGGCTTGTTATGAGCGACTGTATTTACGATTTGGTAGCGGAAGATTTGTCCAACCAGATTAACAAATGTCCTGTAATCTCTTGTAGACGAGAAGCGGTGACAGACATGCCCACAGTGTTAAATTGAACGCCTAAAATCTCCATGTTAGTTGAGGGTTGTTCAGACTTGTGAGTAGACTATTCAAGAGTCCAGTAAATCACCAAGAAACTGATAGGCAGCCACAGCAGCCACAGCAGCCACAGCAGTCGAAACGTCACTCACACCAATAAAATCATCTAAGTAATTGAAAACCTCGTATTGAACAGGCCGGCAAATGTACGAAACAGCGTTAGTGATGCGTTGACAGGCCATTGCTCCCAAACGAAATCCCATTGGAAGAACGGCATCAAAATATAATTGATTATTCCATGAGTAACCAAAAAAATGATAATCCCCAGGATCAATTGGGAACTGTCTGTACGCTCTTCGCAAATCACGCTTGTACAATATACATCGTTGGAGCTAAAGCACGGCCGCATGAAAACAACCAAAATTAAGCACGGAAATTAGCTCCAACGATTGCTTTCGCTCCAACGATTTTGCTAAAACTTGCTCAGGTTATGAATTATGTCAATCTAAAGTGATTCCAAAACTTTCATCCAAAAAAAACGGACAGATTTTTCGCAATATCCAATTTTATCCAAAACATTGACTTTACTCAAGTTCTAATATTTATTTTTTTAATGTTCTGCAGTGCAATCGAATTATATTGTATCATAGGTGAATGATAGCTCTAATTGTTGCCAATGTTTTATGGCAATTGCATAAAACAATAGCAGAGGATGTTATGACCCAAAGTTTGTCATAGACGAGTGCGCCGAGAACTATAACGGAGTCACCTTAAATCCAAGATGATCCGCCTGTCAGAGGATCCTTTAGGAACAGAGTTCAACGGTGGAATAACAAATTCGGAGATAAATGGATTCTTGTCAAATGGACCCAGCACACTCCGGTGAGAGATTTCCGTATAAAGATAAGCTTCAATAGCATCTGGAAAAAGTTCGGCGCCTTTATGATTACGCTTGTCAGTAACCCGGAAATGTGTCTCCCACATAACCGATAGTTACCAGGATATTAATCTAACAACGCACGCTAGGTAGGAACATGAAACCGTGAAGGCACCGGTAAACGACAACCAAGAAAATTGGGTCGTCCACTCAAATAAACAGTGTCATGCAAGTGAACTAGATCACAACCACGGATTTGTCCTGTGTCCCCGTCAATGTCACGATTAACAACAAAGTCCCGAAGAAAGTCACACTTATTAAAAGAATCTTGAAATGATGCTGTGTCGCACTGACAAGTAACAAACGATTCAATGTCACGATGAACAATAGTAGAGTCTCGAAGAAAGTCACAATTAATAAGAGAATCCTGAAATGATGCTGTGTCGCACTGACCAGTAACATCACAAACACCGCTCTCGCCAGTTGAATTATCCAATGGTAAAAAGGAAGTTTTAGTTAGACGTGGGGAAACTAGTCACTGACCATTTCGAGAACGAACACCCTCCGAATATGTTAATGGACAATCATCAGATGTCTCACGATGAACGCGGCGTTTCTTCTCGCGAACCCAGCATGTAGCACAAATATGCCTGAGAAACTTGGGTTCTCCCTGAATGGTACCCTGATGATCTTGCGTGAAAGTACACGTTCCTTTCTGAAATTATCGACAAAATAATATGGGGCGGGACTCCAGGAAAACTTTTGCACGTTCGTCCGGCTTGGTTGTATTAAAATGGCCATGTAGAATACGTGCATCAAGATGATGAAATGAATCACCCCATTCGGCATGCCCACTTTTGATTTCTATCAAAACTGCTCCATGGTAAGCGAGTACGGCTTTCCACTCGTAGGTAATCGAACGATAGATTAAATTAATCAGATGATATATGCGCTTCCCTTGCACGCTTCTCCTTCTTGGTGATGCGACCACGATGAAGAATAGAGGCGTAACTGGCAATGAACTCTTCCATAGATAATTCATCGTAACAGACATCCTTCGAGGCATATGAAGGGTTTAGCTCGCTGTGTGGCCACAGCTGAGGGACAACAACACGGGTAGTAGGTTTCACAACCTTCCCTGATCTGAACTTACCCCGTTGTGTAGCCGGTAAACCACGAGAGTATGATATGCATCCAAGTTGTGATCTTCATCATTCGAGTCAACATCATCCTCTAGGCCCATTTTGGCGAGCTGCTGGTCCACTCGTTCTGGAAGGGAGGTTATTTGCCATAAATCGGGCAAGGCAACCGCTGAAGGACTCGGCGCGTTGCATGCGCACAGGCCCCAGGATTTTCTGTCAAGGCTGGCGACAAAACTCCGTTCACTGCGGCTCGACGCCTCTGCAACTCTCGCTTCAGAAGCTCCTCCTCACGCTGAAGACGCTGAAGCTCCTCCTGTACTTCCAAATTATTTAACTGTTCCCGAGCTCTCTCCGTACGCAGTTTCTGCGCCTCCATCTCTGCGGTCAAGCTCAAGTCCGAAGACGCCCCTTCGGTAGCTGTTGTCGCTGGCTCCTCAACCTCTTCAACCTCTTCAACCTCCGCAACTTCGCCCCGATCGCCCGTGCTATGAACACTTCGCGATTTCTTACGTGCTGAACGGCGCACCATACTGACAATATTCAAATTTTATAAAGGAGGGAAAAAGAAGCGAGTATACAAATGCACGACTATAAATATGTGCTGCAACTACAAATACTTGATACTAAATGATACATGATATCATCAATCCATCAGCAATTATGTATTTTGATATACCCATGCAAAATAATCAAATGGGGTCCAATAGTTCATGGTTCTTGGGTAATACTGGCAAGTGGGCATCGTCCATTGCTGACCAGTACATCATTGGCTGGGTGAACGTACTACTATTCGGTGATTGAACACTGGATGCGTAGGGTTGGTAGTATGATGGATTTCCTAGTGAACCGTATATAGTTTAGCAGAATGGGAGGATGGCGGTTGCGCACTGGGCGTCCTGGCTGTAGTATTGATGCCTCTGTAAGTGTATCGTCGTCCCTCGCTTCGTCGTCTATTTGATTGGAGGAATGAAATGAATTACAGTCGTTTCGCTTCTAAGTAGTTTCGCCTCCAGTCACCCAGAGGATCAGTATTGACTTCGGGAAGGATGTCCTGTTCTTCAGAATCCCCTAACTGGTGCTCTTCTATCTCTACCTCTCTTGCTTCCATGTAGGGACCATATCCTCGGTCGGGGTTGGCTGATGTTCTGGTATCTGATGGTTCGACTCAGTTCTTTGTTCTTGCAAGCGTAGTTCATCCCAGGTCATACTATTCATCCTGTCTATCAACTAACTAAATAGTACAAAATTCTTTGTTTGCCACCCTTAGGAAAATTATTCCTACTTACCTTCTACTTAATACGTACTTAACAGCTATACTTTAATGCTACATAACTACTACTTAACTAGTACTTGCATCGTGTATTTTATTGGTATTTAAAGAGGAAACTTAACTCCTACTTAATATTATTTAACACATAATTAATCCATACTTAATCACATGTCTTTGAATACTTAACCTGTAGCTAACATGCGCACTTATAATATTAGTTAATACGAAGAACAAGAAAGTGCATTTAATGTGTATTTAAAAGTGCACTTAATATGTGCTTAAAAGAACCTTAATTCATATCAAAAGTATACTTGATCTGTATTTGATCATCATACTTAATCTGTATTTGAAAATGTATTAAGCTGTATTTAATGAGTACCGTAAATGTACTTAATTAACGTATCTAATATGTAGTTACCATGTATCAAATATGTACTTTTAAGAGGTATTTAACTTGCCCTTAATGAAAATAATTAAACATTACTTAATTTTATTTAACTCGTAGTTAACCTATAATTAACTGGCAACTATTATATACTTAATCAGGCACTAACGGGTCACCTACTTAATATGTATTTGTAAACGTGAACAGTATAGCAAAATGAGAACAACCTACTTAAGGTACCAGGGGACCTTCGTGAACACTGTTCACTGAAAGCCGCGTAGTGCACTAACCACTCGCCCAACATGTATAAAAGTATACATTTACTTAAAGCTGAATAAATGCAGATTCTAAATATGCTGGAGATTATTTCTTATTTTGTAAATATTATTTGTTATTGCACATTTTAGAAAATTCGACCGGCCTTGTTCAAAGAGAATTTTGCACGCGGAAATTCAATCGATTTCTAAACGGAAAGTGCCATTGTAATGAGCACACTTTGTTCCAAAAAACCGTGTCTCCGATTTTTGATACGTTGCCTCGTTTAAAAGTTATTTGATGATTTATGTGTAAATCGCTTAAAAACACATTAATGAACTTTGACAGTAAAATATCTCCTCAATTTCCGATTTCCGTTCATCGGAAATCGGAGACACTGTTTTTTAAAACAAAGGGTGCTCATTACAATGGCACTTTCCGTTTAAAAATCGATTGAATTCCCGCGTGCAAAATTATCTTTGAACAAGGCCGGTCGAATTGTCTAAAATGTGCAATAACAAAAAAATATTTACAAAATAGGAAATAATCTCCAGCATATTTAGAATCTGCATTTATTCAGCTTTAAGAAAATGTATACTTTTATACATGTTGGACGAGTGGTTAGCGCGCTACGCGGCTTTCCGTGAACAGTGGTCACGAAGGTCCCCTGGTACCTTAATGTGTATTCAGTTGTATTATATTTATTAGACTAATATATTCAAATTATTTATGTATTCATCGTCTTCGCTTGACACTTGGTCTTGAACCTCTTGAGGTCCTTGAGGTACAGTCGCTTGTTCCTGAGCAGACCTTTTTTTTTTACTGACCGGCGAACCTGCTGTTTATCTGCAATTAAAGTTTAAAAGCAGTCAATACGTACGTACAAATGAACTGCTAATAATAGTGCGTTACTCACGTTAT
Source organism: Actinostola sp. cb2023 (assembly GCA_033675265.1). Classification (NCBI taxonomy): domain Eukaryota; kingdom Metazoa; phylum Cnidaria; class Anthozoa; order Actiniaria; family Actinostolidae; genus Actinostola; species Actinostola sp. cb2023. The sequence goes on from JAUJYZ010000929.1 coordinate 259,769, forward strand.
AGTAGTCTATCTATAAACAGTAATTAAATTACCTTTAAAATAGCTCGGGTTTTTCTGCATGAAAATGTATTGATTACATTTCCGACGCAGTGACTGCTTTATCGACCCTCTGGTTTCCTCGGGTCTCCCTTCTTGGACTTTAAATTTGGACATCAGGATCATGCAGTATCGACGCACCTTCTAACGCCTCAACAATGTCTTTGTCCAAATCCTGCAGACGACTTCCCCTCATCTGAGGGAAAAACTTATCGAGCAAATGTCTGGCGAACTGTGTTTTCGTGGTGGAGCTTTTTAACGAGGCATTCAGCGCCATGTTGTCAATCCAGATTCCTGGACTTACTTCTTTCCACTAAAAATAAAAATAAATTTACTTTATTATTTCCTAGTTTAGTTAAAATGAGGTCTAGTCAGCTAATTCAAAATTAAAAACGTTATCCTAGGTTTTGTTGCATATTGTATTTTGCATTCCCAGACCGAAGTGCATTATGCATGGCAATGGATGTGTGTTCTTCTATTTTGGTGTTCCAAAACCCGCAAACAAATGAACACAAGTATTGATCAGTCCATAATGCACTTCGGTCTGGGAATGCAATATGCAACAACTAGGACGTTTTTTTTTAATTAGTTCGTATACAGGCCAATAAGGGACTTTACATTAAGAGGTCACACGACCCCTACCAGCAGTGCCAAAATGAACTCCAGAAATGAAAAGAGCAGCTAGAACTGAAGTAAAAGAGCGAAGTTTCAGCCCATGTCTAACACAGAAGAAATGACATTAAAAATGAAATTGAGCGTTTTCTAAAATTTTGTTTGGAAAATGCATTAAATGTGCTGGATTGCAAGCTCTTCGAATCCTAATAAACTTTGCGATTTTATTTTTAATTTAATTTCTCCGGTATCAGTCGGACATTATGAGCTGAAACTTCGCCTGCCTTTTACTAATTTTGAGCTGCTCTTTTCCTTATGGAATTCATTATGACAATTCAAATTCAACTGATTTATGTTCAATTGAAGGTATCAGGGTACCCCAAAAAACCTTTCAAACCAGCGGTTTTGATTTTTTTTGATAATCAAATCAAATTGAATATTATCTATCATCTCCAAAAAACAGAAACTAAAAATATTTTCCCCCTAAAAAGTTAGAATCAAAAAACGAATTTTGGATTTCTTTTGATGAAAAAAGATGTTGACAAGCAAGCTGCCAACAGCACTCACGCAACAGACTTTCGACAAAGATTCAGATGCGAAGAAAGTATCCAAAAATGGTAACTGCTCACTCAATACATCTTTGAATAACGATGCTAAACCACTCACGGTCATAGTGCTCGTATTTTCTGCCAGCAGTAACTTTGTTTTCAAGCCACGTTGTGTTACGTCGTTACGAACTGTAAGGCGATCTTCTTTTGAATGCCATTGATATGTCATCAGGTATTGGATCACATATTTGTGGTGGATTATTGACGCTTGTGTAAACAAAGGCGCCACTTGACTTGAAAACTCTTTTGCCTTTTGTTTCGGAAACAAAATAGCCATGAATCAAGCGCACATTTTGAGTTGCCGGTCAAAGGGATTTTATCCGATTTAGCTGAAATTTGGTAGACACTTTGTCAGATAAATATTCTTCAAAAAAATTTCTCCGAATTTTAATATTCAATTTCCTTCGAAAGTTATAACTTGTTTTGTATAAGTGTTTTCCAGTTTTTGCAGAGCTCGAAGTTTAGGACCGTATAAAAATGCAACGGGTTAATTTATCGATAAACGGAGACACTATTTTTGTAAGCTATATCTCATAAGCTTATAAAGGTATTAGTCGATGATTTCCGAAAAATTGCGGCTGTATGGTACCTCGGCAACGATAGTGATGTGAAAATCTGCACTTTTTTACCTATTTCAAATGTACTGGTTTTGTTCTAAAAACTAATTGTTTTATTGAATTCTGCATTTATTCAGCTTTCAGAAAATGTATACTTTATAGAAGTTTTAACGTAACGAGTACGCGCTAGAGCGTGTTGCGTGCATGATCCGGGTCGTTTGGGGTACCCTGATTCCAAGAGGGGTAGGGTCATGTGACCTCTTAACCACTGCACCCAGCAACGATAGTGCGTATAACGGATCTTCTTTCTCTAATGTTATATTGAGCAGACGTTTCATTGCACTTACACCTAGTGGCATCCCAATGGTTCTTGGGATTTTCCCATATTGTGGCACATCCTCAGGCAGTGACACAGCTGACGGGGTGCTCCTGTGCACATCTTTCCCGGCTACTGAAATATGTGCATTAAATATATCATACATTTGAAATCATATGAGAATTATTATACAATATGTTTTTTAGGGTCAATGAACTCTGTTCTACAGGTAATTCAGAAAAAGTACACTTCAACAAGAGACCATGAACTAGGTTTTCAATCAATATGACGTCACACGGTTTACAGAGTCTCAAAACGAACACATGAATTGTATACTTTGATGTTTGTAAAACGCGCATCACCCTCGTGGAAAATGTATTTCTCCACCGAACTATACTCTAGAACTTTAACTGTTTCAATCACAAATTAGTATAGACAAGGCCACAATAGATAATGCAAGCAGACTACTCTTTGACTTTTTGTGGAATGGCAGGGACAAAGTAAAAAGAACAGTTATGATTAGTGACCTAGATGAAGGGGGCCTAAAAATGTCACATATCGACTCAATTATAAAGGCGCAAAGAATTATGTGCTTGATTAAATTTATTACTAACTACAACAGTACCTGGAAATGGTTTTTAGGGCAATATCTCTGCAGTGTAGGCGGATCCTTTTTGTTAAACTGCTGCTTCGATATCAAACATTTAAATATCGGACTTCCTAAATACTACCACGAATGTCTGGAAACATGGAGCTCTTTATTAGCGACATCCAAACCTGAGACACATATAGAGATTTTGAATGAAGTAATCTGGAACAATAAGAATATATGTATTACAAATCGTTCGATATACAATAATAAGTTATTTAACATGGGCATAGTAAAAATTGGTAACATCTTGGACCAGTGCGGCAAATTAAAATCATTTGAAATATTTAAGCAAGATCTTCCGGGTATTACTTTGGCTGATTATTTTTTATTAATAGGAATTGTTCAGTCTCTCCCTCCGGACTGGAAGATAATTCTGAAAAAAAATATTCCACTGTCGAAACGTATCAACAGTGATGTTGTGATCCAAATTCAACTTAACAAAAAAAGAATAATAACACACAAGATCACCTCAAAACTGCTTTATTCTGAATTTGTCACACAATCAATATCATCTCCAACTGCTGTAAGAAAGTACGAAACAATATACTCAAACACTAATTTCAACTGGCAAAAAATATTTACATTACCTGTCAAAATTTCCTTAGATACTAAATCCAGAGAATTTCAATTTAAAATCCTACATAGAATCCTGTATACAAACTACCTAGGCTTCAAAATGAAAATTACAAGCTCTAATCTTTGTACCTTTTGCGAAAACACTGAAGAATCCCTTGAACATTTATTTGTGAGTTGCAAACACACAAGGTTTTACTGGATAAAAATCAAAAATTGGTTAAATTCTCTAGGTTACAACGTAGCCTCCTTCTCTGAAATAGACATCGTATTTGGTCAATGGGATAATGAATCGAACAATTCTATTACCATTATTTTTTTAATTCTAACTGCCAAGCAAGTAATTTATAAATGTAGAAGCTTAAAAATCAAACCTTCCCTGGATATTCTCATTGTAAAATTAAAACAAATCAAACAAATTGAGTATTTTATTGCAAGGCGAAGGGACAAGATGCTTGACTACCAAAAAAAAAGGGAAAATATAAATGTATAGATCATTTCACAACTTATATGATTAATATTTGTTCTTAGTTAGTTTATTTTTAATACAGTCAATATATAATCTAGCATTGCTATGTAGAGTATGTCGTAGTATCAGTTAGTAGAATTGTAAGTAGTCGGTATTGTAATGTAATGTAAAGTAGCATATATCCATAGAATAACGAAATGAAATGTTACAATAGCAATATATATTGTTAGTATCGTGATGTATATATATTTATTACATATTAAACATTGAAGTGAACAGAAAAAAAAAAAAAAAGAAAAAAAAAAAACTGTTTCAGTCGTTCAAAGACACTTTCAATAATGCCGTAGCAATACAGATGATTGATATGTTGATTATACGCACCATTTTTATGCTCAGCTTCCAACTGACTTCTTAATTTGTCCACCTCCGCCTCCAGAGCAGCAATTCGTTCCTTGCAGGCTACATGCACGTCTTTGGGGCATTTGCCTGAGCCGGCCTTTTCCTGTCTGCCACTCTCTGTCGTGCTTCGGCGATTGAAGGCAATTGGGGAGTATTTATTCCGCTAGTGCTGGCGGTTTCATCCTCTTCAATAATTTTTGAGGTGCTAACCTCATTTGCTTTTTTCAACATTTCCAATTCCATGGCTTTTTAATTTTTTTGTCTGATTTTTTTTAATGTTTTCTTCTTTTTCTGGATTTGCATGCTATTCTCAGTACCGGAAATAAAGCATGGAAATTAGCATAACAATAGATATCCCACAATGCATTGCTTGTATATATTAAAACCACTCCTTCCATTGTGCTCACTTGTTCCAACGACTTCAAGAGTGTTGGTCGGTTCTTGGTTTGTTCCTGATCCCGCACCACGTCATTCCCGACCAGCCACCAACTTATAGCCGTTCAGTGCTTTGGATACAGTGTTAGGCCACCAAAAACCCTACAAGAAGTTTCTGGTATGAACCAGCCTGTATTTGAACTGCTTTATTATCACTATTCTGACATACTCGTCGTTTTGAGTACTAGGTCGAAAGCAACAGAGGGAACACGTCCCAGTCAGAACGCCAAAGAGAAGGACAGTCAAGAGCGACTGTGGAAGCAGAACTCCAGTCGAGTGCGACTGTGCGAGCAGAACTCCAGTCGAAAGCGACTGTGGGAGCAGAACTCCAGTCGAGAGCGACTGTGGGAGCAGAACTCCAGTCGAGAGCGACTGTGGGAGCAGAACTCCAGTCGAGAGCGACTGTGGGAGTAGAACTCCAGTCGAGGGCGACTGTGTGAGCAAAACTCCAGTCGAGAGCGGCTGTGCATGGGAGCAGAACTCCAGTCGAGAGCGGCTGTGGGAGCAAAACGGAATATTCTGTCGAGAGCGACTGTGGGAGCAGAAGTGAAGTTGAGTCGAGAACGACTGCGTGAGCAGAACTCCGGCAGTCGAGAGCGCCGGCTGTGGGAGCAAAAAAATATTCTGTCAAAAGCAACTGAAAGAAAGAGTAAAGTCGCCAGAGAGCGACTAGTTGAGGGAAAGAGTTCAGCTGAGAGCTGCGACTAAGCTGAGAGAAAGAGTTCTAGCCAGAGCAACTCAGTAAAGGAAAGTATTCCAGGAAAGTATTCCAGCCCAGTTTGACTAAGGGAACGTGTTTCGCAGTCTAGAACGAGTGATATTAAAAGTAAACGGCCCACACAGCAGTTGGGTTTTTCACGCCAGTTGAGGGCGGGTACGAGAAATATATTTCTAGTCATAAGCTACTGAGAAGTTTATTGCAAATTTGAGAGTAAGTTTTACAAATTTGAGAGTAAGTTTATTGCAAATTTGAAAATAGTTGACTTTTATACCAGCCTAGACCGGCTGTGGAGAGGGAGAAGAGTTTACAGGCTGCAAAATACAGCCAGATTTGGACCTAAGTTGGCTGAATCATTTCAAAATCCAACCCTAGTTCAATTTTCAAAACACAACAAAAGTATTATATTCTGTGTAGATGCAAATTTGCTGCAGATCTACTTGGACTCCCTGGGGGAAACAAATGGTGTTGGATGAATGAATTAACTTTGAATTAATGAGTTTAAATGAATGAACTTTGATGAGGTATTGTCCAAGTGATAAAGTGCTATGATTACTTGACCGCCCATGCAACAAGTAAAGGGCTGACAACCTTTGTTCCGCGCTCCACGCAGACTCTGAACAAATTCGCTGTTGAGAACGACTGAGAAAATATAAGAAGATATATTTCACTGGTAGGCGATGACGCCTAAGGAGTTTTTGAATGTTCTGGCACTGAAAGCGGTACTTAAAATTAGAAGAGAAGACGAACATACGTAGTAACTCTGGAATTGTAGTCGATCTCCAGCGTACGATCGACAAGACGCGTTTTTACCACGAGTAGGGCTCCATTTCAACATCTGGACACGCAAAATCAAGACTGCAATAAGAGGGCGTTTTTCGATAAGTGCAAATCATATTCAAATATCCACTGAACGCTAGCGGAGACTCTCAAAGACCTGCTTGTGGCTGTTATTGTCGGCCCGGAAAATAGTAACGTTTTCAGAGAAAACATTTAGTTCCCAAAACATGTCACTGACGAGGAGCTCAGCTAATAGCCATTGGTTCGCAGGACTCGAGTGGTTATGTTTAACTGATATGTCTACATAAGTGTATCACGCGTTATGTTGTGGCACTGGTCGGTTGAGTTGGAATGCAGCTTCGAAACAGGGGTATAACTCTCCTCCCGGTTTTACTGGGTCAAGCTGCCATTCCTCCTCTCCTGCCGGTGGCCATGATATCCATGGTTTACGACCGATCGTCGATGTTTACGCATTGATTTTATTTGGCCTTTTGACCCCAAACTGTTGGTACCGTACAATGTGAGTCTGATCCAACCACATCCATGCACTTTTCAAGTCCAGAGTGACTCAATGGGTAACCGTGGATATGCGGCCACCGGAGGTCGAGGCAGGAATGGCAGAACCTACCTTTGAGTTTTCGACCCTAGTTTCGTCTGAGTTAACAGGAAGCTACAACCCTCACGCGCTTATTACTTACAGGACAACCTGGGATGGATTTGCTGCAATAAGAGCTGACGAAGCCTTTGATCTAGATAACTTGCAAAGCTCAAACTGGAATGCGGTTTCTTTGAATCAAAAGCAATCCACTAGCTAATGGGAATCAAGCAGTTGCATTAACTCGGGCTTCAAGGTAGAGCAGAATTGGACCAAAACAAGGAAGAGGAAAGCCTTTTCATAATGGTATTAATCTTAAGTTGTAGTCAGGTTTACAATACATTATTACTCGGGCTTCCTGTGGAACGCCCGAGTTTAAAATGCTGTTGGTCCTGTTCGCCACAAGTCGCCGAGTTCACGCATGCGCTTTACGTCCCTTGGATACCACAACTCGTAGCTTCGAATGGTTTCCGAACCCATTCTGAAAGAGATGGGTTAAAGGCTCTACAGTTTCACTGTACTCACTGCCTGAACGATGGCTCGGAGCGCATAGAAACAGAAGAGACTACAAGTACAGTACAACCAACTACAAAGCTACAACGAAGCCGAAGGTACTTTTGAAGAGTAGCCCAAGAGTGCAGTTATGATGTCGGCAAAGACTGAAATAACTTTTAAAATATATTACAACAGCGATAAATTTGGTATTTCCAGCGATAAGTTTGGTATTTCTACCTGTAAGCTTAATCTACTGGTACTTCGACTTTGTACTTCAAAATGGCACAATAGAAGACGTGTCAAGAAATGAATCGACATGTAAGCTTGTGTGTCTGACATTATGTGATAACAACTTGTGTACTGAATTGAATCCAATAAACGAGTTCAGATCTCGACGTGCAATGTCTGTTTGTGATGATCGAAGGAGATGTCGAACAACTCATCGTGATCGAAAGCCAAGCAGGATACCCTTGAAAGAATTCACACGTATTTTTCAGAAGAGAAAAATAAATAAATAAAATAAAAAATCAAGGCGACGTGTCAGACAGTTATGGTTCGTAGATCTGCATCATTCACTATTCATTATTTTGTGGAAACTCAGATGTGAAATGTACAACAGACACGACACATCAACAGACACATGTAAGCCAGTAATGTACAGTACTGTACTAGAAGAAATTATCGGCCATTACAACCAATTTATCTTGCCACGCTGTGTTTCAAAGAGGGAAAAGACAATCGTTTGAAGGCAAAACCTCCAACACGACGCAGTATCAAAATCAAAGAATCATAGCACGAGGTGTGATATACAGTGTAGAGTATAAAAAGTCTCAATCACATAAGAAATGTCCGTCAATCTTCACTGGGTACAGATATAGGACGAAATCCTCTGGTCCTACGTACTGCACTGCATATTGATCCAAGCCAAACATTAAGTGCACCATATAGCCAAGGTAATATTGTACTAGTTGGTCATAATGTGGGACAACAGTGTGTTGCAATGACTTTGTGTGCTTTGATATACAACAACGCGCAAACCATATCCCAGCTGCCCCAGAGACCTCATCCAAATAATGAATATTGCAAGTTTATCACAATTAGTCAGACAGTCTTTTCTAATGTTAACAGAGCTACCAACAATGCTCACAGTGTTTAACAGTGTTTGACACAGACTATCAACTTGATTATAGTGAAAGCTTCATGGGTAATTATAATATTCCTACATTCGTATGAAGTACGTACGCACAGTTGCTCACATTGCTCCAACTACTTTATTCACCCAAACCCAATCTCCTGATATACAATCAATCACGTGCATGCATGGCTCCTATTACACAATCACATGTACACTATTTATGTAAACACTATATCCCTCCTTTGACCGGACTCAGACCTTATCTATATACTATAACTAATCAATTAAACAATCAAGATACTTTGCTATTGAATACAACTATTTTCTGGAAAAACAGTAAAACCAACAAAACAATGTTCAAAGTCAAGTCTTTGTATAATGTCCATGACACAGGTAAATATGTAAAATCTATGGTACAAAGTCCCTTAGATAAGGTGGAGCATGTCGCTCCCTGACTGGTCGCTCCACTGGTACCTGAGCCGGAACTGGCTCTGGGTCAGCTGCTTGATTCAGTCCATCGAAGTCCAACTCGGACTCTGTCAAGTTTTCCTGGATATACACCTTCTTCACCGCAGACACATTCCGCATTAATGTGTACCCTTCCTCCCTCTGCAACACCACGCTTGCCCCTTTCCTTTCAATGACAGTGTATGGATCAGGGTCAAACGCGGGCGTCAGCTTGTTGTCACGTTCAAGTTTCAGTAGTACTTGATCACCTTCTTGGATTGTTGATGGGGTCAAACCCCTCTTCTTGTCTGCATATTCCTTCATGTGTTGTTTCCGCTCCTTGTCAAACTGTAGAGCTGCACGTAGCACTTCCGATGTTTCCTTTGATGGAAGTTGTGGAACCTTCGTGCGAATTTCTCGACCGAAGAGAATCTTCGCAGGAGAGACACCTGTTGTCGCATGGGGCGTGGCCCGATAGTTGAGCAAAAAAATGTAGAGCTCCATCCTCCAATTCTTCCCTTCAACATGGGCTGTGCGAATCGCTTTCTCTACTGTCCGGTTGAACCGTTCAACCTGTGCATTTGCTTGTGGCCAGTATGGTGTCACTTTCCTGTGCTTTATGCCATTAGCCTCGAGATACTGCTCCATGGTGGCTGAAACCAGATTGGAGCCATTGTCAGAAGTCACCTGTTCAGGTAACCCGTGAACTGCAAATATCTTCCTTAAATGACTGACAATTACTTCAGAGGTTGTAGACCGTAGAATCTCAACTTCCGGACAACGTGAACACGCATCCACGCAGACCAACAAACTCTCACCTGTCGGGAAGGGACCACACAAATCGATGTGTACAACTTGCCATGGTCGGGCCGGCATGGCTGATGTACGCAGAGGTTCCGGTGGGGGCCTGATTGCCACTGATTGACATGGAATGCAACTCCGTATGAGCTTTTCAATGTCCCGATCGATTGCTGGCCACCACACTTTCTCCCGCATCATTTGCTTGGTACGAACTACTCCTTGATGTCCCTCATGTGCAATGTTCAATGTTGTCTGGCGCAGACTAGTAGGCATAACAATGCGATTTCCCCTCAGCACCAGACCGTTACTAACTGAGAGTTCCTCACGTATCCTAAGATATGGCTCTAATTCAGGAATACTCGGCCAAACATTAGACAACAAGCTCTGTTGGATTTGCTGTAGAGTGTTGTCCAACTTAGTCGCTTCCCCAATCTGTTCCGCACTCATGGCCTTGGGAATTGCATTCTTCGCAACATAGTCTATGTACTCTTCTGCTATGTTCCGCTCTCTGTATGGTTGGTGTGCAATTGGTAGTCTTGACAACACATCAGCTGGGTTAGTTTTACCTTCCATGTGACAAATCTTGAAGCGATATGGTTGTAGCCTTAACACCCATCGTTCAATGCGAGCCGGAGGCTTGGCTCTGGGGCTATAGATAACTTCTAATGGCTTGTGATCCGTAAACAGAGTGAACTCTGTGCCATATAGATACAAGTGAAATTTCTCACACCCCCAGACCACTGCTAATGCCTCTTTCTCTGTTTGAGAGTAACGCCTCTCTACATCTGTCAGTGTCCTGCTGGCATATGCTACTGGTCGAGACACTCCATCTTGGCATTGTAAGAGGATAGCTCCTAGACCAACAGGGCTCGCATCCACCCGTAAGTGCGTTTCTGCAGCTGGGTCGTAGTGCGCCATCACACAGTCACTAGTGAGACTCGCCTTCAGTTTGTCAAATGAGTCCTGCTCTACTTGACCCCAGGACCACTCAGCATATTTCCGTGTAAGCTGTCGCAAAGGCTCCGACATAGTGGCAAACTCAGGAATAAAACGTGCGCAGTAATTGACCAGTCCAAGAAAACTTCGAACTTCCGCCGCATTGGTCGGTGCTCGAGCTTCCTTGACTGCATCGATCTTTTTCTGATCGGGAGATAGTCCTGCCGCAGACACTTTAAATCCAAAGAAGACCAGCTCTGAAACACTAAACACACATTTCTCCTTGTTCAGTGTAAGTCCCGAGTCCTGTAAGCGCTGTAGTGTTTGTTCAAGACTGCGGTCATGTTCCTCCTGAGTCTTTCCGAACACAATAATATCATCCGAAATATTCCGAACTCCTACAATTCCTTGCAACGTGCTCTGCATGACGTATTGGTACGTTTCCGGAGCCGATGACAGTCCAAATATCAAGCGTTTGTAGCGCTTAAGTCCATTATGCGTAGAGAACGTTGTGAGCGCTCGAGACTCTGGATGTAGCTCGACCTGGTGGTATCCCCAGCGTAGATCGAGTTTTGAAAATACAGCCGCTCCGTTGAGACTTTGTAGGGTTTCCTCCAGAGTAGGAATTGGGTGTCGTTCACGGATGACAGCTTCATTAACACGACGCATATCCACACACACGCGAACCTCGCCATTGGACTTCGGAACCGCAACTAAAGGTGAAACCCATGGAGTCGGCCCAATGACACTTTCGATAATATCCAGATCCTCTAGCTCTTGTAATTTCTTGTCAACCGCTTCCCGTACATGAAACGGAACTCGTCTTTGCGGCTGTGCAACCGGCTTGACCTCGTTGTTTACATGAATTTTGAGTTGACAGTCTTTCAACTTGCCTACTCCCTCGAATACCGCTTTATGCTCGCTGATTATCCGTTCGACTTCACTATTCTTCACAGCATTGACAGTCGATACCACAGGTCCAAACTGTAATAGTCCCAGCTCCGTAGCAGATCGCTTTCCAAGCAAACATCCCGCATCGTGATGTTCCACAACAACAAACTCTGTACGAGTAATCAGTTCGCCTGTCTGCACATTTGCTGAAAATATGCCTTGAACCGGAAGTGGGTGTGTCGAGCCATAAGGAAAAATGCGGATATCCGATTTCGCCAGTGAAACCAGTCGCTCGAGCCGCTTGTAATTCTGTCCATCGAGAACATTAACACTAGCTCCCGAGTCGATGATCATAGGAATTTCAATCCCTTCAATGTTCACAGGCACAGTTTTTCCGATTACTAGTATGCATTGTAAACAAATATTCATCATCCGATGACTCCTGTTTCGTGTCAGCCCCCACGTAGCGAATTCCTTCAGTGCTAGGGGCACTGCGTCGCCTCGAGTTATTTTGCTTCTCGCTTCGGCAAACTCTTGCAAAATGTCCTGGTTTCTGACAGTTATTACAAGTCTTGCCTTTCGCAGGACATTCAGGGTCCTTAGGCCTGTGTCCTTCAATTCCACAACAGAAGCATTTATCGTGTTCGTTGCCCTGGTTAGCTTGTGAAACGCGGTGCTGTGACCTTTGTCGGGACGATTGTTGAACAGCAAGAACTGGCGTGGAAACTTGCTTGCCCTCTATTTCATTCGCTTGATGGTCTGAAGCCTCCATCGACCTCGCTAGAGTTAGTATGCCATCTAGCGTCAGGTCTGGCTCGCGGAGCATTCGACGGCGCAAACGCGTTGAACTGCATTTATGGATTACTTGATCGCGAATCATCTCGTTGACTTTGTCGTCGTAATCACAGTGTTTGGCAAGTCGTCTTAGCCTCGTAACATACGCCGCCATACATTCAGTTGGCTGTTGAACCGCCTGTCGGAAAGCATGGCGCTCGTAAGGAATGTTTTTCTTAGGCTCGAAGTACTCTGTGAGCTTTGCCAGAGCTGCTGCATAATCTGTTCCCGTTTCTGTAAACGTATCAAAAACCTCCTGAACCTCTGGTCCAGCGAGATGCAATAACAACGCACGTTGTTGTTTTTTTGTCGGTGATGCCTGAAGCAGTAATGTAGTACTCCAAACCTTTCACCCATTTCGTCCATCGTGGACCTAGCGTAGTGTCGTCAGCTAGTGGAAATTGTGGGACGGCTGGAAGTTGCCAAGCCGCCATCCTCGTCGCCAATATAATATTCCTACATTCGTATGAAGTACGTACGCACAGTTGCTCACATTGCTCCAACTACTTTATTCACCCAAACCCAATCTCCTGATATACAATCAATCACGTGCATGCATGGCTCCTATTACACAATCACATGTACACTATTTATGTAAACACTATAGTAATATACATGGTGAGAGCACAATTGAGGGTTGTCGCGACTGCATGCCCCGCGATAGAGCTTTTGAATCACTGTTGTCAGAAAACTATACTTCATTCATTCTAACAATAGTGTGCATTGCTGTCAATGTTTCTATTGTGACTTGAGGGGAACCCTGCATGGATCCCTCCCATGGGAATCATCACAAGAGGGGGACAAAACTGCAACAACACAAAGGATTTCGCAAATAAATGTATTTTACAGACCGTCTAAAACCCACCAAATACAGCCAATATTGTGGAGAACATTGAGGAGCACTTGCAGAATACCGGCCCCCATCATTCAACTTTTAGTGGCTCTCTTTGAAAGGGACGCATATATACAATAGGTTTTATTGTTATAAAAGTATGTGGCAGTTTAGCCAACATCAATGTTGAAATCAAACAAACCTCAGCAGAGAAGATTTGCTTTCAATTTCTATACCTCACGATTCAAAGGCCAATGTTATCAGGAATTGCAGCGTGCAGAAGCCCGAGTAAACGCTAAAGTGCATCTTGGTGATTATAGAGTTGGTCTCTGACTTTTGATTTGTAAATAGATCTTTCGGCCATTAATCAATGGCCTTCATCAGTATTAATAAAACTGAAACTTTGAAACTTTACCGGGAGTGTAATAGCCTTAGACATTCCCCATATTAGGATCTTTGGAGAATGGGAGAACCACTTAGATCTTGTGAGTTTCAGTGGCTCTTCTTGGTCTAACATGCTTCGATTGGCAACCCAGCGGGTGGATGGGCAGACCATTTTTCGCCCTTCCATATCTCATTATATATTCATGTGTATTGTAGGTACTGGTAATATGTCACTATTCTCAGTACCGGAAATAAAGCATGGAAATTAGCATAATAGATATCCCACAATGCATTGCTTGCATATATTAAAGCCACTCCTTCCATTGTGCTCACTTGTTCCAACGACTTCAAGAGTGTTGGTCGGCTACCCACCCTCCCACCCCCTGCATGACGTGGTGCGTTACCTCATACGTATGAATATACCGCTGTCCACTCTCGTGGACAGCAGACATTTTTCGCCCTTCCATATCTCATTATATATTCATGTGTATTGTAGGTACTGGTAATATGTCACTATCCGTATCGTCATTTTCTTGTTGCTGACCTGAGACAGATGAGTTAAAATACACGTGTTCATGCAAATTGATCAGTAAAAAGCGCGCGAATTTATGCGCATGCGCGAATTGAACACAGTAAGCATGAGAGGCAACTTACTTTCTGTTATGAAATCGTCGGGAAGCTGTTTTGGCGCATGCTTCCGTTTTTCGCCAATGGGTGTCTGTTTCCATGGCTCTACATATTCGTGTTGTCGAATCTGCTTTAAGTAGGCCTTGCTATCTGTATAAATAGGTTGTTGTTACATTTATGGTTTTCAATTATTTGTATATCAAGGACGGGAAAGCGATTTCCGAAGAGATCAAAGCATTATCTTTAATTAAAATTTTACTATAGTGCTATAATGGAGCTGTTTATTTAGGATAACATCACTTTTGTAATTTTCTATTCAGTAAAAGAACAGATTCGGTTATTTTATAGTTCTGATTGACATGTATTTATCTTTTTGGGGTCTACCCAACATACCAAAAATAACGGCCACATATATATGGTATATAAAACTATTGGAAATAATCCAATCTACGTATACGGTGAACTGTACCTCAACAGGAGCCCTCAATGGTTAAACTATCGGCTATAAACGATACTTTCAAGCTTTGTCCGTAATTAAAGCCATTGATATAGAAAGTTGTATTTCATGATGATGAATGTAGAGGACTGAAGTGATCATTATGAAAGTTAAGTTCGTTAAGGACGTTAAGTTACTGTAAAAAATACTTCATTCTCTGTTGATAATGATGACATGCGGTCGTCGAAACGTCCAGTTCATATCACTAATTTTTCTTATCAAATGTTTTACGAAACCTATACTTATTTATTTTTCAAGCGTGGAAATGCTTTGAATGGTACCGATTCCGGCTGAAACAACATCATAAGAAAGCCAAAATTATTATAGGTATGATAGTTACGCGGTCATGATATGGCGCGCGAATTCAAACACTCACAAAATGGAATGCCGATACTGTATGGCTATAAAATACTTTAAAACTTTAATATAAATACATTGTGACATAGTGTCCTCAATTGCTACTCATAGTCGCTTACCTCCTAACTTTAGAATAGTTGCGGGAGATGTTTCTTCCTTGGGATCCCATTCAGTATCGTAGGTATTCCCAACTTCAACATCCTTAGCCTTTATGCAAGAAGTCTGGATTACTTGCCAACAATCTGGTTTTGGGTCGCTAAGCCAGTGCACCAATACGAATTTAGGAGTAGCCATGTTTAAAATATTAAAAGTATAAAGAGTTCTTGAAAGTAAAAATCTTGCAATCACCACAGAGTCGGAGAAAGTGGTGCGGTTTTCCGCTCTCGATCTGTTCAAACAGTGCGCGCTTGTAGTATGGTTTAACCAATGAAACTATCAGAAATGCATGGAGTTGATTGGATAAGTATTTTCGCGCTCTGTTGCAAATCAATTTCTGACTATTTCCAAAGACGGACCGACTCAGCCTCGTGACGATCCGAGTCGATCGGAGTCCGATCGTCATGATTTTACAGGGGCTCTACACCAAAGCGTAGTGTTTTTTTCTAAGTGCCACGACCTGTCTTTTTGGAAAGACGGATCGTCAAGCTGTTATGACGATCCGACTCACGGCGTGTGTATTGGACAACCCTCATTATGGAAAGATCTCCAACCAGTATACCACTTCATCTACTGCCACAAAACTGTGACATGCCTTCTCAAATCTAGCTTGCAGCCATCCACCATACCAACCTACAGGCGAGCTTGGAAACGTTATGGTAATTTTTCCCTTCATATTTTTGGTCAATAGGTTTTCAGGATTGCTATATCTCCAGCTAACCTAGCATTTTATATTGCATATCTGTTTGACGAAAAAATGCAGCCCTGCTACAGTAAATACATATGTTTCGGCTATAGGATATTCGCATAGGTTGGCGGATGAAGAAGACCCAACAAATGTAAATGTTATTAAGGAGATGTTGAAAGGCTTTGGTAAGCTCATGGCCCGCTGTGATTCCCGACTGCTTATTACAATTCCAATATTACACAAAATCTTCAAGAGCTGTACCTCCACGCCAGAGTATGACACACGACTTGTTCAAAGCATTGTGTGCTGTGGCATTTTTAGCCTTTTTGCGCGTAGGAGAAATTACAGCCACTAAGCAGTCAATGGAAGTACTTCAGCTAAGTTACTAATGCTGTCAACCGGCACGGGATCAGTAGAGGCACTGAAGCTTACATTCCTGACATTTAAGCATCATTACAACTCTCGGTCTGTCTCGTTAGTTTTATCTCGCCAGCCTGACGTTTGTCCAGTAAAATTGTTACTAGAATACATGGTTTTGAGAGGCAATTGCCCGTGACCTCTGTTCCAACATCTTGACCCCATGGATCTACTGACACTGAAATACGGTTGCTAGGGCGGTGGAAGTATGACGCATTCAAAAAGTACATTCGTATAGTATACCGAGTCTTTCCAATAGGCCAACTAACCAGCTTTCAAGCTGTTTTGCCATGTGGGTGTATGGAGGCTGGCTGGAAGTACGTATTGCCTACCATACAGTGCGGCTTGCAGGGGCAGCTGTACTTGAGCCAAAAACATGTGTTACAGTTACAGGTTACCAACTCACAGGGGCAGTTGCTTGCTGTTCGCTCGCATTACTGTTGCATGACACTAATATCAACTGTTTATCAGAGTCGACAATTTGCAGGGGCATTTTGTGTTGATCATGACTGAATACGTTTATTAGGCGTAATCTTTAGCTATGTGTCTGCTCATTACATTGCCTAATTTCTTTCTATCTTTCTTCCAAAGTCATTATTGGTCATATATCACAGACGATTAACAGGGGCATTTGTCTTGGTTGCAGTGGCAGTTGCTTTATTATTGTCGTAATTGCTGTCATGGCTTGGGTTGGGATGTTCTATTTTGCCCTCACCTTTGCTGGGTTCGGTAAATTAAAAAGCACCATTTTATTTGCTATTCTTGTAAAATTTAAAAATTAAACGAGACTTACCTGTAAGGTGAAGTTTGATTGTAATTCTACGAGTTATTGGTCAGGAGCGAAGAAGTCATGTGAGAGAGCACATGGAAAGCGAACAGTCAGTTTTTAAAAAGGTTTTGCGAATGGCCATTCCCATTCATTCAGGGTAGGGTATGCGGTGGGCACATGACTTCTTCGCTACTGACCAATAACTCGTAGAATTACAATCAAACTTCACCTTACAGGTAAGTCTCGTTTAATTTTTAAATTCTACTTCGTCATTGGTCTAAGTCGCTACGAAGTCACGTGAGATTTCAAAGCAATGGCCATGAGCATGGTTTATACATGGCTAACATATTAAGACAGGACATAATAATAATAATTATGCCAATATTTTTATTCAACAGCAACTGCTTTCAAAAGGTTATAACCAAAATTATCTGAATCATTATCTGTGATTGGTTTGTCATAAAACTTTCTAAAAGTTCCAACATTGGCCCATCCGGCAGCATTCATGATTGTCTTCACTGGCATGTTAGCAGCTTTAGCAGCGGATGTTGAGGCCGATCGTGTGCTATGCGCACCATAGTCATTAATGTTAATACCAGCATTCTCTAAGACCTTCTTTAGCCAACGACTAATAGTATCAGAAGATACAGGCTTGAAAGGTTTGCAGTAACTTAGTAACAATTGTGAATGAGTACCCCTTATCAACTTGGTACGTTCAATATATTCCTTAAGAAGTGTAACAACACATAACGGTTTATCTTCATCAAATGCTCGGAGTTCTAGACGCCCAAGGTGTTTTCCTGGCCTGGAGGTTTTGAGTAGCTTTTGTATGTAAAATATACAGTTTCCATCTGAAAGAGTCATGGCAGAGATATCCAATGCATGAATTGTTTGGCACCTTTGGCCTGACAGAAGCGCAATCAACATGGTTGTCTTTAGTGTTAAGTTCATTATGCTTAGGTTTTCTGGAGGGTGTAGCGTTTTCAAATGCTTGAGGACTATAGAGACATCCCAGATCTCCTGGTAACGTGGGAGTGATGGTCGTGTAGTGTAGACACCTCTAAGGAACTTTGTCACCAGTGGGTGATTACCAAATGTGCAGCCTTCAGGTGGGAATATAACATTGGACAATGCAGAGCGGGCAGTATTGATAGCACTGTAGGAAAGCTGCTTTTGGTAGAGTTCACTTAGAAAATTTAGTCCATCTATGACAGATGATGAAACTGGATTAATTTCCCGTTCACCACAGTACAGTTCCCATCTCTGGAGGTATGATTTATACTGTTTTTGAGTTCCAGATTTCCAGGCCTGAAGTATGACATCTGAAGCTGTCTCTGATAGTCCCTGATCTGTGAGGAGTCCCCTGACAAGTGGCATAGTAGAAGCTTTAATGTCTTGTGCAATGGGTGAATCAGTTCTGTGTTTGATGGCAGTTGTAGAGTGTCCTTTTGCCTGGGGAGGATAAGAGGAGGTGCAATAAGCATATTAGCAAGGTATGGCCACCACGGTTGAGTTGGCCAGTGTGGCACAACAATAAGCCCTGTTGCTTTGTCTTCCTGCACTTTCTGCAGAACCTTCTGAATTATACAGAAAGGGGGGAACGCATAGAAACAAAAATCTCTCCAGGCTATGTGCACGGAGTTGATACCCAAGCGTGTTACAAGCGTGCCTCAGCGCACCTCAGCGCACTTAGCGGGTGTTTTTGAATTACTGACCCGCTCAGCGTGCATTCCAATTGATAACGAGTTTCAAATTGCACGCTCTAACCCGCTGAAGGTAAACACGCTGAGCGGGCCTCGAAACCTGCTCTGCGTATATTAAATAAAATGTACAATGTACATAGACAACTTTCATTAATAAACGCTAAAGAAAGTATCTCAGTTGTGATTTCAACAAGCCCTCAACGATGAGTCATGCATGTCCAATTTCAATTTTGGATTTACCGGACAATGTAACATTGTATATTCTTTATATTCCCGGTATATTATGAGTATTCTGTCGTCTCGTGTTTGTAAGTCGTGGAAAGAAATTGCCGATAGTGCTACTGTAGATATTGATTTTTAGATTCTAAGATTCTCAACTAGCCCTTTTGCACGGGCTTTGGCAATAATTTACGGCTAGACTTGGAAGAATCTAGAAGAATCTATTGTAATATTCGTCATTCTCAAAGAGTGCCGCTACAAGAGCTTGATGTTTAATAAATGTAACTGTGATAATCTTAGTGAAGATGGTATTTAGTCGAAACCAAAAATGTTCCACACTTGACGGTCAATTTGTCACTACCAACTTTTACTGAGAGTAGAGAAATGGCGAGTGTGTTTCCACTAAGCCGCGGTATTGCAGAAACATGCAAAGTAAGGAAATTGACACAACTTCGGCGTTCGCCGTTTTCTAGCACTGAATCTAATTAACTCATTTTTTACTGACTTTTGCATATTTTATTGTGAGTCTTGGAATATAGACGTAGCAGCTAAGGATGGATGTAGAGGAAAGCTTTGGATGAGCATTTTATCGCAATCGGTACCTGACGTAAACATGCGCCATTACGTGTTTGTTTATCTTTACGAGCGGACTTTATACGCATTGTAAACTCCCTGAGGAAGTCTGTTGATTACAAATGAAAGGCGTAGGATAAAGAATAAGTTTATTTGATAGGGAAAGTAACAATTACTGTTCTATTATTATATACCTTTTCACAGCGTGCTTCGAACACGCTGAACCCGGTCAGAGCGTGCACGCATGGCCGTGCGTTGCGGGTACCAGGACCCGCTCTTATCTACTTGGAGAAGCACGCTCTGAGCGTGTGTTTATTTTGTGGTTTAAACACGCTCTAGCGCACCTTTGAGCGTGCAAGTTTGATGCGCTCCAGCGTGCTGTTTAACTGAAATCGATAGAAGACAACGTAATGGCGGACATCATGTTTACGGTACATAAAAATCGCAATTTACATGCATTTAATCAGGCCAATCAATCGAAAAGCATGGATTCTGGATAAGAGATGATATGTCTAAGTTTTCTGTCGGTAAGTTTTACTAATTATTTGGCTCACTCGGATGATATCCGCGATTTAGTTTTCACCATTCCGATAGGAGGACAAATGTTTTGATACCGAAAAAGTCTGTGAATAATTTTATGTCCGCTTGCATGCAATAACTTATTATTTGGATGAAAAGAACAATTTATGTCGATACCTATGGCGTGATTTATTTTTGATTTCGCGTAAAAGCGAAATTGTTATTTACAATATTCTGATGCTGATTGTCGTAATGTAACGCACGATTTATACATTTCTCTTCAAATTGATCAATTTTTTCGTTCTTATTTCTATGTACTTTCAAAACAAAGAATTCCTAATAAATATTTAGGTGCTAATTAATGATTCTATGAAAAAAATTTCGAGATTACCTCCCAACATTTACAAGAAAAATTGTTTTGAACCGTTCATCTGGCTCACTATCGCTTGGGTGTCAACACCGTGCACATAGCCTCCAGGATATATGGAAAGCATTGACTGCATATGCCCCAGGGTCGGGTTGATATGAGACATATCGTTTACATTTATAATTTATTCTAGATGCAAATAGGTCAATATCTGGCTTCAAGTGACTCTCAGCCATAGCCTCTTGAAACATTTGAGGATTTAGGCTCCATTCAGTCTCCCTACGGGTTTTTCGCGATTCTGCATCAGCAACTATGTTGTCTATCCCTGCAATATGAGATACAGTTATCCAGACGTTATGTGATATACACCACTCCCAAATTTTAATGACTAATCTATTGATATCATTTGAGTGGCATGTTCCCATATGGTTTATACAAGCCACTGCAGTTGTGTTATCAACAAGGACATTGATAGATTTCTCTAATATCTTATCTGAGAATGACTGTAAGGCTAGGAAAACTGCCTTTGTCTCTAGATAGTTTATGTGGTGTTCTGCTTCTGTTGGTGTCCAGCATCCGCCTGTGGGGATACCCTGTAATGTGCACCCCAACCCTGTTTTTGAGGCATCAGTAGTCATAGTGATTTGTGATATACCACGACTGACTGGATTGTATGCTGTCTCAACAGACTCTATCCACCATTTAAGGTCATTCTTTCCTTCAGGTGATAGCGACATAGGGCTGTCAAATTTACCCTTATTCTTTTTAAGAGCCTGGGTTTTATCTATTTCAATCCACCTGTAATGAAGTAGTCCATACATTACTTCAGGGAAACTGGAGGTTAGTAATCCTAAGACTTTTGCTACCTCCCTTATTGATGGTACAGCAGCTACTAAGAGCTGTTGGCAGGCATCTTTAACTTTAAGTGCTTTCTCAGGCGTAAGAGAGATTCTCATGGAAATTGTGTCTAAAAGGAATCCCAGAAAGACAAGCCTTTGTGTTGGAATCAAAATGGATTTCTCAGGGTGCACAACAAACCCTAATTTGTTCAACAGCGTAACTGTATCAATAATATTTTGTACACAATCATTATAACTATCAGCTTGTAAATATGAGTCATCAATGTAAGCAACCGACAAATGTCCCATTTGCCTTAGTGTAGAGTATACAGGCTTAAGGAGTTTCGTAAATTTCCTTGGGCAGAAAGCCAGACCGTTAGGAAAGCATGTAAATTGGTACAAATTGCCCCTCCATGAAAACTTTAGGTACTTATGGTCCTGTTTATCAATAGAAACCGAGTAATATGCATCCTTTAGATCTATCGATGCCATGTAACAGCCCGGTTTCATCATTTCAACTGCGGTCCATACCGTATCCATTTTAAAATGATGATGATAAATTACATATTGATTCAGTGATTTCAAGTTCAAAATCATACGATATGATCCATCTTTTTTCGGACGTAAAAATATAGTTGAAATAAATTCATTCTGTTCATGCGTGGTCTGCTTAATTACTCCTTTCTGGAGCAATGCAAGAACCTCTGAATCAATAAATTGCCCTTCCTTTGAGGACCAAGTCGGTTGAAATGGAGGGCTAATCTGTATGGGAGTATGGGTAAACTCAATTCGTTGCCCAGAGACGGTTTCCAGAATTTCTGGATCAGAGGTCAGTGCTCTCCATTGATCAACATGGTTGGGAAGCTGACCAGACTGAAAATGTTTTGTCTTAAACCTGTAGTACTCCACAATAAACGGTAGCATTGAGCTAAACTCGCTTACCTCAAGCTGTGGTAGTTCATCAACAACGGGTTCTACTTCCTCTGTTGTTGATCGGCACGTTTCGTGCGAGGATAAAATGCCTTGTTGAAGTTGTTCTGCCGACTCTGTGTCGGCGTCGCTCGGGCTAAAAAAGGCCTGTTAGTGTTGTTGTTTTGTCTAAACCCATGGCCATGGCCACGTTGGCTATATCCTCCTCCTCGACCGTAATAATTACGTCTTTGATGGTACTGTGAGGAAGGACTGACGGTATTTCCAATCTTGTTGGTAGCTTTAATGTGAGTCAACTGTGTTTGTAGCTCGTCTCCGAACAAGAGCTCTGTCACGGGCACGTTTGCAGAGCAAAGGTCGCCATAGTCCTTGTGCAGGTTTGGTTTGATGTCTTCGCGACGAAGCTGGGAAATCTCAAAGCTGGCATGGACTAGTAAAGTGATAGCATCCGTGGTCATTACCACGAGCTCGTTAAAATCTTTGGCGAAGCTTTTGTCAGCTTTAGCTCTCAATTTTAGCAGTAAATCAGAGGATTTCACTGCAATATGGCCAACCTTGGTTAGGTTGGTCTGAAGGCGGGAAAATTTTAGGTCTTTCCCTCGAGCCTGTCTTGGAAGCTTGCTCCATATTTCCTCGTTAACTTTAGGAACAATTACTTTACCACAGTTTACTGGGCGATTATATTTCTCTACTTTTTCTTTCAATTGCTCATCGCTAAGTTTGTGTAGCCAGCTTTTGTTGGCGACGTTCGCCAGTTTTTCAGAGACGGGTTCAGCTGTTCGCTCGGTCTCGTCCAGTGACTGCACAATATCATCCAGCAAGCTGTCCTGACTGTCAGATATTTCAGTTTCGTCTTCTCCCTCAGATAGAAGTGCATCTACATCACTGGAGACGCCTGGTTCAGGCGATTGGCGTGCTTTTTTAGCGGCAGCTTCTGCCTTATTCGTCATTGTGAAGTCGTTTGAGCGATTCGCTCATTTCACTCATGTTGTTGTTTAAACTAGTCAACATCTTGATCAAAAGGTTTCCTTGTGGTTGATCTTCATGAGTTCCCTCTTCGAGAAGCTCAGTTTCTTCCTCTGGTGAAAGGTTTTTAGTCATAATCGGTAGTAAATCAAGCGGCCAACTTTCGCCGGCCGAACTGTTCGATAACCGAATGCAACTGACTGTTCGCTTTCCATGTGCTCTCTCACGTGACTTCGTAGCGACTTAGACCAATGACGAAGTAGAATCAACATTTACTTGATTATTAAAGCGGCATGTGCTTCAACACATAGCCAATATTATTCCAACACTGGATGTTGTGTTCATTTCCTGGCCCAGCAAACAGAGCTAAGCCCTGACAACAATTTTACGCGGGAAGCGGACTTGTTGCACATTCAGGGGAATGCATAAATAGCAGTATTTAAAAATACCGGAAATAAAACCGAATAATAACATTACATAATGTTTAAAGGCCGCCGTCCAGTCCGAATTGGAGGCCTTTGAACTACTTCTAAAACGAATTTTAAAATTATTCGGGAGGAATTTTGTTTATTGAAATGGCAATAGTTTTGTATTTGTTTATTCAAAAAACAATATTCAATGACGCATTAAGAGAATGCCAAGATAAAGGTAAATCAAATTCCGTGATACCCATCGAACTGCCTGATGGCATAGTGGTAAGTGGTAAGTAAAGCAATGGAGTGTTCGGTGTTCGAATCCCCGCCGTATCGAGTTTATGAAATTATTAAATGCGTTTTTTAAGCAGATAAAAATCATGCATTCCCAGTTTTTTAAGACAAATAACATGTTACTTGTGTCTAAGTTTAATTTGAAATAGTATTTCCTGTCAGAAATTCAGTTATTGATTTATATAATATTTCTATTCCAAGGACTTGAACTGATATTTCCAGTCCTAGAACTTGAAATAAAATTTCAAAATACTCTAGAGCGGACTTGAAACCATTCCAAAGTGACTCAAGAGCGGACTTTCCGGGGTATCCAGTTCCATCATGTGACCAAATTCACCGATTGGCCCCTAGAGCTCACGTGGTGTACTTCATGTTACTGTCACCAAAATGTTCGTACATTGTCTGTGAATTGCCGTACAAACGCACTAACATTTGTACAGTTTATCGACTCGATTTAGTTTTTCGATCCTCTAAATATTAGCAAAATCTCGTTTATCAACCTTAGTTAAAATAGTTTTGCTAATATTTAGAGAATCGAAAAACTAAATCGAGTCGATAAACTGTACAAAGGTTAGTGCGTTTGTACGGCAATTCACGGAAAATGTACGAACATTTTGGTGACAGTAACATGAAGTACACCACGTGAGCTCTAGGGGCCAATCGGTGAATTGAGGGCACCTGGTTGGCTGTTTACCTCATGAATAATTAATGAGTTTTTGAAATATATTACAACCTTCGCATCCCCTTGTGTCAGTTCATTCGAAGACTACTCAGAGTACAGCGCGCAGAGGCACCCAACCGTCCAAGACTGGTTCAACAGCCTACACACAAATGTAACGTAGTACAGTTTAAAATATTGTATTGCATGATTTTGTAATTTGGGAAACTCAATCTAAGCTAACCAAGAATTATTGTCATTGAATGCATTGATTATGATTGAAACTTAAACTGGCTGGCTCTTTGATAATCCTAACTGTTTCAGTTACGTACATTTATGATCAAACAATATCACATTTTGCTTAGCGATGGGTTTTCCAAAGTATCCAAAATACCATTCATGGAATGAAAAGAAATACAAATATTCTAAATGGCACTTTATTTGTTTGCATTAGATAGTTTATATAAACATTTCATTTCAACTGAGCTAGTCACCCTTAGACAACAAGGGTGTGATGCCAGAAAATCACGGGAGTTACTATTTAATTTGCGCAATTCATGTACGTGTAACCTCGAATAACTGATTGAAGTCAATACGCTTAGGCCCCGTTCACACGGTAGCGGACGAATTTTTAACTGTTAAAAAAGTTGTATGTTTAGGCGTTCCGTTCACACGGAACTGTGCTATCCGGCCAAAAATGATTTACAAAATGTTATACAATTAAAGAGACGGTTACGGTGTGTACTGGTCAACCGTATGAACGGGCCCTTAGGCTATAAATAAAAGACTCCCGTGCTTCGTCTAGCATCGCAGCTCTAATACTTTTGCATTGGGACGTACAACACTGAACTGAAGTATGAAGTCTGTAACGATAGATGCGGGTTTACGTGACGTCGTCATTGAAGCGCTGAAAATGAAAAGATCAAGAGGAACTGTCAGCCATTGGGAATATTGGCAGTAGGTAGAACAACATGTTTAGTTTATAAAATGTCGAATTTTGTGTCGATTGTTTCAATAATAATTATAATAATAATACTGAATAATAATAATAATAATAATAATAATAATAAGGTTTTAGGAGCACTATATATAATCCTCTTACAAATAATAATAACAACTAGACCTTGTAAACAAGGTACACTCATGCCCTGTTGGGATTGAGCTAGTGCACATGAAAGAGTAATATGGTTGAAGAATTGGGATCCTGTGGGAATGTGGATTTCGAAGGCCGTGGCCGGAGTTTGTATATGAGTTTGATTTTCACTTCTAGAAAAGCGCCTCCCTTTTGTGCCTTGTTCTTTAAATACTTACTACAAATAAAGATTGATTGCTATTTGAGGGTTTGAGGCGTATGTAGTGGGTTATCGCGTAAAATTGCCCAAGAAATCAGGTCATGACCATGTTTTTGGTTGAATGACAAAGATAAAACATTTCAATAATTTAAAAACATTATGAAAACCAATCCTGTATATTTTCGCCTAAAAGACCGCAGAATTTGCAAGTTCAAGCGATAATATTTTTAATTAGTGCCCAGTCCCCATTCGGCCAATCCTCTTGGATTCTCAGCCTTTTTCATTCAAATTTAATCGATCATCTAAGGGAGTCTGGGACCAGAAAACTTGGTTTCCCTGTGGAACAGAGGTTTGGCTACCAAATTTTCAAAATGGCCGAAGGTCTCGGGTTTTCACTATCTGCTCTCGAGTTCTCCCAAACTTCCCCTCGGTTTGCATAAGCCTGTGCAGACACGGAAAACGTTTTTGATTTCTTAAATGCGCCATTCTTCTTCCGATTCTACTATTAAAAAAATCGCATGATCGGCCGGCAGCAGGATGATAACAATGTTTTTCAGTAGTTGTTTGCCTTTTATTTCCCGTGATAGCGACTCTTTCTCTTGGAGCTTATTTATATTTGTCTTATTTATCAAAAGTAAAGACGCGTTCGAAGTTCTTGTATTTTTTATTGGCCGTGAGCTCTTACGGTGAAAGGAGAGACTGGTGATTTATGCTATTGTACGAAAAATCCCGGATGTGACATCCAATTTTACGCGATGTTCGGGTCGGTTGGGTATCGAGTTGTTTTCGCCTGACCTCAACTGAACTGAGACGTAGCACAGCAACAACAAACTAGTCACTACTTTAAACTGTCATTTAAAAAAGTTGTTTTTAGTGCTTATTCAAAAGAACTGACATAATCAAGTCGAGTTTTGGATCGAAACACACAGAAATAACAGTACTTATATAAAATAATACAAAGACTATAAAAGCTATAAGAACTAAAATACAAAGACTATAAAAGCTAAGAACTAAAATACAAAGACTATGAAAGCTAAGAAGTAAAATACAACTACGGTACTATAAAAGCAGTAACTAACAACTAAAATACAAAGACTATAAAATCCAAGGGCCTGATTCGTTGGAGTTTTGCCTTCCTCGCCATTTTGTTTCTTGTTATTGCTGAATAAGCTAAAATATTATCAATTGTTTGCTTCCTACGAAGCATATATAGATGTAATAGTCCATGAAGCTGAAGCAGTAAAGAAAAAAAATATTCCAAACTGAAGTAATAATACAGATAATATTTTACGGCGCGGAGCCTCAATTGACCGGGCGCCATTTTGTATAAACAAATTAAAAGCAAGTTTCGCGCCAAACTTTCGCGCGAAGACTTGGACCGGGCTGGCCCATGTCTTCATTGTCAGGCCCTAAGATCTAAAATACAACTACGGTGCTATAAGTAGAGGTAATCATACGGTTTCGAGAAATCGTATGATTACCAATTAATAATATTCATGAAAAAAAAGTAATTTGCACTGCAGTGCAAATTAAAGATAATTGCTCTAAGCCAATCAGAATCGAGTATTTTTTTCATGTATATTATTAAAGCAGTAACTAACAACTAAAATATGTTTGCCATGAATACTGCATCCAATAAACTCCCCTCCCCCAAGCCCTCCCTCACACACACGCTTTGTTGCATGTTCCATGTTACATGGACCCGGTTGGGCCTGGGGAAGTACAGACGTCATGCTAATGAACAGTCCCTTATTCGACAGAAGAGAAGATGGAGAAAGTTTTATATGAAAGCAAAGAAACGGACATATCAATGTCATATAAAATATAAATACATTCACCCTGTGAAGGGTGAATGTATGAATAAATCATTGATTGAATGAATGATGAAGAGTAAATATTAAATGAGTAAAGAAACAAATAAGCAAATAGGCACGTAAATACAGTGATTCCAATAAAGCTGGGCACTACTAATTAGCTGACAGTGTATATTAGATGCAAAGGAACAAAAGAAAACAAAATAGTGTGTATTGGTGTAATTAGTAATGCCCAGGTTTATTCAAATCACAAAGCAATGCATGTACCATGTGATAACCAGTCTACTTACTTTATGCTGTTATGTACCATGTGATAAACAGTCTACTTACTTTATGCTGTTATGTACCATGTGATAAACAGTCTACTTACTTTATGCTGTTATGTACCATGTGATAAACAGTATACTTACTTTATGCTGTTATGTACCATGTGATAACCAGTCTACTTATTTTATGCTGTTATGTACCATGTGATAAACAGTCTACTTACTTTATGCGGTTATGTTAAGATGCTTTGCTGGATTTTAAATTGTTAATCATTTCGTCTGGTAAGTAGAAGAATTCTGTTTTAGTACATCGACTATATACTGACGACAGTAGCAAAAATGGCGCAGCAAAGAGTATACGCCTTATGCACGAGTGCTGATTTTCGAGATCAGAATACTAGAATCTGTCACATAAAAATAACCACTGCCATCTGAAAAAGCAATTATTCATCAATGTTTTTGGAAAAGTTCAAAAGTATTGGATACGATCCCGCGAAGATATCGTAAATTACATTTATAGAGTTTAGTATGGGATTTTGCCATCATGCGTACACAGCCTCGTTCTGATGTATTTTCATAATTAAAAATGTTCATAACTCGCAAGGACATGTCATTTCGCCCTAAAACTTTTACACTTATCTTATATAAATCTCTTCTTTTAGTGGAACGTGTTAAACTTTGAAATTAAGCAATTTGGAAAATTGATGTACATCAAAACGAGGCTGCGTACGCGTGACGGCAAAATCCCATACTAAATTCTATAAATGTCGTTTACGATATCTTCGCGGGATCGTATCCAATACTTTTGAAATTTTCCAAAAATATTGATGAATAATGGCAGTGGTTATTTTTATGTCAAAAGATTCTAGTATTCTGATCTCGAAAATCAGCACTCGTGCATAAGGCGTATTCGTCAAGCTACAACACAACACAGTTGCCGTTTATCGAAACGAATTAAAGGCTGGGTTCAAATTGCGACAACAATTAAACCATTGCGAGGAAAAGAAATAGAAAAGGGAAATCATCAACTTACAGTTTGAGTACGCGACAAATAATAAAGATCATTATGAGTAGAGCAAGGACTAGTACAGAGATACCAACTGCCACTAGCACGACAATCCTGTCGTACTCGTCAAGGGCTGTAAAAAAAACCAATTATTAAAACAACATCAATACGTACAGGCACAAGAGCGATTATAATAATAATAATAATACCAGAAAGTAAAAAGTACTCCTAGATTTTAAGGCGAAATTTCTTTCGTAATTTGTAACTTCACATGTGAAATTTCAGTGTTGTCATGGCGATTCTTCTTCTTCCAAAACAAAATGGCGTCGAGATTTTCTAGTGGAGGAAAACGAAATTTCAATGTTAAAAGCAACAATACGAAAAAAGAACACCGATAACTGGTGGTAATTTGTTCAAAACTGGCGGAGTGAACAATATGTTGAGAAAATACCAACAAGTCACGAACCTTACACTTCCGTAAATTTGGGAGTAATTTGTACTTTAATATATATTTTTTAATTATAATAATCATCATCATCATACTATAATAACTTTATTTCTCAAAACAAATTACAAATATAAGATATAATAATAATAATAATAATAATAATAATAATAATAATAATAATAATATTAATAATAATAACACTTTATTTAATGAGGATGTAACAGATAAAGCTATGCTTTTTTCCAATCTGGTCCTCCTAGGTAAAATTGGTAATCAAACGGTAACTCGTGAAATTTGGGATAAATTTCACTGGTGTTTGTCGAAACCCCAGTCGATTATCAAAATAATAACACACCTACAAAAAATACTCGTTTCTGATTGGCTGATTGACTGTGGATTTTTTCTTAATACCGTGCAATTAATTAATTGCACGGTATTAAGAAAATTGCACATGTGCTATTTTATTATTTGTGGTTGTGATTGTGCTACGAGCGAGTTGCTACTATAAAGAAACTCATATTTTTTGTAGGTGTGTTATTAATAGGAAATACCACTTAGTTCTCGAAGTATAGGAAATACCACAGTTCGAGAAGAATTAATGAAAAATACCACTTGTATTTGATGAAATTTTTTCATTAATTCTTCTCGAACTGTGGTATTTCCTATACTAATTTCACTCGTTACCATTTGATTATACGTATACTAATAATAATTTATTAATTTCTGTAGATCATTTTTCATTTTCGATCATAATTGCAAAAATAGGCACACTATGTAGGGAAAGTTTTATGTCACGGAGGGAAGGGTGTTTCTTCAAGGTAAAAATCACTCTAAAATATACCAAACTAGATGCTCTTCTAGCGTGAAGTCGGACTTCTAAATGAAATGTAGCCTATTTGAACTAAATATAGATATCTTAGTGTGATTATTGCGTGACTCGGTAGAACATGCTTTCCTTGCAATTTCAGTACTGCGATTTCACAAACTCAGCGAATCATGAATAACAACGACATAGTTTATTTGGTACCATAAATATATATCCATACAAATAGCATATATATAAACTAGACATCGCAGAGTGATTAAAGTGTAAATATGGGTTTACCTCGGCTCGGTCTCTGAAAACCAACTCACTTCGTTTGAAGTTCGAAAGATCTCTAAACCCTTTGCAGTACTGGTAGTACTGGATTGATATTAAAATCCATATCTCTATGAATTATTGTGGTTATTTTGAAAACAAGACGACACATAACCTTCCTAGCTCCAACAAGGTTTGTGAAGAAGTGAATTCTCGTGTTGATAAACCATGTTGTTAGAGCCTTCGGTGATTATCTTAGCCGCCGGCACAGGGCGCATGCGCTGTAGAACCCAGTTGGCGATTTGAGGTCAACGACCAAGAACGGAGTGCATTTTTAGAGTCGGAGCTTCTAATAATACTCGCGTATTCAAGCCCGACGGAGCACGCTTTCTTCTCTGACGGTTTTGTTTGCTTTATCTGTGTTTATCCAGTAAGCTTTTAAATATTATTAATATTATCAAAAGATCTGTAGCTTTGCTATTTTTAATTAATTCTAAGTTTCATACCCTACCCCTACTAGTCGAGTATAGAAAGACCCCCCCCCCCCCCCCCCCCCCCCGTATTTCCGAACCTTAACGTAGCCTCGCATACAATAGAGTACCGAAGTGATGACGTCATAAAAATAAAATGTTCGCTTTATCAACTTAAGATCACTAATTTCGAAAGAACATCAATAAAGAAGCTTACATTCCAAATTTGAGAGCAATCCGTTAAATATCGGCTGAGATATGGCCAGTTGAATATATAATTTTCCACCACAAATCACTGTAATTTCGGCTTGGTTCGTAATGTTATGCTGTCAAATTTGGCATGTAAGCTTCTTTTTTAATGTTCTTTCAAAATCGAGGATCGAAAGTTGATAAAGCGAAGAATGAAAATTTCGTGACGTCACAATTCCACAGACGCCACATCGTTCGTTGTGCTATCGAATTGCGTGTTTGTACTTATGAACAAGTGAGGCTCTGGATTAGACAAACAATGACAATATTTATTTCGATCTGGTTAGCGTTAATAGGCTTGTATATTGTCAAGATGGGTCCACTAGATCTAATGATTAAACAGTGACAACAAACGGCTTGGTAAGATAAAGAACGGAGCTGTGATTAATGATCAATCCATTGACAAAAGTGAAAATCTAACCACAGGTAGCCCAAGCTCACCATTTGAAGCTTTATATAGATATTATGCAATGTAAATTTATTAAAAATCGAAAATACGATAAATCGTTTTTTAAATGATTGTAGTTGTTCTTTTTGAGTTTATTTAACTTTGCGGAAAATCTGGTGTCGCTACGATTAAAACTAAGCGAGTTATAGCTGTAAAATTCAAACAGCTATAACTCGCTTAGTTTTAATCGTAGCGATACTAGATTTTCCGCAAAGTTAAATAAACTCACAAAGAACAACTACAATCATTTTAAAAACGATATATCGTATTTTCGATTTTTAATAAATTTACACTGCATAATCTCTATATAAAGCTTGAAATGGCGAGCTTGGGCTACCTGTGATCTAACAGCATCCATATATCATATACATTATTAAAGTAATAATAATAAAAATATAATACGCTATTATTTCTATTCACTCTCCAGAGTGCAAATAAGTTGTACGTCTTTGATATAGTTATAGTTATTGTTCCGATTTTTATTTATTAATTGAAACTAAACGTCAGTACTGCATATTCATATACACCTAATTTCAAAAACGTTGTCCAAATAGCCAAATACGAATTCATTCAAAAAGACAAAAGAAACAGTTCAGCTTGAGTACACTTCTTTTGTCTTTTAATGAAATCCTATTTGGCTTTTTTGATTATTATTGGACAACGTTTTTGAAATTAGGTGTATATATAAATCCGTGGCACTTTCCGATATTTCGATTTTCTATATTTCTCTCAAATTCGAAATAGGTAAATACTATTCATTTGCTATCCAAGTGAATGTCTAATCAATCGTACAATAAAGTAAAACATCAGAACAGATTCTTATTTTTCATGTTAAAACACAGTCTTTGTATTGTCTTATTGTCTATTTGGTATTTACCATTTAATCTATTTTCTATTTTCTATTTTCTATTTTCTATTTTCTATTTTTCTACTTGTGTTTGTTTTGGGAGCCATTTTTAAACAGTTAGTTCCGTTGAGTTGAACCTCGTGCTTTACTATCAACATTATTATGGAAAACATCGACGAGGACTTTATCGTCTCCCTTATAAAGACCGGGAAAACACACAAAGAGGTATCTTCTTTATTGAAATCAATGTTCCCGTCTATAAAAAGAGGATTTAGTGAGCATACAGTGCGAAAATACTGTTCGCTTCGAAACATACGAAGACCTACTACTACTGAAGTAGACAACCTCGTCAGTCAGTGTGTAGACGAAGTAAGTATTTGTAAAGTCTTTGCAGTCTTTTGCAATGTGTTGTTTTCTCATAGTCTTGATATTGACAGCCCACACTTATGATTGCCAGGTGGGCCCGAGTTATGGAAGGAAGATGATGGCAGGCTATGTTTACAGCCAGTATGGAGTTAGAGTTGGCAGGCGAAAGTTACAAAGCTCCCTAAGTCGTGTTTCACCAGTTTATCATGAACAGCGACGAAATGACTTAGTACGACGTGCCAATCCAGTACCCTACTATGCTCCATATCATGGTCATAAACTTCATATCGACCAAAATGAAAAACTCAAGGACTTTGGTGTTACTCATGTCTGTTTTAGTGATGGTCACAGCAGTCAGATAGTCGGTGTGCTTACAATGCCTATCAAAAATCCGATAGTAATTTACGAAGGCTTGTTCAGGCAAGTTGAATACAGAGTCGTTTTCGTATGAGTGGGAGATTTACGGTACCGCGCCGTGTCGTATTGAAAGAGTTTGATTGACTGAGATGCATCTCGGTACGCTATTTGATTGGTTCAGAAAGGAAGTCACGGTACCGTATATGTTTCCCACTCATACGAAAACGACTCTATACACCGTAATGACGTTAGCGTGCTATATTAATGCCGTTTATTGTACGCTGATCATGAGTCGAACCTCTCCACAACGGCCACCTGACCATAGTTAGTATAACAACTGTCTTTAATATAATTGCACTTGAACTCAAATGGGTTACAACAGGGTGCAAATTAATCGCACTGCTCGTAAAGAGGTTCAACTCTAGAGTATAGTAATTATATTTTTGTCATCACAACAGGCCTTTATTGCTTAGAGATGGTATATGGGACATGGTTCGAGCAGATCATGGAACAGAATGGTGTCTCGTACTTTTTATTCAAAATTACCTGGCACAGTTTCGTGGATACCAGCAGTGTGATCCTTACTACCAATCAAAATCCACTGATGTAAGTATCATTTAGTATTGTTTGCAACTTTAAGAAGGCCCCAGCATAGTGCGTCTTGAACAACAAACTATCACTCAGTTCGAAGAAGTTATTTCGTCTGGAACTGATAGTCTTCTTAATTTATAAAGAGGAAAGCAAAACCCTAAAACCGTATACAGTGAATTACCTCTGGACACCAGGCAAGGTCCCAAGGGTGTCCGCTTTGTAGAGGTTTCACTGCAGTGCCAGGCCTTTTGCTTGCTCTCGACAGGAGGTTCATCTTCAGATTATTCAAATAAAATATTCTCACTAGACGTGTATAACAACAATCACAACGCATCCTAATCAGAAGAGCACAATATTCAGAAATTGTTTTACTGATTTTCAGAATCTTCCGGCCGAAAGAAAGTGGGTTGAAATTAATCAAAGAAATAATTACCCCATGAAAGATGCTCTCATCGATATGCAGAGGCGCTTAGTGATCAATATGGCCGATCCTCTGGTCAAGTATGGGGTCTCGTTCATATCGATTTGTGTTTCAGAAGTAGGCGTAGCAAAAGTGGTTGCATCTTGGAATGAGCACCCAATCGAAGGTAATAACATTTCATTATAAAACTGAGACATCTCGAGAAACTCGGAAAACGTTAACAGCATGCGTCGCAGCATCCGGCAGGGCGTGGCCAAGGCATGGGATTTCAGCACTGACACAACGTACACATGTAGTCCATGTACTAGTACAGACAAACACCTAATTACATTAATTGAAAATATGAAATATCTGATAAATAGAAACATAAAAAAATATTTGCTTTTAGATGACACTCAAAGAATACCAAATACAAGGGCACAGTTGTCAAGACGTGTATCACTGGTAGATATCCAGACAGTCCCTACTACAGAAGAAGCTATCATCCTGTATGAAGCTGCAGGCGGCCGTCTAACAAGAGAGAGTTTATTTGGGGCCGATCCGCTTCGCAATCATGCTCATCTAATTCAAGAAAGAGAAAGGCTTTTTGGGCAAACGAATCCTGATTTCCATTTCATTCAATCAAGGCTCGCCAATGGAGATTTAGTTTTCTTTGAAGCAGCTATTACTTCCTTCGTTGAAATTACTAGAAGACTAGCCATGGAGATATGACAACTTTTATTTTCATTTATGCATTTAACTTGGCATACAGTATGGTGTACTATATATAACAGTGATTATAATCATAACTCGAAATTAGATCATGTATTATTTCAGAGGGATATTAATCCGTTCATTTCATGGTAACATGACATTATTTGGAACTCAACTATCAATAACTGTTCAGTTCATCAACTAACTTTTAATATTTGGGCTATAGCAAACAAAGAAGCTAATAATGTCATTTGCACTATCTATAGCCAAACGCAACGTCATGATTGCATGGGTCTATCATGCAGTTCTAGATGTTGTCGGGACCTAAATATCTAGAATATCGTTGTTGTTGTGGCTGCTGGCCACCAAAACTGTGGCTGTTTGTACACGGGGTTGGCCATGACTGGGTTTAACTGCAATATCAGTGAGGAGCTGTTGGATATTTCGTACCATTGGCACTTTAACATAATCATCTTCACAACGACACAGAGGGCATATGCTTCCAGCTTCGCGCCACTGTTCCACACATGGGATACAGCCAATAACATTTTCGCATCCTGCACATGCGGCCACAGGTAGTGTAGCGACACTGAAACAAATATTACACTTGAACACTTTCTCTAGAAATCTGCAGACACTGGCTTCATCTTCAATGGCTATTTGGTTATTACTTTGATTACTGATGGCCATGCCTGCTGCCTCCTGTACCTTTACCAAATCATTGCGCATCTTCTTTAATTCTGATATAATATCTGAGGATTGGTCTTCTGCTTTTCTTTCTTCTGCTTTCCTTTTTCCCAGTAAGGTATCAGAACAATGGCTTGGAATGGCAAATACTTTGCGGCAACCTTGCCAAAAGGAACCTGTTGAGTACAATCCAGAAAATCTCCTTTTATTATTAAACAGATAGTGTACGTATACATACATTTATTATTATTATTTTATACATTTATTGCATCAGTTAATAAAAAGTTGTTGAAATTATAGTGCTTAGTAAAACTAAATTCCAATTTAAATGCCATTGTATATAGGCTGATTTAGGGGGAAGGAGGGGACCATGGGCCCCCTATTCATCTGAGGTTTTTATAAACACTTGATGGTTAATACTAATAAAAATGCTTCGTTTGTTCAAATGCTGTAACAACACCCTAAGTGATACCAAAAATGGTAATTTACACCCCTCAAAGAGACGATGATTATCCCTGCCCTTTCACATGGGGAGCCCCTCCCATGTAAAAGGGGCGGGGATGAGCGATAGTATAGGGTTAGCTTAGCGTTACTGCAACACCAATAAAATTACAAAAACCGGGACTTATGGAATTAATCTAACAAGTGACAGATTAAAGAATGAAATAAACATAATTAGGCGACCTTCAACTGGCTGTATTAAATCTACATGTACACGCCATTCTTGATGTGCCGGTTTCAATAAAGAATTGCAATCATTGTTGTTCCCTATTCGAAATCTTGGAAAACTCAAAACACTCTCAAAACACGCTCATATGCATGGAGTTATAGTGCGATTTGAACCTAAGTTGTTTTTTCTTTCTCGTGGGAAAAATGTCCTAGCAACTAATTAGTCGCGCCACTCAACCTGAATCTGTATTCAGGAACATTTTAGATTACACTATTATCACCGATAAGTTTTATTTATAAATCAGGCAATATGAAATCATGCAGTACCAGATCTAGAAAGTTTTCAAAATTCTAAAACCGTAATTATTATTCATGGCAGCACTATAGCTAATTGATAACGCATCATTGTCAATTTCAATAAAAAGTCGGTCGGGTCCCGTGTTTCATTCAAAAGTATAAAATAATTATATAACTTAATACACACACAGACATTTATTAAAGATGTACCAGGAATGTACTAACCTTTCGTGGCATTTGATGTCCTAATTTGTAAATACTTATTATCGAGTAGAATTACGGGAGTCCCAACCTCATTTTCGACCTGTTTTGCTACTTGTTCCACGGTAGCGGTTTCTTCACACAAATTCAAATATACTTGAAATATAGGTGAAGGCTTTCCATCAACAACTTCGCAAAAAATAACTGTTTTCCTCCATGTTCTGGCGGGACTGCTGCCAGGGCTGGAGGAAGCACTACCATGATGTTGCAATTGGGTTTTCGCAAACATAAATGCTGGACGTGTCAAGCCTTGCTGTCGCGCCATATTTCCACTTACACCGGGAGGTGGATTTGGATTCAGTCAGTCGTCCCGTCCCGCACTGACTGTTGGTTGTAAATAGCTGCATGATGGTTCAGCGGCGATGTCTTGTTGCTGTGGATCACCAAAAACTTCGTAGGTAATAAACGACAACACATCATCAGGGTTGAACTCCCCGGTTCTTGGGTCAGGCATCAACACAGACTCATCGCCGATCAAATAAATAGAATCTGCATTAAGCTTGAAAACTCTTGAAAGGACCTGTGAAGTGTTTTCATTAAGTCGGACTTTAAGACTAGTGTCCCCTCTTTTCACGTTTACGAAAAGTGCGTTCATCTTGCAGAACTGAGGAGTCGGTACAATGCAACTGGCGCGAACTTTACATTACAATGATACCCCGCCTTGTGGCCACCCCGTTAATACGGCCAACTCGATATTACGGGCATTTAGGGTGCGTGCGATTGTTTTGGACTAATCCGGATTAACAATAGCCGGAATATCACGAGTGAGCGTCACGTTTGAGAGCTATTCCTATTTGGGAAATTCGTAATCTGGCTATTCAGGAATATTCCAGAGTATGTTCTTATTCCGAAATATAAGCCAAACGAACGAGTCATATAGTCGCAAAGCTGGGCGTATTCGCATGATTCCACAGTATAGAGAAGGTTCCTGGGACCTAGCAGTTTTAGAAAACGAAAAATAGAAATTGTAAAATAGAAAATAGAAAAAATGATAATTCCAAATAGACAATAAGACAATACAAAGACTGTGTTTTAACATGAAAAATAAGAATCTGTTCTGATGTTTTACTTTATTGTACGATTGATTAGACATTCACTTGGATAGCAAATGAATAGTATTTACCTATTTCGAATTTGAAAGAAATATAGAAAATCGAAATATCGGAAAGTGCCACGGATTTATATATTATATTATTATAGCATAGCGCTTCACACTTCTCAGGTTAGAAATATTGAGTTTCGCTTGGGAGGTTTTGTGTGTTGTCAGATACGTAATGAGTGAAACATTCCCTGTGAATTGAGTATCATTATCACGGTAATAAACCAAGGAATACATAGTTAAATAGGCTTCTAAGTTTACACTTTTACAAATAGGCTTCTACATTTTTTTCTACAATTTATAGCTTAACGTTTGTGCACGCAATTAACTACATTTCTACTATCTGTATTTAAAAACATCAAAACACACAACAGAGTGGCTTTTGGCAGTTATTTTCTAAATACAATTACTGTTCGTTTTGGATTCTGGAAATATATGTGGTTTATTAGAAGGTACATCGCAGTACGAAGTGCCATTCGTAGAGTCACGCGATAAGCAGTAAACTATATAAAGTTTTACAAATGAACAAACGTCTACAAAACCTACCTGAAGCTGGACAAACTAGCGCCAAGACAAACATCGTAAAGATCTCAAGGGAATTCATGTTGAATAATGATTTGTAGAGGAATTCGTGAAACGACGGCTCTCAACAACACAGTCGATGCGAAATATCAATAATACCTTGCAATTGTTCATGCATTTCCAATACAATACGCAGTTGTAGAGGGGGACACTT
Organism: Actinostola sp. cb2023; assembly: GCA_033675265.1. Classification (NCBI taxonomy): domain Eukaryota; kingdom Metazoa; phylum Cnidaria; class Anthozoa; order Actiniaria; family Actinostolidae; genus Actinostola; species Actinostola sp. cb2023. The sequence continues at coordinate 298,360 of JAUJYZ010000929.1, forward strand.
GATGCTTATTCAGTCGTATCAATACTGATCGTGACATTAATGCATATTTCAATTCATCTGAAATTAGGATCAAAGAATTTGAATCAAACGTAGCTGCTATGTACACTCTCTATTCTTTAGTTTTCCTTGAGAATCGGTAAGGAAATAATAATAATAATAATAATCTTTATTTTAAGTGGGTATACAAATACAGCAATATGACTGAGTGACATCATTTTGACAGATGTTATTATTAGAAAAACATGCAATTGAACAATTCAAGATAACTTTAACCCCATCACGAGCATAAACACTCAAAATATATCCAACTATCGTCCTCTTTCTCTTCTTTCTTCTTTATCTGGAGAAAGTTGTTTTCATTAACTTATACATTTTATCTCTGAGATATAGTCTATGTATCTCCACTGTTTTCAATCCGGTTTTTGACTCACAGCCTCTACGCGTACGTGCCTCCGGGCGAATTCGTAGATATATAACTAAAATAAATAAATGCTTTTAATATGAACAAACTTTCCCATCATGCAAAGTTTCATGACTGTAAAATCCTTTTCCTTATATGTATATAACCTTCAGCTTATGCTGCAATGTAATTATTTTTAATAAAGATCTCAGTATCTATCGATACATGCACTCGATTGCAGAAAGGTTGTGGTATACATTTATTTATTACAAATATCTAATGAGATGCAAAATGTTAAACATGTTAAAATAGGGTCGGTGCAATAATAAAGAAATAGTAATTTTTAAAACGATTACGATACATTTAAATGTTCGTTTTCCAGACATGTTTCGACGTACTCACGTCATCTTCAGTGTGATTACAAATAGTCAAGGCTAAGTATATTACTACTAGGGGTCTATCACTATTAGACCCCTGGTAGCAACACTGATATTTACCATTACTACTAGGGGTCTATCACTATTAGACCCCTGATAGCAACACTGATGTTTACCATTACTACTAGGGGTCTATCACTATTAGACTCCTGGTAGCAACACTGATGTTTACCATTATAACCCATCGATAAATTTTCGCGCGCGCCCATTGGTTAAAACGGGTCACGTGGTACAATTTCACTGGACGGATGTCAGGTAGAATCCCATAGCTCATATGAAACTCGCGCGCTGATTGGCTGAGAAGCAAACCGGATGAGAGGGAATTCAGCGTGGAATTCAACACTTTGAAAAGCTGAATTCATCGATATATATAGGGATCCCGCGCTGAATTTTGTATTTAAGTTCGATTTTCGTCTCTGTTTCTCACCAAGAGAACAAATAAACTTTGAGATTGCTTACAAAAGGAACAAACAAAAACATTTACAGAAAGAAATAATGAATTTTTGTTTTGCAAATGAGATTAAAATCAAGACATTTGAAAAGCTGAATTCAATGAAAAAACAGGAAGCCCGCACTTTTGATGTTGTTGGCTTTTCGCAAAACAATAACATTGAAAACAAAACAATCGTAAAAACTATACCTTGCAAGCTTAAATTAATACTCTTCTGAATGAATGATACTCCAGATCGATGCACTGATAATTATTGAAATTTCTCAGCGAGATAATAATTTATTTATTTACAAAACTTTCACCTATGTTTGAGAAAGAAACCACGAAGTACAAGTCATGGCAGTCACTGCCGTAAGCTTAATCAAACCGGCTCCAGCAACAACTACAATCTAATAGAAGCCAATAGATAAACAACAACAATAGTCCAATTTAATACAGAATTTTATACACCTAGCATTAGCAAAATCTGTACCTGTAATATGGTCAAAATCATACAAAACTGCAAATTATCCAGTTGGCTTTGTCGCTCGGCTGCCGGCTTTGACTTGTTAAGTTGTTGTAGTTGTACATGTACTGGATGTAGCATCAGAGCGATTACCTCTGGCTCTGTTTATCGATAAATATGCCTTTGTCTGAAATCTTTTGCCTGAGAATCATTAGCATTCAAGAACGTAGTTAACAAATCCATCAATGTCGACGTCCTGTGAAAAGTTCAGCTTCTCATCGGCAGCTCTCTGATCGGATTGAAAGACAACAAGAAACGTCAGTTTAGAAAATTTGAACAATTTATTAAAGTCTTATGAGGATAGAATAAGTCCGTAGTTTTATATCTTTCCGATTAACTTCTTATCAGAAAAGTATAAGCCTACTTACTTACAATACTTACAATACTTAAATACTTACAAGTTTGTCAAGACGATTGTGATAATTGTGAAAACTTGAGAACTTCTCTCCCGTGTAAAGTCAGCGTGTCATCGCTTTTAGTCTTTCTGGCTGTAAGTTTTCGTTAACTATGAATGTTATCCATATCTACATCTATAGCTGTGTTCCTGTTGTAGATTGTCCGTAAATGTAGACGTTAAAACGACTGAAGAAAACAACTTTTGTCCTTCAAATAAACTGATTTTAGTATTCAATTTTGCTTGATTCCTATTGGCTAGCGTAGCGAAAGACTGAACACTCCACTGGCTTTCTTTGCGACGCGCGATAAATAGCGACTCAAAATTGTCTAAAAACTATATTTTTCTAAAACAAAGAGAACGCTATGGGATTCAAGGAAAATTCATTGGATGACTCGTGAATTCCACGTGGAATTCACTCGAAAAGGCGATATCGCACTCGTCGCTTCGCGACTTGTGCGATATCGCCTTTTTATTACACAACTTGTAATCTTACAGTACAAATACGAGTACAAATATGACAGCGTATTACACGTTTTAGAATTCGGACACGTCAATTTTGCGCGCGCGCTCAGTTTGTTTCTTGTTTTGTCCGGTCGCAAATAAAAAGAAAGAGAAAAAGACGTTTGCTTTTTGTTGTCGTATAATAAACAATTTATTACACGGGAAGTTGTGTAATACGGCTGGATATTTTTACTCGTCTGTTTGTATTTTGACTCGCCTACGGCTCGTCAAAATACGGCACGACTCGTAAAAATATCCAGTCGTATTACACAACTTCCCGTGTAATAACCTCTATTTATTATATATCTGTGACGTAATTTTACCAAATTTGGTCATTTTTGAGGGCCGATATGAGACGTTAATGCCCTGTAGAAATCCGTAATGCCCTGTTCACAACATAAAAAACTCAAAAAACTCAAAATACAATATTCTGATTAAATTACGTCACAGTTATATAATAAATCCCTCATTAGATGTTTTCTCGGGTATTACGGGCTGACATTTTACTCGTTGCTCGCATTTTTCCTCGCCCTGCGGGCTCGGAAAAATACATTCGCAACTCGTAAAATATCAGCCCGTAATACCCGAGAAAACATCTAATAAGCTGTATTTTCTCGTGAATTCAACGTGGAATTCCCTCGTCATCCAATGAATTTACCTATAATATCCCCCAGTTTTGAGATGATATCCCCCACTTTGGAGAAAAATGAAATTATCTGAACTTTTTTAAGACTGTAATGTATTTTTAGTAGGTAAATTAGCTTGTATAACATACATGCATGTGGTGTACTTTTTCGCTTTTGGGAGATTTTAACGTCGATATGACAGGTATTTGATGTATTTTTATAATTTTGCGATCCTTAAAGGGGGACTAGTACGTAAATCGTTCAAAGTTTGATTTAGCTGAAACTTCACTGAAATATTCTCAAAGACCCATACAATCACTGGTTAATTTTTTTCTCAAAAATTCCAATGGAAAGTAATACATTTTCATGAATCTTTAGAGGTGCCAGTGATGTCACTGACTCAACCCAAACAATCATCACGGCTTCGCTCCATACATTTCTTCATGTTTTCTTCAGTGCAGAGCTGTTATCTGAACAAACCGTTCAGATATTTTGATCACAAAATACAAAGAAATGTATGGAGCTGAGTTTGGGTTGAGTCAGTGACGTCACTGGCACCTCGAAAGATTCATAAAAATGTATTACTTCCCATTGGAATTTTTGAGAAAAAAATTAATCAGTGATTGTGTGGGTCTTTGAGATTATCTAAGTGAAGTTTCAGCTAAATCAAATTTTGAACGATTTACGTACTAGTCCCCCTTTAAACTACGAACAAAGTCAAAATCGGCGCCCAAAAAGTCACTCAAATAAAACCCAAAATATCAAGAAAACCACTCAAAAAGCTTCAAAAACTATCAATCTTTTATTTTCGAATACGTTTTTAGAAGTTTACACATGAAAAGATCTCAAACGGAACGGATATTTCAACTCGATGAAACTTGTTTTCTTCATCCGTCATTGTTTCGGTTTCTTCAACATTGAAGTCGACGTAGAAAATTTATCGAAGGGTTATTCAATAAATAAACCCCTTTCTGGCTTACTGGTATATCGGCTGATAATGTCCTTGGCTTATAGATGGTCCTCAAAATGTCACAGTTGCCCTCGAAGCTTCGCTTCTCGGCCAACTGTTCATTTTTCGGACCATCTTTCAGCCGCGAACATTATCAGCCGATATACCAGCCGCCAGAAGGGGTTTATTTACTAATTACTACTAGGGGTCTATCACTATTAGACCCCTGGTAGCAACACTGATGTTTCAAAATGTTCCTTTCTTCTTCAGTCAAACCATACAACACCAAACTATCGTTTTGTGGATTTTCGTGTGCAGATGTATTCTCGATGTCTAATACAAAAAAAAATACAAAAAAAACAATAATGACTCGCTGAGGGCTCATTTCAGCAATCTAATCAATATTCTAAATCTAACTTTGCAGGGTGAGCTGAGGAGCCTCTTGACATATTAGAAGGAAGAAGTTATATCAAAGGAGCCGAGTGGAAGGGGAAACACTGGAAGCTACTGGAAAAACGCACGCCCTTCAAACCTTGCAAATATCTTTATTTCCAATGAATTTCCTTTGAAAAGCGTGCGTTTTCCCCAGTAAAAGGAGGAATAGAAAAGCAACAAAGACCATGGCTACCTGCCTTCTTCCCTGAAAGCCTGTTGTCAGAAACAAAACATAAATAAAACAGAAAGTGTTCTTACCTTCATCATCCATTAACATCCAACGTTTATAGTTTCAGGATTACTTTATTTTACTCGCACACATCCAGGTTGTTTGGTTAGCTGTAGGACCTCTCCTGTATAGTCTGCAAAGCCCGGCGGTAAGCGATCAGAAACAACAGGAAAGCCGGTAGGCCAGTGACTGGGAGTCTTTGACTGCCATTGTCCCCATATTTTATCAATAAATGAAGTAACGAGCAAATATTCAGGTGTTGAGGCGTTGTCAACAGAGCACATAGTACCACCTATTGCGCATGTCACAGTGTGGTGATATCTCACACGTAGAACAAATTCGAATTTTGCAAAGTCTTCTTTCGTACTTTGTAATGTTCTACGAATGGCGGTGTCAGGCATATAGACATCTTTATGGAAGTTTCGTCTAAGGCAAACCTTTCTTCCATTTGACTGCTCTATTGTCCAATGACGCTTCCTAAACGGACCACTTTGTACACACCCATTGGTAGATGTGCCATTACCCCCGAGACCACGTGATGAACTCCAGATATCATTGATGGAATCTCTCCAAGGTACCGGGATACTAGTGTCCAGTTCCAATATATGGAATAGTAACATGACAATCAAGTTTACGAAGTAAGTTTTCAACTTTTAAAAGAAACGCTCTATGCCATGGTAGAAAGTACCTGTAAGTATGAATATTCTTAGAAAAATTATCTCTGTAGGCTTTACAATTGTTTGGAATTCCTTTCTCAGTTCTTCGTGATTAGTTATCTTCTTAAAGCTTTGTATAAACAGCAGTCGATCTGAAGACGTCATCGAGCTGAATTCGTGACGTACACGTGTACAGTCTGTCATGTGACCATGTTTGCATTGACATAACCGCCCACATTCGTCGTGATACATTTTACTGTCATCTTTACAGGTAGCTCGATAGTGACCTGAAATTAATGCAAATAAAAGAGTAAGCAAAAACATTTTGTTTCTGATAAAGTTATTGAGATTTTCCATCCTAGTCCCGCGTGCGTTCTCTCCTGACCACGCACGTAAACGAGACATGAGTGAAAGCACGTGTTCATGTAATTTGCATACATTTTCCTTGTAACAGTTTAATCAATGGTTGAGTGTTTCGTATGTCGGGTATTTGAAAAATATGTTTTTTTATTGGATGACTGACAACTTGTTGTAACTGATGGTAGCCACCTTTACTGCCAATGCTAAACAAATAAAACAAATGGAATTAGTCGTGACCCAATCACCATACCGCGTGATGTTGCGTTATCAGGTGTCTCGGCTGCTGAATCATCAACCTCGTTTATATAGGGAGATATTATGCAAAACAGGTATCTCCATCGCCGCAAAGTGCAGGTCACGTGATACCTCACCCCCAAACATGCCACTAAATTGTTAAGTTCGATAGAATGCATCATTTTTCCCAAATTTGTTAAAATTCGCCATCATCAAAGAATGAAGGCACATTTGAGTTTTTTCTGAATATTTCCAATAACCCAGGCCTTAACGTACTTGAGGTTATTTTGCTCAATTTATCCACCTGAACGCTATGAATGAAACGTGCTTGTGTCATTTAACACATAAATTAGTATGATTTCATATAATGGAATATAAGAAGGTTACTACATATCAGGAAATAATATTAAGCTTAGATATCCCCTGTAATTTTTATTTATTTATTATTTTATTCCCCTATGTATGTCTTGCAGTGATGGGTATCCCCCTTTGCAGGAACCCCCTAATGTAGATGTCATGTAGATGAATGATGATTTGTATAAGTATTAAGCTTATGCGTAATTAATAACATGTCTGTCGAGTAGCAGTAGCAGTAGCAGTAGCAGTACTGAGTAGTAGCAGTACTGAGCAGTAGCAGTAGTAGTAGCAGTAGCAGTAGCAGTAGCAGTAGCAGTAGTAGTAGTAGTAGTAGTAGTAGTAGTAGTAGTAGTAGTAGTAGTAGTAGTAGTAGTAGTAGTAGTAGTAGTAGTAGCAGTAGCAGTAGCAGTAGCAGTAGCAGTAGCAGTAGCAGTAGCAGTAGCAGTAGCAGTAGCAGTAGCAGTAGCAGTACTGAGTAGTAGCAGTACTGAGCAGTAGTAGTAGTAGCAGTAGCAGTAGCAGTAGCAGTAGCAGTAGTAGTAGTAGTAGTAGTAGTAGTATAGTAGTAGTAGTAGTAGTAGTAGTAGTAGTAGTAGTAGTAGTAGTAGTAGTAGTAGTAGTAGTAGTAGTAGTAGTAGTAGTAGTAGTAGCAGTAGCAGTAGCAGTAGCAGTAGCAGCAGCAGCAGCAGCAGCAGTAGTAGCAGTAGCAGTAGTAGTAGTAGTAGTAGTAGTAGTAGTAGTAGTAGTAGTAGTAGTAGTAGTAGTAGTAGTAGTAGTAGTAGTAGTAGTAGTAGTAGTAGTAGTAGTAGTAGTAGTAGCAGTAGCAGTAGCAGTAGTAGTTAGTAGTAGCAGCAGCAGTAGTAGTAGTAGTAGTAGTAGTAGTAGTAGTAGTAGTAGTAGTAGCAGTAGTAGTAGTAGTAGTAGTAGTAGTAGTAGTAGTAGTAGTAGTAGTAGTAGTAGTAGTAGCAGTAGTAGTAGTAGTAGTAGTAGTAGTAGTAGTAGTAGTAGTAGTAGTAGTAGTAGTAGTAGTAGTAGTAGTAGTAGTAGTAGTAGTAGTAGTAGTAGTAGTAGTAGTAGTAGTAGTAGTAGTAGCAGCAGTAGTAGCAGCAGCAGCAGCAGCAGCAGCAGCAGTAGTAGTAGTAGTAGTAGTAGCAGTAGCAGTAGTAGTAGTAGTAGTAGTAGTAGTAGTAGTAGTAGTAGTAGTAGTAGTAGTAGTAGTAGTAGTAGTAGTAGTAGTAGTAGTAGCAGTAGTAGTAGTAGTAGTAGTAGTAGTAGTAGTAGTAGTAGTAGTAGTAGTAGTAGTAGTAGTAGTAGTAGTAGTAGTAGTAGCAGTAGTAGTAGTAGTAGTTAGTAGTAGCAGCAGCAGTAGTAGTAGTAGTAGTAGTAGTAGTAGTAGTAGTAGTAGTAGTAGTAGTAGTAGTAGTAGTAGTAGTAGTAGTAGTAGTAGTAGTAGTAGTAGTAGTAGTAGTAGTAGTAGTAGTAGTAGTAGCAGTAGTAGTAGTAGTAGTAGTAGTAGTAGTAGTAGTAGTAGTAGTAGTAGTAGTAGTAGTAGTAGTAGTAGTAGTAGTAGTAGTAGTAGTAGTAGTAGTAGTAGTAGTAGTAGTAGTAGTAGTAGTAGTAGTAGTAGTAGTAGTAGTAGTAGTAGTAGTACCGGTAGTACAATGTAGTTGTAGTTATAGTATTTTAGTTAATCATTTACCAATGCCCAGGGTTATAAAGTACCATACAATTAACCTGATGCCATTTGTGAAGTCTATACCTATAGGTTAGGTGCAGGTGTACATTATGTTTATGATACTCTCTATAATGGCTTGAATGAGAAGGATACAACATGCATGGTTGCTATAGAGATCAGAGAAACTATACTAACTCTTGCTAATTTTTATCTTTATAGGGAAAGTGAGTTTGTTTGATTTGGAGAGCCGTACATGTTCCATTATACTATAGGAGGTGATGCGGCTAGAAAATGATACTTAGAAGCCATGGAAATACCAGCACCAGTTGAAAGTTGTTAAATATAGGTGTCGAGAAGCTAAAATCATGTCCCATGTCTATGTTGGAATAATAGCTTTAATAATAGTTTGATCTCTCTACTTGTAAGCTAATGTCTCATGTCTATGTTGGAATAATAATAGCTTTAATAATAGATTGATCTCTCTACTTGTAAGCTAATGTATCATAGACGTTGGAATAATAATAGCTTTAATAATAGTTTGATCTCTCTACTTGTAAGCTAATGTCTCATGTCTATGTTGGAATAATAATAGCTTTAATAATAGATTGATCTCTCTACTTGTAAGCTAATGTCTCATAGACGTTGGAATAATAGTTGATCTCTACTTGTGCTTACAAGTAGAGATCATTGACATGTTGGAATACTAATAGCTTTAATAATAGATTGATCTCTCTACTTGTAAGCTAATGTCTCATAGACGTTGGAATAATAATAGCTTTAATAATAGTTTGATCTCTCTACTTGTAAGCCCGGGGGGGGGGGGGGGGGGGCTCCCTTATAAAAGAGGGTAGGGATGCTCGTCGGAAATTTTGAAAATGACCCCTAAAAGGGACCGGAGTCTTGTCTTGGTGGGCGTGGCAGCGAATATTTTTACCCTAAATAGTCAGGGAGCAAATATCGTAAAGGAAAGTCCCGTGGGAATTTTGTGCTGAAAGCAAGCCACCTATCTAGATGTGTTAAGGGGACCCTAAGAAACAAGAAACATGTTGTCGGCAATTTTGTAACTCGTACCGACGGCCGCTACGGAAGTTTTAAAATGTGACGTATATGACCCAGCATGGAAACGAGGCTGGGCCATAAAATGCGATATAACCATCGTTAATGGCAACAAATCGTTACCGAAATTACTCATACTTTACATATAAGTGTATCTGACACAACTAAGAAACTTTTAAGTAATAAAGCTGGTCACGTGACCATGACAACATGGAAACGAGGGTGGACCATAAAATGCCCTATAACTTATTTTGAATTGCATAAAATGTTTCCAAATTCACCCAAATCAATGACATATGTGATTGTTACACTACCAGGCCGTAAGTTGTACATTCTAGACTGCGATCGGGTACATCATATTGGTTTAGGGGAGTCACGTGATCAACTGATAATACATGTACGTGAAAGCGGGGCTGATTTAGTAGTTTCTCAACTGCATGTAAGAAGTGGAAGTTTACTGGGTCTCTAGAAAACATTTCCAACAACAAGGTCCAAACATCTTTCAGCTGAAAAGAAGTCTGATGAGGTGCATAAGCGCAAAATGTGTCTTGCTCAAAGTACGACAAATAAAGAACAAGTCAGGAACTTTTAGGTGGTCGACAGCTCAAATGCCACAACAGTTGGCTGTTGGCCTAGCTGTCCACAAGGCAGTCCAAAGTAAAGCGTTGATAAATATGCTGCACGGTTTTGGGATGTTGGCTGATAAAAAACAGAATCCTCAGAGCTATAGGTGCAGATCCGGAATCAAGTGTTCTCAAGCGCAAAATAGAAGAACACACATCCATTTCCATGCATAATGCACTTCGGTCTGGGAATGCAAAATGCAATATGCAACAAAACCTATAGGACAACGTTTTTTGAATTAGCTGTATATACCTCCAGACATAGTGGAGGGCAGGCATATCTTCTTTTTTTTCCGTTCGACAATGCGAACTTTGCTGAAGACACTCACTCCTGACCGGAAACACACCTTCCATGGAACAGCAATGGCTATATACCAAAGGAGTGTCCCTGAAGACAAGAAACCAGACTTGAACGTCGATACCCCAGACCAGAGTCGCTCAATTAGAGAGCTTCCTGAGTCAACTACAAGCCTCCTGGAATGTCCTAAGCCTCCTTCAAAGCCCTTCAGTCCTGTTTACCCATGGTTTGGTCTGTTTGCTGAGAATGAACTTCCGGTAAGAGTCAGGATGCAACATTTGGCATGGCTTCTCGGACGTAGTTTGACCAGAACTCCTAGTGACAGGAACACAGACGAATATCATGAGCACTCTAGGGCAGTTGGAGAATCAGTCTGCAAAGAGTACAGGTATCCTGGTGTGGTCTGGATACAACTCACTGATCAGTAATGCAATGCCCGTCACACGAGTAGGAGCACCACCTCTGATTGCTGCACCAGCACACTATTTGCAGGTCAATGGAATATTCATCTTTGTAATAGAACGTTAATTCCAAATAAATATAAATCTAATCTAAACGAATGGCAGACCTTACTGACTGTTCTAATGCAGGCCCAGAAGATCAAGACAAAGGTGGTAGATCCGACTTAGTAGGAAGACAGTCATTTCACTTGACACAGGGCTCTACAAACTGGCAAAGAAGCTGCAAATGGCTCGCCACAGGATCCAAATCATTTTATACTCCATCCCAGCGAACTGTATATAGTAATGGCCCAACTACGAACAATCGGAACGTTCAATGAAAACAGTGGACTGGGCTGACTTGTGCTGGATAGAATCGGAACTGTACTGTCCAACAACGGGCAAACAAATCATTGATGGTAACCACGTCAAGAGAGGGCAGACTGCTCACCTGATTACCCTACAGACACTGTTCGTAATGTATCAGGAATCTTTTTTTTTCCCAGCAAGATCCGAATTCGTACTGCACTGTCTTGAGCAGTTGGCAAAGTCTTGAGCTTGTTGATGTTTGCACCAATGGTTCCAAGGAATGAGTAGAAAAGGTACATGCCATATCGTGGAGAGAATGAAGGTATTTGATGCTAGCCAAAGACAATATTCCATTGATTAAGGTTGTGAGTCAGTACACGAGGATTGTCAATAAAAATAATATATGATATCATTTATCCGAGCGGTTCAATTCGAATCGAGAAGCTCTTGAGATATTCACCAAGTACTTTTTCACACGCAAAGGGCTGAACTATGCCCGTATGATTCCCGTCTACTTAGCAGAGATGCAGATGTTAATTGAAACGCATCCAGAGATTTATGAGGAGTTTCGGCAAGTAAACTGGGTTGTGATTAAGAACTATGTGCAATTGGTGCAGATAATTCCCTGAAACACATCAACCGGTCAATATATGAAGGTCTCAAGGCGGGGTACTTTAGTTGGTTGACTCCAACGCCAGCACCAATAGTACATAGTACTTCCTGATTGCTCCCGAGCTTGCAAATCTAGCAGAGAAAGCAAAACAGGTGGCGGGTACTTCATCTAAGACACCGACACATCATCACCACCTTACTACTGCTGTAAGGTTGCACCACTGGAGCAGAACATTTAGAAGTTGGTCACCAGCATCCGAAGCTTCACGAATCCATTCTCTGAGGAAAGAGCCAAATACTATTGTAAACTTGTAATATTATGTAAAGTGCAAATAAAGTATTCTTCTTCTTTTTCTAAACGAGTTGTTTGGTCACTTCGTAAAAGACAGGATCCACTCGAGAAAATGCAGCATCTGGTCCCCAATAACTGAAAAAAACGCAAGCGCTTCTTACATGGAACACTACGGGGAAGACTCTACAAGTGATAGCCAATGACAAAATGATTGACCTCAAGGAAGATCACTCCCGGCCATTTTGTGCGGGTCATGTTCTGCGCGCAAGTCACGCGCACAGAGATCGATTGACACCAAGGAAGCTGTCGTGCAGTACGCGTTCTCTATAGTGACATGATCAATGTTTTCCTCGGATGGCACCATGTTTCACTGTACGTTCCTCAATGGACATATTTGTCTAATACCCCTTTCACACTGAGGCTTAAACATGTTTTAAAGTGGTTTAACTAAACAGGTTTAGAAAATTATCTACAGACGCCACGCAACATTTGGCACAAAACTGCTGGTAAACCGTCCTTTACGTTGCACAGTATAAATTCCAGATAGTTTGATTCTTGTGAAATTAAATGCCCTTGAATTAGAGAAGCGAGAAAAACTCAGTTTAACTAAACAAGGTTTGGTGTGAATGGGGTATAAGTTTCTGTAAAAAAGGACACGACAAAGGTTCGACAATGGTCGTACGCTATGAAATGATGTGATATCATTTTTTGATGAAAATCCACATACATGGCGAAACAGTGTCTGTACCTTGGCCTCGTTCCCATGCTAATCACGTGACCACCTGTATCACGGACGAGGCCTGGTAATGTAACAATCACACATTTCATTGATTTGGGTGAATTTGGATAGATTTTACGCAATTCAAAATAAGTTATAGGGCATTTTATGGTCCAGCCTCGTTTCCATGCTGTCATGGTCACGTGACCAGTTTTATTACTTAAAAGTTTCTTAGGTGTGTCAGATACACTTATATGTAAAGTATGAGTAATTTCGGTAACGATTTGTTGCCATTAACGATGGTTATATCGCATTTTATGGCCCAGCCTCGTTTCCATGCTAGTGTCATAAGTTTTTCAGTCATATGAAATCTGCTTTATTTAGTACTAACCGTTTCATGGTTTTAGTGTCTGCTAGACTTATAATAATAGATATACAGAAACTCAATTGCCCTATACCATTATGACGTAACGGCTTGTTTATGAGGGGGACAGAATCGTGAAGAACAATAGAAATTTGAACTAAATCTGCTCTGCTGAGGTTCGCTTGATTTCAAATTGGCTAGTTTGCAGAAATTATGTTCATCGATACTTTTACCACAATATTTACTGTGTTTTGTGACTTTTATCGCTTTCAGACCGTCTGTAAAATACACTTATTTGTTTTGTCCCCCTCTAGCGACCATGATCCTTAGCGTTTAAACAATAGATTGTTTTGATGTGACGTCATAGTGATATAGGGCAATTGAGCAATGTACATGTACAAAGTGTCAATAAGGATAAATAATATTAAAATATTTTCTTGTTGATTGCTAGTCTGTAAGTGATAGATACAATTAAAATATGAGCGGCCGATCTGTTTACAAACTCGAGCCGTACAATGTATATTACTTTAATCGAATCCAACAATACCTTCTGCTCATATTTTATCTATCACTTAAGAGGTCTTAAAACATATGACTGCCAGGGTTGCATAGTTAATGCTCTTGGTCATTCATCTGACATGGATGCTGTGGATGGCCAAAAGTGTTCCATTCACCATATTTGAATTGGATGCTCAATTGGCCAGTCTTGTACTTGTAAACAAAAGCAAAGTCCTTATTGTCAGACACAATCAGTTTGACTCTGTGTCCACCCCGGCTACTTCCATTCAGTACACGAGTGAAGTAGTTTCTCACCTTCCTAGAACTCATGCCTGTGAGCAGTTGGAATAGCTTTAATAAGGAGCCAAGACAGGTAAAGGAAATCACTTCACCCTTTTTATTTTTCCCAATAATGCAGTGAGGCTCCTGGAATTCAGGTGACGTACTTCGTCGCAGCAGGAGGGTGATCTCTTTGAATATAGCAAATGGTATGTTTCGTGTTAGTTCTGCCTGGTAAGGGTACCTAACGGATACTCTGCCTGCTAAACTCTTGTAAACTAAGCTAAGCCAGAGTGTGCCCTCATCATGAAGTACAGATGCGGTGGACACTGTTGAGGTGGCTAGATGAGCAGCTAAAACGACATATATACCATAGGTTGTAGGAAAAGTACATTTTATTGGTGAAAAACACAACAACTTTATGTAAATATATGCAATAGTACAGTATAGTATTCTGAGTTCTGACATTTTGGATATTTTAATACCGTATTTGCCGGTGTATAAGTCATAAGTCATAAGTCATAAGTAACCTTTTTATTAGTAGCGTTTGAAGTTCTTTGGTATGATAACTACAAATTTGCTAGTTTTTGAAGGCGTCTCAACTTGAACTTTTGTTTACGCTTTTGTTTATGCCAACGCCAGGTTACCAAGCAATTCAAAATGGCTGCCGATACAAGTTCGTGCGGAAATGTCCGACTTTTTGGGGGCTTTTGCATCTAACTTCGAATCAGTAGATTTGACATCAAAATATACTTGATGCTCTTAAAAAAGTAGGGTCGACTTATACAAAGAATATATGATAAAATCAGGAAATTTGACCTCCTTTTAGAGGGTCGACTTATACACCGAGTCGACTTATACACCGGCAAATACGGTATCTAAAATCAACTATGTTTCCTCAAGTAAATACCTTCAATGAAAACCTGTCCCTGGATAGCTTGCTTTTGAGCAAGTTTAATGGTTTTGAATAATGATTGTTAGTAGAATTACACAGGTGATTATAGAAAATCAAGCGAGCTGATTGGTCGAGAACTTCGGACTATTTCTCGATAGTTACCTACAGCATTTTGACAAAATGGCTGCCAGCTTTTGAAATATGAAATAAAAATTTATTTTCTTTAAAATGCTTATTTATTTTTATTTTTTCAAATAATCACCTGTGTAATTCTACTAAAACAATTAGTCACCTCAGGCTCAGTGAATAGCAGTGATAATAACCTCGACTTCGTCTCGGTTATTATCCACCGATATTCACCTCGCCTTTGGTGACTAATTGTTAATTAGTATAAACAAACTAGTGGTCTATCACATATCCTGCAATCTGATTGGCTACGCTACTAGGGGTCTAATAGTGATAGTCCCCTAGTAGCGAATCACCATGGTAACCATTGGCCGTGAAAGATGAAGCAAGATGGCGGACAAACCCGATGGTTGTTTTTTCGCTAAAAAGAGCTAAAATAGACCGAGAAACAAATCTCAAGAACAAGAAATGGAAAAAGCACATAAATATAGACATCTCATTGATAATTCAAGCAAGTTTTCTTTGGCTGACACTGCAGAAACTGAGCGAGAAACGATCGTTAAAGTTGAAGATTTTTCGTGCCGATTTTTCAACTTTTAAAACTGAGCGAAGACAAAGTCAAATGGAGTACTGATAGTGATAAAGGTAATAAACGAAGGCTACACCACTCTTGACTCGTGTTTTGTTCATTTGTTATTTGATTTATGAAAGTTTTTCAACAAAAGAACCAACTTTTCTGGTTTAGTTTTAACTAAACAGCTCGATTTAGTTCAGCCAAATGTGTACTTATGACTAGCATAAAATTCGTATTCTTCTTACTTGTGCAAATTAAGCAAGAAATATTGGTATAATATTAAGTATGCTAGTTTGTTTATACTAAAACAATTAGACAACTCGCCCTCGTTGTCTATGAGCTAAGATAGCCAACTCGGACTCGCTGTCTAATTGTTAAATGGCCGAGTAGTGATTATAAATTTCCAAAACAAAATTCCTAGTAATCCAATATTCATTCGTTGACAAAGCAATACAAATAAGTCGGACTTAACACATTTGTAAAAAGTGTAAATAACTGAATAACAAATAAAACGTACCATCTGTTCTCGTTTCAGAAGTTGACTGTTTGACAATTGGCAAAGCAACTTCTAGCGTTTTAGCAACGAAAAATTCCTTGTCAAATCCTTCCTCACTGTCATATGTTTCTAATAATTCTCTCAATTTATCCCTATCCTTATCCTCTTCTTCTACTTCTTCTTCTTCTTCCTCTTCGTTATCCTCCTCGTAATCTTTAAACAACTCATCTATGACTTGCTGGGTGTTAAAAACAGCCGCCATTTTGAAATTTTGTTCTACGCTCATGAAGCCTACCGCTGTACAAAAGATATGGCGAACCCCGGCATTTTTGAGCGCGCGCGTGCCCTACGTGAAAAGCGTGCAATGGTTTGCACCACTAAATCAGAAATATCACTATTTATGCAGGGGCGTAGCGTGCATATATGCACATACGCACGTGCGTACAATTTGAAATACTTAAAATAAAAATATTTAAAAAAAAATGAAATCTAGACAAATACATAACAGCTGAATCAGTTTATACTTCCTGGAAACTACCCACAGAAGGCAGGAAAATGCTATTTTGGAGACCTTATACCTCAAAAATTTTCGGGGAGCATGCTCCCGTATTCCCCTACGAGCTCGCGCCTTCGTCGCTCGTCAGATCATTTTTATGTCCCCAATAAATTTCCCATTGCAGTCAGTCATTGTAGGCATGTATAATGATGATTGTAGTTAGTACAGTCTCAAACAAAATAAATACCAAAAAACTGTCTTCGCCTCGGGTTCAGTGTTATATCGGTATTAGCGATATATATATAACGGTAGCCGGTATATAACCCGTTTACATAAATCATTGACATAACCTTTACATAAATCATTTACACATTACATAAATCCACAAAAAAACTGAGTGATCAATGCATTTTACTATGTATTTATGTAGCGAGAAAGTCCGCTGGAAAATGAAGAAAATGGTATTTCCAAGGCTCTAGATTTCTAAATTTTCAGGGGGGCATGCCCCCTCACCCCCTAGAACCTCACGCCTTCGGTGTTCGTGGCCATGTGCGTACATTGGAAAAAAAGCACGCTACGCCCCTGTTATGTATAGTACGAATAAACCTGGGCACTACTAATTATAGCTGTCAGTGTTTATTAGATGCAAAGAAACAAAAGAACACAAAAGAGTAAGTGTCTAATGGTGTGTAATGGTGTAATTAGTAATGCCCAGGTTTAGTCTATTGGAATCACTCTACTAAATAGTACTATTTATGTTGTACGGTTTTAGTGTTTGTACTCTATACCTATTTTATAAAAAAAATCAGAGGCGACTAAGAATATTTTTGTTACCTTGAAAATATTTGTCGTTTAGAGCCACTGACAAGAGCAATCCGTATGTACAACAACCAACCACCACGAGCCACATATTTTCCATTTCAGTTAGTACGTTATGCGTGTTCAGATTTGGTACATAAAATGTTCAAATCTAAAATTACTACCATTGATTTGCTTTGAGCCATTTAAGACCTCTTTGAAATCCACAAGAAAAATAACCGATCATACAATGTTCAACCTGTCATTATGCCTGCGTCATATAATAAAAGCCTTTGACACCTTCAGTAATTCCATATGAAAATTACTGAAATATAAACAATAATAACAATAATAGCGTTATTATAGATAGCTTGTACCTAATAATCCAGTTATATTACTTAACCCGCAAAACATCTATGTCTATGTCTAATAATAGTTAAACAAGACGCTCAATGAGCGTACACTCGGGCTTATGACAAGGATAATGTTAGTTGCGTGAGGAGGGAAATGACAATGACTGACAGTTGCGTGACGAGGGAGACTATGTATGATATGTGTCGGTGAGCGTAGATAAAAATCTCCGAATCGTACTTCCGTAGCATGTACTTGGAACGTTCAGTTGAGGCTCATATTCATGGTCAGACGGTTCTGATAACGTCTTTGGTTTCTTCGTTATCGCAGAGGAAAGTTGAACTTCGTATCTTTTAAACATCCAGTTGATTCAGACTAAGGTACGATGTGACAAAGCTCGACCAATCTGCTGTCTCTGCCTATACATTGAAAGATCTTGTTCGATTTATCTCGAAATCAGAAAGGAATTATCGATTAAAAATCAAAAGCTGCTTCTGTTAGATTTAAGATGTGACCTCAAGTGACCTCAAATACGTTTAAATACGTACGACAGCGTACTCTTGAAGAGTCGGAGATCTTTATCTATGAGTCACCGACCGAAATAGTCTCCCTCGTCACTGAGCGTCTTCTTCTGTAATAGATCCCTAAAATCTAAGGACGTTTTGATTTCGATTGTATTTTTGCATGCCGTTCACTGACCTGTTTTGAGCGTGGAAATTCTGTTCTAACAAGGATCACACAACTGTAATCGTACTGAATTTTTCAAGCGTGGAATAAAATAAACATCCATCGTGAGTCGACTGGCTCGATTGTTTGCATGACTTCTGTACATATAGCTTTCTGTCAATAGATGTAGTTACATCGCTGGTCGCGAGTTTAATTATAAACACACAAGGACATACGACTGTACTGTACACGTCGTACTATTACAATTAGCAACAAACATGGCATAGCGAGGTCATGATAGTTTTTGAGTTCATTTCATTTACTTTTCAGTCTCGACTGGCTCAATTAGCAACAAACATGACAACATAGCGAGGTCTTGATACTTTTTGAGTTCATTTCATTTGCTTTTCAATTCATTTTTTGATGTTCGTGGAACGACGTCGTACAACAGCCGATAAAACACGGGCTTTAAACACGCTCATTTCACAGACAAAAGCATACGCCGATTCGTGTGGGCCCACTCTGAAAGATGTCGTTTCATTTATAACAAAAACAAACGCGCCTTAGCTTCATCGTCGAACGATCAAATAGAATCCTGACCTCTTGAAGATCTATGCTGAGAAATCTTGAAACTCGATACGATCAAATACATCGCATTCTTTCTTCATTCTTCGCATTTTTTCTTCATTCCGTGACCATGAGAAAAATAATAATAAAAACAAGAAAGTCCATTTTATAACTCGGGCTTCCTTCGGAAGGGCCCGAGTAAAAATGAAAATCCCAAAAAATTTAGAAACAGGAGACTGTCAGCAGGGAATGAGCTTTGGCTTTTCCGAATGATGTGTACTCTGCTTCCATGCAAACATCTCTACAAGGTGTTGATAATTATTGTCTCGATGGCTATAGTGCCTTATGTTCTATCACAGGGAGCCCACAAAAGGTTGGCTTGGGCTGCCTGTGGTTTTATAGCCTGCGTAGCTTGGCGGTCTTAGGGGAAGGGGGAAAGGGGAGGGGGATTGGGGAGGAGAGGAGGCGAGGAGGGGACTGGAGAGGGGGGAGGAGAGGAGGAAAGACCGCCTGCCCGTAAACCTTATGTTTTCGAGAAGTCCGTCTTTCCTCCCCCCTCCCCAGTCCCCTCCTCGCCTCCTCCCCAATCCCCCTCCCCTTTCCCCCTTCCCCTAAGACCGCCAAGCTACGCAGGCTAGTGGTTTTATTTCAAGTCGTAAAAACGAACCTGAAGAATTCAGATACCGCAGAATCCCGGTTATAGCCCCCCCCAAACCCCCCCCCCCCCCCCCCTCCCCCCCCTGTTATAAGCCCCCCTTCGGATACCATGCCACGTTCTGCTGACCACATGAGAGGCTACCACAGGAAACCCACCAAAAATTGATTGGGCTGCCTGTGGCGAGAAAGCGCGGGAGCAGCAAAACATGGCGACCAAGGAAGTTGTGATGATTGAAAGTCGATTGTTTTAATCCCTAGCCTTAAACATACTGTGTATAAAAGGTACGGTAGCCTTTGATTGCTTATTGTTAATGTACTACATTGTCTACTAGACGGACTAGAGAGTAGAGTACTTCATTAACAGCTGTCTGACGTGAGCTGTTTTATAAATCTCTAGACCGTTGACGTTGTACTACTGGATCGGTTCATCGATGAATTGCTAAGGTTAGTTTTAGCATTACTTGATACCAATCTTTCTCCATTTGAAGGTCATGCGAAAATGTAAAGCTTAGCGTATTTTTATATTTTACAAAAGTCAGTTTGGCACATTGACCATTGACATTGTTCATAATGGAAGTGGAAGAGAAACAGTTGAATGACCCAGAAATGATTCTTAACGAAGAGTGTGAAGAAATGTGGGGAAATGTCTTTGAGGTGAGTAAGTTCTCTAGTCTAAGACTCTACAGTATCAATTCCAAACATACCCATAACCCTCCTCACACACACATCCCTCACCCCACCCCACCCCCAATAACCCCCCCCCCCCAAAAAAAAAAAAAAAACTTAATAGAGAGCTTTAGACTTGACAACGAGTACAAGTTTTCGCCGTTACGAGTGGGCATGTGCAAAACCATGACATTGTCACGCCAGCTTGAAAATCTCGTTGTCGTCGTACAAGATTTCTTGCAAAACTCATTGTCTACAGTACGAGTTTTGAGTGAGACATTTTGACTAAATATTTTGGTCTTTTAAATCTAGAACACTCAATAACAAATTATATAATGATTGTTCTTCTTGTTTTGACAAGCAAGAATTAAAGATCAGTGTTAATTATTTTTGCCAAAAGTTGAAGAAAAAGCTGAAGCGATCAAATTTCGTTTGTTTGTTTTTGAATCTGAATTTTGAATTTGCGTGAGCACGATTACGACAACAAGTTAGTGCACGCTCTCAAAATTTGTACTCATACTTGTACTCGTTCTCGGATCTAAAGCTCTCTAATGTACACTTCAATGTGTATATAGACTACAACCAATATTCCAGTTTAAAAACTATTGGATTCAAACACTCAAGCAAAATATTGGTTGGAGGTAACCGAAATATCGTTTAGAAAAAGCGATATATATCAGTTCCAGTCAACAGACTTACTGTTTAACGTTCAAATGAAATATCGGCTATCAACCGATATTTCGGCGGAATTTAGGTGCCAATGTTTCGTTTCGGCCGATATATCGTCACCAAACTATCGTGAAAAACCGTCTGACTGTACTGACTTTATCTCTCGGCGGAGTTTCGTGGAAGAGTAGGGACTGTATCAGGGAAGACTTTGAAGTAATCAAGCACCTTGTAGCCTGTGAACAGGCTCTCTAAGGGGAGGGGGAAGGAAATGGAGGGGGATTGGGGAGGAGGGGCAGGGATGGGGACTGGGGAGGAGGGAAGAGTGGAAGGAGAGCCTGTAAACATTCTTTCTAGAGAATCCTGTTCCATGATACTAGAATCTGGTATCAGCCTCTGATTGGTCAATTTTGTGACAATTTTGTTGACATTCAGCATGCCCTGTATATGAGCAAGTACAAGTGTAAGCAAAATGGTAGATTTTTGAGAGAGCGATTGTTTGAATGAGTGTTAGAGGAGTCTGCATTCTCGTACCCAGTGCCCACTCGTCATTTGGTTGGTCGTGGGCTCTGGGGAACACTGAAATTTCAGCGAATTTCATTATTTGATTGGTCCATGAGATAAACAAAGATTCAAACTTGCAAAATGAACCGAATGACAGTGACGGTTGTAGTATTTTTTGAATTATAAATCTATGGAAATAAGAGTGATTGTGTAGACATAGATTCGTAAAGGGAGATCTAACAATATATAAATTATATTAATGGCTACAGTGATTCGCAGTGGCCTACCATGGAGAAGACGTACTATCAGACGTACAGACACGATCGTACTCGCTTTGAGTATTCAAAGGAATATTTTTTATCAAAGCGGAAGACAAGAAGAATTAAGACAGGCAGATTATATTAGAACATGTATTTATCGATAATGTATCGTAAACCTGACTGCAACTTCAAGATATATATCATGTATTTATCATCCAGCCTTTATCGCAACAGAGCCAGAGAAGAACTGATGATGAATGTCGAAGGGTTTTTCAACTGCTACACGAAGATAAATGTACAAACTTGTGTACTTATTACTTGTTGTTTGAATTCGAACCAATGTAAACACTACATACAATGTAGTAGACTCTTCCACCGCTCGCAGCAGTCTTTAGTATGAGCATGCGCTCTGACGACTTGGTCGTCACAATTTGACGGCCGAGCAACAGGGTTTCCCAGAGCCCACGACAAACCAAATGACGAGTGGGCACTGGGTACGAGAATGAGGAGTCTGTAACAAATTAGCCGCTTTGGAAATGAGTAAAGGACTGGGAACGAGTTTTTAGAATTAATTTAATTACGAAATGAAATAGGTTGAGTTAGATATTGAACGAGTAACAGCTTTCCAAACATCTCAAAATTTACAAAGAAATGTATGGTTACAGGGGACAAGCGTCCCCCCTAACCATACATTTCTTTGTAATTTTGCAGTTTTTGAATGTCTGCAGTTCATTTGCTACATTGTAGTTGTCCAAACCCTATCAAACTCCTGAAACTTACTAATTCTGATATGCTCTTTCTTGTGATGGGGTTCATTTCTTAATTAAATTAATTCTAAAAACTCGTTCCCAGTCCTTTACTCGTTTCCAAAGTGGCTAACACGTTACTACCTTAGTCTTAAAAGCGAGCAGAAGGCCTGTATAATATCTACTGCATTCTTCCTTCTTCCTACGGGATTCGCAAAAGTTTTATATTGTCCAACTTCTGTCACACGTTTTGAAGGAACTTTGGAATGTTGAGTGATCGTACAAAACAGCCATCATCATAGTTACGCCACTCATCTCAATGAAAATCCAAGTCAGCCATCCAAACAACCATACCTGAGCATGAAAGCAATTGCTTTAGGAGATTTGGAAGATGAGAAAGAGCTGCGAAGCAAGGATTTCGACATGGATATTATTTATTATTATCTCTCTTCGCACAATCTTTCTTGTTCTAAGTAGTCTGGAGAGTACCGGTAGTGGATCATCGCTGTTTGGTCCAATGTAGTGCCTCAAACAGCACAGTTCTGGATACTCTTCTTGTCTTTCAAGGGGAGTTACATGTAAAGCCGGGTGTAAAGCCAAGTTATCCAAAGACATAAATGGCTGCGAGGAGACTAGTGTAGGAGCTGTTGAAGCTCGAATGCTAACAATTTGTATTTCACTCGTCCATTGGTTGTATTTTATTATGCCAGTAAATTAAACTCTTCTTTTTGCGTGCATGGTTAACTTCGAGCTATCAAACTCACATGCAACAGTTCACATTGTGATTGATCGAAGCGTGACAAAAATCATTATGGGGCTGAACAGGATTCTCTGAAGAATGTTTACAGGCTCTTCCCCAGTCTTCCTCCCTTCCCCCTCCCCCTCCCCTTGGAGAGCCTTGTTCACTGGTTAACCACCTTGGGACTCCCATTCATGAGGTGACAGGGATGCTTGTCGTACCTATTAGGGTTTGAAATCTGTGATGTGGTACTGCTTAGGGGGTCTCAGATTTTAAAGGACCACCAACTAGAAGACACCAACTCGGTACCTTTCAGGGTGTCTGTCAGCAAATAGAATAATGACAGTTGCAGATTGCAATTATTTCGACCCCCTAACAAGAATAGCTGTTAGTGTTCACTCACTTAAATAGGTTGAAGATGTATGACAATGCCCTCAAAAACTATTGCAAGTAGAAGGCATTTGAATATATTGTCTTTATTACTATTTCAATTAAAAATGTGAAATTAAAATTAATAAACTTATTATTTTAGACTTGGTACCTCTTACAACTTAGGGCTGAAAATTAATTCATGCCACACCCACTTGGAAGCTTGAAAAATATAATAATAACTTATCATATAATGTCACTTTTCTCCCACCAGAGCCAGCAATCTTGATTTATAAAATCCGTAATTGGTTCAATTGTGCAATAAAGTGAATTTATATTTTTAGTAAATTGCTATGAAGACATAATAGAATTGTTAACCCTGACTTCACAATCCTCGCTGGTGTAGAGTAAAGCATGCAAATTGGTGATCAAGGGGGAGGTGTATGGAAGTGCAGTGGAGTGAAGGAAATAAAGTGAAAAGGGAATGAACAAGGAAGGAAGGAATGAAAGATGTAAGGGAGGGGAGGGTAAAGCATAAAGTCTTGAAACATACTTGTTCTTCTGTGACTTCCCCTAAAATTCCCAGCCCTGTTTATCCCCCCCCCTCCCCCCCCTATTCCCCCACCACCCCTGCCAACCACACCCCATGACAAATTCCATTTAAGATTGCACTAAAACTGCATCATTAAGTCTCTAAACACCAACTGGTACATGCAATTTTGCTTTCAGACCTATTCAAGGATCCAAAGCAGGAAAGAAAGTTGTCCCCCAAAAGGAATTGGCACTGGTGAAGATAACAATAGTGTATATGTAGGTATTATTGACTGCATAATTGTATGTACATGTATTTGCTGTGAACAGGAAATTATCTAACTTCTCACAGGAATTTTTACAGTACCACTCCAAAGTAACTTACAAGGTCATCTATTGTTACATGCACTAGGATTTATTATTATTATTAAAATGGTACGAGCTGATCATATCGCAAGACTAGACAGACCTGATGTCATCATATTGATTGAATGAGAGCTAAACAGACCTGATGTCATCATATTGATTGAATGAGAGCTAAACAGACCTGATGGACAGAGCGGAAAAACTGCAAAGCTGCTGTTTTCATACAGTTTCCATTAACTGGCAATGATACATGTACATCAAAAACTGCAATTGATACATTTGTGCTACCATTACTCAAACCTTGTGACAAAATCTTATCAAGTTACAGTATAGCTTCTCGGAGATATTTACGAAAACGATGTTTTTTCTGCTGATCAAAATGCCACCTCTCCCAAAGTACAAGGCCTTATATCTCTGAGACACATTCACCGAATTTTGGTGGCATTTGATATTTTGTTATTTGAGCATAAAAGGGCTTGTATACAAAATATTCAGCTTAACGACCTATATGTGTCCTTATTAGAAGAGGCTATAAAACGTTTTTCCGCTCTGTTGACCTGATGTCATCATATTGATTGAATGAGAGCTAGACAGACCTGATGTCATCATGTATTGATTGAATGAGAGCTAGACAGACCTGATGTCATCATGTATTGATTGAATGAGAGCTAGACAGACCTGATGTCATCATGTATTGATTGAATGAGAGCTAGACAGACCTGATGTCATCATGTATTGATTGAATGAGAGCTAAACAGACCTGATGTCATCATATTGATTGAATGAGAGCTAAACAGACCTGATGTCGTCATATTGATTGAATGAGAGCTAGACAGACCTGATGTCATCATATTGATTGAATGAGAGCTAGACAGACCTGATGTCATCATATTGATTGAATGAGAGCTAAACAGACCTGATGTCATCATATTGATTGAATGAGAGCTAAACAGACCTGATGTCATCATATTGATTGAATGAGAGCTAGACAGACCTGATGTCATCATATCGATTGATTGAATGAGAGCTAGACAGACCTGATGTCATCATATTGATTGAATGAGAGCTAGACAGACCTGATGTCATCATATTGATTGAATGAGAGCTAGACAGACCTGATGTCATCATATTGATTGAATGAGAGCTAGACAGACCTGATGTCATCATATTGATTGAATGAGAGCTAGACAGACCTGATGTCATCATATTGATTGAATGAGAGCTAAACAGACCTGATGTCATCATATTGATTGAATGAGAGCTAAACAGACCTGATGTCATCATATTGATTGATTGAATGAGAGCTAAACACCTGACCTGATGTCATCATATTGATTGAATGAGAGCTAAACAGACCTGATGTCATCATATTGATTGAATGAGAGCTAGACAGACCTGATGTCATCATATTGATTGAATGATGAGAGCTAAACAGACCTGATGTCATCATATTGATTGAATGAGAGCTAGACAGACAGACCTGATGTCATCATATTGATTGAATGAGAGCTAAACAGACCTGATGTCATCATATTGATTGAATGAGAGAGCTAAACAGACCTGATGTCTGATCATATTGATTGAATGAGAGCTAGACAGACCTGATGTCATCATATTGATTGAATGAGAGCTAGACAGACCTGATGTCATCATATTGATTGAATGAGAGCTAAACAGACCTGGGGTGCTTACCATTTACTGAGAGCTAGAAAAACCGGAATGTCATCGGTTGGAAAAACAAATGGTATGATGTCATTCCGATGATTGAATGAGAGTTTCGGAAAACTCGGTCTAGCGATTGAGGATTGAAATCCTAGACAGACCCGCTCATTTTCGTTTTATTCCGTAGACGACGTGTACCATGATAGAACCAAGTTAGACAGACCTGATGTTTTCCGATCGATTGAATGAGAGCTAAACAGACCTGATTTTTTTTTTCAAACCGGAACAGACCTGATGTTTTTCCGAGTAAATGGTAAGCACCCCTGATGTCATCATATTGATTGAATGACAGAGAGAGCTAGACTAGACAGACCTGATGTTATCATATTGATTGAATGAGAGCTAGACAGACCTGATGTCATCATATTGTATTGATTGTATGAGAGCTAGACAGACCTGATGTCATCATATTGATTGAATGAGAGCTAGACAGACCTGATGTCATCATATTGATTGAATGAGAGCTAGACAGACCTGATGTCATCATATTGATTGAATGAGAGCTAGACAGACCTGATGTCATCATATTGATTGAATGAGAGCTAGACAGACCTGATGTCATCATGTATTGATTGAATGAGAGCTAGAACAGACCTGATGTCATCATGAATGATTGATGAGAGAGAGCTAGACAGACCTGATGTCATCATATTGATTGAATGAGAGCTAGACAGACCTGATGTGTCATCATATTGATTGAATGAGAGCTAATTGACAGACCTGATGTCATCATATTGATTGAATGAGAGCTAAACAGACCTGATGTCATCATATTGATTGAATGAGAGCTAGACAGACCTGATGTCATCATATTGATTGAATGAGAGCTAAACAGACCTGATGTCATCATATTGATTGAATGAGAGCTAACAGACCTGATGTCATCATATTGATTGAATGAGAGCTAGACAGACCTGATGTCATCATATTGATTGAATGAGAGCTAGACAGACCTGATGTCATCATATTGATTGAATGAGAGCTATGAGCTAGACAGACCTGATGTCATCATATTGATTGAATGAGAGCTAGACAGACCTGATGTCATCATATTGATTGAATGAGAGCTAGACAGACCTGATGTCATCATATTGAATGAATGAGAGAGCTAAACAGACCTGATGTCATCATATTGATTTGAGCTGAATGAGAGCTAGACAGACCTGATGTCATCATACAGACCTGATGAGCTAAACAGACCTGATGTCATATTGATTGAATGAGAGCTAGACAGAGAGCTCAATTGACAGACCTGATGTGATGTCATCATATTGATTGAATGAGAGCTAAACAGACCTGACAGACCTGATGTCATCATATTGATTGAATGAGAGCTAGACAGACCCTGATGAGAGCTGACAGACCTGATGTCATCATATTGATTGAATGAGAGCTAAACAGACCTGATGTCATCATATGATTGAATTGATTGAATGAGAGCTAGACAGACCTGAAAAACAAATCATGTTGATTGAATGAGAAGTTTCGGAAAACTCCTAGCGATTGAGGTAATCATCACTTATTGATTGAATGAGAGCCGTAGACGACAGACCTGACCATGTTTTCCGGAATTTTCCGATGAGAATGAAACAGACTTTTTTTTTTTCAAACCGGAATTTGTTTTTTCCGAGTAAATGGTAAGCACCCCTGATGTCATCATATTGATTGAATGAGAGAGCTAGACAGACCTGATGTCATCATATTGATTGAATGAGAGCTAGACAGACCTGATGTCATCATATTGATTGAATGAGAGCTAGACAGACCTGATGTCATCATATTATGAATGAGCTGAATGAGAGCTAGACAGAGACCTGATGTCATCATATTGATTGAATGAGAGCTAGACAGACCTGATGTCATCATATTGATTGAATGAGAGCTAGACAGACCTGATGTCATCATATTGATTGAATGAGAGAGAGCTAAGACAGACCTGATGTCATCATATTGATTGAATGAGAGCTAGACAGACCTGATGTCATCATATTGATTGAATGAGAGCTAAACAGACCTGATGTCATCATATTGATTGAATGATCATATTGATTGAGAGCTAAACAGACCTGATGTCATCATATTGATTGAATGAGAGCTAGACAGACCTGATGTCATCATATTGATTGAATGAGAGCTAAACAGACCTGATGTCATCATATTGATTGAATGAGAGCTAAACAGACCTGATGTCATCATATTGATTGAATGAGAGCTAGACAGACCTGATGTCATCATATTGATTGAATGAGAGCTAGACAGACCTGATGTCATCATATTGATTGAATGAGAGCTAGACAGACCTGATGTCATCATATTGATTGAATGAGAGCTAAACAGACCTGATGTCATCATATTGATTGAATGATTGAGACAGACCTGCTGTCATCATATTGATTGAATGAGAGCTAGACAGACCTGATCATCATCATATTGATTGAATGAGAGCTAAACAGACCTGATGTCATCATATTGATTGAATGAGAGCTAGACAGACCTGATGTCATCATATTGATTGAATGAGAGCTAAACAGACCTGATGTCATCATATTGATTGAATGAGCTATACAGACCCCTGATGATCATAGACAGACCTGACAGACCTGATCATCATATTGATTGAATGAGAGCTAGACAGACCTGATGTCATCATTGATTGAATGAGCTGACAGACCTGATGTCATCATATTGATTGAATGAGAGCTAAACAGACCTGATGAGAGATTTAGACAGACCTGATGTCATCATATTGATTGAATGAGAGCTAGACAGACCTGATGTCATCATATTGATGAATGAGTTTCGGAAAACAGACTAGACGTCATGATAATCATTTTAGACCGACCTCTTTGTTTTAGAGCTAGACAGACCTGATGTCATCATATTGATTGAATGAGAGCTAGACAGACTGAGATTGATTGATGCTAGACAGACCTGATGTATTGATTGAATGAGAGCTAACAGACCTGATGTCATCATATTGATTGAATGAGAGCTAGACAGACCTGATGTCATCATATTGATTGAATGAGAGCTAGACAGACCTGATGTCATCATATTGATTGAATGAGAGCTAGACAGACCTGACCTGATGATTCATCATAGCTGATTGAATGAGAGCTA
Source organism: Actinostola sp. cb2023 (assembly GCA_033675265.1). Taxonomy (NCBI): domain Eukaryota; kingdom Metazoa; phylum Cnidaria; class Anthozoa; order Actiniaria; family Actinostolidae; genus Actinostola; species Actinostola sp. cb2023. The sequence goes on from JAUJYZ010000929.1 coordinate 327,376, forward strand.
GACAGACCTGATGTCATCATATTGATTGAATGAGAGCTAGACAGACCTGATGTCATCATATTGATTGAATGAGAGCTAGACAGACCTGATGTCATCATATTGATTGAATGAGAGCGATTGAGACAGACCTGATGTCATCATATTGATTGAATGAGAGCTAGACAGACCTGATGTCATCATATTGAATGAGAGCTAGACAGACCTGATGTCATCATATTGATTGAATGAGAGCTAGACAGACCTGATGTCATCATATGATGATTGAGATAGACAGAGAGCTATTGATTGAACAGACCTGATGATGTCATCATATTGATTGAATGAGAGCTAGACAGACCTGATGTCATCATATTGATTGAATGAGAGCTAGACAGACCTGATGTCATCATATTGATTGAATGAGAGCTAGACAGACCTGATGTCATCATATTGATTGAATGAGAGCTAGACAGACCTGATGTCATCATATTGATTGAATGAGAGCTAAACAGACCTGATGTCATCATATTGATTGAATGAGAGCTAGACAGACCTGATGTCATCATATTGATTGAATGAGAGCTAAACAGACCTGATGTCATCATATTGATTGAATGAGAGCTAGACAGACCTGATGTCATCATATTGATTGAATGAGAGCTAGACAGACCTGATGTCATCATATTGATTGAATGAGAGCTAGACAGACCTGATGTCATCATATTGATTGAATGAGAGCTAAACAGACCTGATGTCATCATATTGATTGAATGAGAGCTAAACAGACCTGATGTCGTCATATTGATGATTGAATGAGAGCTAGACAGACCTGATGTCATCATATTGATTGAATGAGAGCTAGACAGACCTGATGTCATCATATTGATTGAATGAGAGCTAAACAGACCTGATGTTATCATATTGATTGAATGAGAGCTAAACAGACCTGAGACAGACCTGATGTTATCATATATCAATTGACTTGAATGAGAGCTAGACAGACCTGAAAAACAACCTGTTATGTGTGGATTGATTGAATGAGCGCTAGACAGACCTGATGTCATCATTGATTGATGTCATGTCATCATATTGATTGAATGAGAGCTAAACAGACCTGGGGTGCTTACCATTTACTCGGAAAAACCGGAAATTCCGGTTGGAAAAACAAATGGTATGTGTCATTCCGATCGGAAAGTTTCGGAAAACTCGGTCTAGCGATTGAGGTAATCCACTTTTCCCGCTCTTTTCGTTTTATTCCGTAGACGCGTGTACCATTAGACCAAGTTTTCCGGAATTTTCCGATCGGAATGACACACATATACCTTTTTTTTTTTTAAACCGGAATTTCCGGTTTTTCCGAGTAAATGGTAAGCACCCCTGATGTCATCATATTGATTGAATGAGAGAGCTAGACAGACCTGATGTTATCATATTGATTGAATGAGAGCTAGACAGACCTGATGTCATCATTGTATTGATTGAATGAGAGCTAGACAGACCTGATGTCATCATATTGATTGAATGAGAGCTAGACAGACCTGATGTCATCATGTATTGATTGAATGAGAGCTAGACAGACCTGATGTCATCATATTGATTGAATGAGAGCTAGACAGACCTGATGTCATCATGTATTGATTGAATGAGAGAGCTACATGTAGACAGACCTGATGTCATCATATTGATTGAATGAGAGAGCTAGACAGACCTGATGTTATCATATTGATTGAATGAGAGCTAGACAGACCAGATGTTATCATTGATTGAGTGAGGATCCCCCCCCCCCCTCCCCCCCAAGAGACGTGATGTCATCATATTTAAGGTTTATCATATTTAGGTTGTATCTATATCTATCTATCTATCTATCTATCTATCTATCTATCTATCTATCTATCTATCTATCTATCTATCTATCTATCTATCTATCTATCTATCTATCTATCTATCTATCTATCTATCTATCTATCTATCTCTCTATCTATCTGTCTATCTGTCTGTCTATCTGTCTGTCTGTCTGTCTGTCTGTCTGTCTCTCTGTCTGTCTACCACTGTATCTATCTATCTATATCTATCTATCTGTCTGTCTGTCTGTCTGTCTGTCTGTCTATCTGTATGTCTGTCTGTCTGTCTCTCTATCTATCTACCACTGTATCTATCTATCTATATCTATCTATCTATCTATCTATCTATCTGTCTGTCTGTCTGTCTGTCTGTCTGTCTGTCTGTCTGTCTGTCTGTCTGGCTGTCTGGCTGTCTGTCTGTCTTTCTGTCTGTCTATCTATCTATGCCACTGTATATATCTATCTATTGATTGAATGAGAGCTAGACAGACCTGCTGTCATCATATTGATAGGCCCTACGGTATGCACTTGATACTGTTTGGTCATGTCTGATACTAACAATAAGCCTAAGGTACTTGGTTCTTTATTTGAAGGTACTGAAGACTATTTTACAGGCAAAGGAAAAGAAACTCAGTATGGAATTACATGCCATTGACAATCAAGAAATAAAAGGTAAATTGATTCTAAATTTATATGCAGGTCTATATTGTATAGTCCTAATTAATACCTGTTTCAGAGAGTGACTATTATGAGGTCTATATGTCAAATATTTTCTAATAATTTTACATATTTCTGACCCACTTGGAATTCAATATGGAGGCTGGATTTTCAAAATGTATCTGCAAAATATCTCCGAAACGACACTGAAAATATGTAGTTGTTTTTAAAATGTCCATTAGAAAATAATCTGCTTAATCACATGAGTTCCCAGTGGCTCAGTGGTTAGAGTGCCTGACTAGTATCCAGCAGGTCACGGGTTCAAATCCCGTCTGTGCTCAGTATTTTTCTGAGTCTTTTTACGCTTGATGAAACCTTACAAACTACATTAGAAAATAATAGTTACATGTACAATGTACATGTAGACCGACAATATGGACTGGACAGGATTTCAAAACCTGAGCAATTACATGTATGTAGACCTCGCTTCGCCTTCACTTGCAAGGACATTGAAATATTTAACAGTACAGCAGTGAAGTGAAGTGACAGCAGAGAGTACTTTGAACAGGTTTCAAAGGATGGTACAGATAAAGAGCTCTGATTGGCTGTGTTTCTCAGAATGATTAATGATGGACATGTAGCTCATACGTTTGGTCTGTGATCCCCATTGTCTTAGCTTAATATGTTTGCAAAGGTGGCAGACAATGGAAACAATGATGTAGAGAAAGACAAGTCAAAGTTAAGTCCAATTCGGAAGCCTGATATACTTAAGTCGAGAAGAGTAATGGAGCAGGGTTGCAAGACGACTTGTTAACAACAACAAGGAAAATACAGTAAAAACCCATGTATGATGTACACATTTTCCCAAAAAAATGTATTTCAAAATCAGGGATCGAAGAATTATCCCAAATTCACAATAATGTAAGTCAAATCCACAAAGGAGAATTTGGTAAAATCTTTTATTGGATCGTCAAATTTAAAGTTTGTAAATTTAAATTTAAATTTATGCTAATTGATGGCCTTTCTAGTAGCTGATTCTGAATTTCAAGGAAAAGTTATGTGAGACATTGAATTCTTAGTGTTATAAGGATCTGGTAAACCTCTATTAGGAAAAGATACAGCAATTGTCAATTCACTTTCCCCTGATGACGTAGCCATACCACTACTCCCAGAATCCTTTTTGTAGCTTCTTTTGTTATTCTAATTCACCCCATACACTGTACCTTGGTATACAGCTAATTCAGAAAACGTTGTCGGCGATCGACTTCAAGCCTACGCGACCAGACCGAAAGGCAGTATGGGCAGATATGATAATTCACTTGCATGCTTTTCGCATTTGGTGACAATGGCAGGTGAATCTGTAAATGAATGCCTACGCGTTTTAAAACAAGGAAACAGAAGCAGATATGATTCATATTCCGTGAGAGACGTTCCATTTTGATAGTGTATTTATAGACTCATTGATTTTTACCCATACTCCCTTTCGGTCTACTCGCGTAGGCTTGAAGTCGATCGCCGACAACGTTTTCTGAATTAGCTGTACACTCATTTCGATTACGTTAGTCACCCGAAAAGCTTCGAAGGTGAGACCAAGAAGGACCATGGGTACATATACATTTTAACCAACCCAGGATCCTCATCGGTCTCACCTTCGAAGCTTTACGGGTGACTAACTTTATCGAAATGAGTGTATACACAAAACGTGTTAACTCAAGCGTACGCGACTAGACCGAAAGGGAGCATGGGTAGATGGTACATTTTAATGTTTATGATCACGTTGAGCAACATCTGAATGTCTATTTGTGCTTTTATAACCATCAAGCGAATGTACAAGAACTTAACTTACGGCCTTGTCAGAATTAAAATATGTTGACCTACCCATGCTCCCTTTCGGTCTGGTCGCGTAGGCTTGACGGTCAAGTCACCGACAACGCTTTTTGAAATAGATGTATATATACCAAAGTATACTCTCATGGGAGTTAAAACATTTGAATAAGAATTCGAAAAGGATTCTAGTAGTAGTGGTATCGCTACATCATAAGGAGAATCGACAATTGTTCATGATAGATTTAGTACGAAATAAAACTTGGTGAAACACTACATCTCTTTTAATTATGTTTTGATATTTTGTACATTCACGCAGTCCCATCTAAAGAACTACAACCAGATATAAACCAGCTAAAACAACAGGTAAATGCTACATGACTGTAATCAGTTCATTACTTTATACATCACTGAATCTAAGTATGGCATACGCTATACGAACAGGTAGACACAGGTCTACACAGCCCACAGGCATACACCACATACACTATGCACAGGTGAACACCAATGTACATGGACACCTGACACGTATCCATGTACGCCTTGTACAACTGTAGGTCTACACAGCCCACAGGCATACACCACATACACTATGCACAGGTGAACACCAATGTACATGAACACCTGACACGTAGCCATGTAGGCCTTGCAAAGCTGTAGGTCTACACAGCCCACAGCCATACACCACATACACTATGCACAGGTGAACACCAATGTACATGAACACCTGACACGTAGCCATGTACGCCTTGGACAACTGTAGGTCTACACAGCCCACAGCCATACACCACATACACTATGTACAGGTGGACACTATTGTACATGGACACCTGACACGTATCCATGTAGGCCTTGGACAACTGTAGGTCTACACAGCCCACAGGCATACACCACATACACTATGCACAGGTGAACACCAATGTACATGAACACCTGACACGTAGACATGTAGGCCTTGCAAAGCTGTAGGTCTACACAGCCCACAGGCATACACCACATACACTATGCACAGGTGAACACCAATGTACATGAACACCTGACACGTATCCATGTAGGCCTTGGACAACTGTAGGTCTACACAGCCCACAGGCATACACCACATACACTATGCACAGGTGAACACCAATGTACATGAACACCTGACACGTAGCCATGTAGGCCTTGCAAAGCTGTAGGTCTACACAGCCCACAGCCATACACCACATACACTATGCACAGGTGAACACCAATGTACATGAACACCTGACACGTAGCCATGTACGCCTTGGACAACTGTAGGTCTACACAGCCCACAGCCATACACCACATACACTATGTACAGGTGGACACTATTGTACATGGACACCTGACACGTATCCATGTAGGCCTTGGACAACTGTAGGTCTACACAGCCCACAGGCATACACCACATACACTATGCACAGGTGAACACCAATGTACATGGACACCTGACACGTATCCATGTACGCCTTGGACAGCTGTAGGTCTACACAGCCCACAGCCATACACCACATACACTATGCACAGGTGAACACCAATGTACATGAACACCTGACACGTAGCCATGTACGCCTTGGACAACTGTAGGTCTACACAGCCCACAGCCATACACCACATACACTATGTACAGGTGGACACTATTGTACATGGACACCTGACACGTATCCATGTAGGCCTTGGACAACTGTAGGTCTACACAGCCCACAGGCATACACCACATACACTATGCACAGGTGGACACTAATGTACATGGACACCTGACACGTATCCATGTAGGCCTTGCAAAGCTGTAGGTCTACACAGCCCACAGCCATACACCACATACACTATGCACAGGTGAACACACTATTGTACATGGACACCTGACACGTATCCATGTACGCCTTGGACAACTGTAGGTCTACACAGCCCACAGCCATACACCACATACACTATGCACAGGTGGACACTATTGTACATGGACACCTGACACGTATCCATGTACGCCTTGGACAACTGTAGGTCTACACAGCCCACAGGCATACACCACATACACTATGCACAGGTGAACACCAATGTACATGAACACCTGACACGTAGCCATGTAGGCCTTGCAAAGCTGTAGGTCTACACAGCCCACAGCATACACCACATACACTATGCACAGGTGAACACCAATGTACATGAACACCTGACACGTAGCCATGTACGCCTTGGACAACTGTAGGTCTACACAGCCCACAGCCATACACCACATACACTATGTACAGGTGGACACTATTGTACATGGACACCTGACACGTATCCATGTAGTACCTTGGACAACTGTAGGTCTACACAGCCCACAGGCATACACCACATACACTATGCACAGGTGAACACCAATGTACATGAACACCTGACACGTAGCCATGTAGGCCTTGCAAAGCTGTAGGTCTACACAGCCCACAGCCATACACCACATACACTATGCACAGGTGAACACCAATGTACATGAACACCTGACACGTAGCCATGTACGCCTTGGACAACTGTAGGTCTACACAGCCCACAGCCATACACCACATACACTATGTACAGGTGGACACTATTGTACATGGACACCTGACACGTATCCATGTAGGCCTTGGACAACTGTAGGTCTACACAGCCCACAGGCATACACCACATACACTATGCACAGGTGAACACCAATGTACATGGACACCTGACACGTATCCATGTACGCCTTGGACAGCTGTAGGTCTACACAGCCCACAGCCATACACCACATACACTATGCACAGGTGAACACCAATGTACATGAACACCTGACACGTAGCCATGTACGCCTTGGACAACTGTAGGTCTACACAGCCCACAGCCATACACCACGTACACTATGTACAGGTGGACACTATTGTACATGGACACCTGACACGTATCCATGTAGGCCTTGGACAACTGTAGGTCTACACAGCCCACAGGCATACACCACATACACTATGCACAGGTGGACACTAATGTACATGGACACCTGACACGTATCCATGTACGCCTTGGACAACTGTAGGTCTACACAGCCCACAGCCATACACCACATACACTATGTACAGGTGGACACTATTGTACATGGACACCTGACACGTATCCATGTACGCCTTGTACAACTGTAGGTCTACACAGCCCACAGGCATACACCACATACACTATGCACAGGTGAACACCAATGTACATGGACACCTGACACGTATCCATGTACGCCTTGGACAACTGTAGGTCTACACAGCCCACAGCCATACACCACATACACTATGTACAGGTGGACACTATTGTACATGGACACCTGACACGTATCCATGTACGCCTTGGACAACTGTAGGTCTACACAGCCCACAGCCATACACCACATACACTATGCACAGGTGAACACCAATGTACATGGACACCTGACACGTATCCATGTACGCCTTGGACAGCTGTAGGTCTACACAGCCCACAGCCATACACCACATACACTATGTACAGGTGAACACCAATGTACATGAACACCTGACACGTAGCCATGTAGGCCTTGCAAAGCTGTAGGTCTACACAGCCCACAGCCATACACCACATACACTATGCACAGGTGGACACTATTGTACATGGACACCTGACACGTATCCATGTACGCCTTGGACAACTGTAGGTCTACACAGCCCACAGCCATACACCACATACACTATGCACAGGTGAACACCAATGTACATGGACACCTGACACATATCCATGTACGCCTTGGAGAACTGTAGGTCTACACAGCCCACAGCCATACACCACATACACTATGCACAGGTGAACACCAATGTACATGAACACCTGACACGTATCCATGTACGCCTTGGACAACTGTAGGTCTACACAGCCCACAGGCATACACCACATACACTATGCACAGGTGGACACCAATGTACATGGTCACTTGTGTACATAGTTATATACTTGTACATAGCTAATAATTATTACATATTTTATAACAAAGTTCAAAACAAGCCTCGATGTTCTCAGATAGAAAAAATCAAACTGACAGTTTTTTTCTATTCATATCTCCAAGTGACTCACATGTTTACATTCTCTTGAAAATGATGCCTGATGGCGTCACAACGTCGTTGTTATAAAATATTTAATTAATAGCTACAGTGGAACCCGGTTAATACGGACAACATCGGGACGAGACGCAGTGTCCGTATTAACCGGGTGTCCGTATAAACCGGGTTGGTCAATTTACGTCATGTTTATTTTGAACGCAAACACTGAATGCATGTCACTGGTGATCTGTTTATTTTTAGTGGGGAAAGTCTGAATACACGTAATTAGCGATCAGTTTACAAGTTGAACGTGTGAAAGCACAGAAAAAACGCAATTCTATTAAAAAGCGGGTAGACTTTGTATGAAAATGGGCATATTGGGACAGGAAAAAGTGTCCGTTGTCCGTATCATCTGGTGTCCGTATTAAACGGGTATATTTTATAGGCATTTGTATGAGTTTCGGCCGGGACAGAACAACATGTCCGTAATAACCGGGTGTCCGTAAGGCCGGGTTCCACTGTATTTAATAATTTATTTATTTAGCTATTTTTCAACTTTGGTATAAAGTTTTAGAGCTAGATAATAATAATGACAATAATAATTAATAATAATAATTAATAACTGAGAATAATTAATTGAATAATTAATTAAGTAATTAAAAAGTTTAATTATATGTTATTGTCAAGTTTTGCCTGATATTTAGAAATGTTTTCAATTTGTGGCTTTAGTTGGTTAAGAGAGCATCTCAGTTGGAGGAAACATTGTTGGTCATCAAAACTCAAAAACAACACATTGAAAATAAACTTGAAAGGTAAAAATGACAGGCAGGTAATTCATTTTCTGGTTTCAATAATTGAGCAGTTTTCAATGAGGGCTCAATGACTGTATACACTGTACTTGTTGCAGCGAAGAAGAAATATTTGAACAACACCTAGAAATTGAACAGTCAATTCAACAGAAATTGGCCGATATGGAGATGGAGAAAGAAAACCACTTCAGTGCAAACAGGTAAATATGATTATGATGATCAGATCATCATTGTTACTGGTATTCATTATTATATGTGTCCATGAGAAGAACAGTCAGGCATGACACGTGCCATCTCACATATTTCATTGAAGCTTTCCTAGATTAAAAGTTATGGGTGGAAACTCAAGAAACCAAAACAGTTTCAGTTTGTGAAGTTTCTCTACATTTTTACCTAATGTAAAAAAAAGCAACAGAATTAGACATAGACTAGATTTAATTGACAATTTGTACAGGACCTCCGAAATAAAGAAATTTGAACCTTTTGAAGAGAAATGAATCTTTTTTACTTTCAGTCAATCTTTGATGGTGTAAAGTAATTGGCGTCTATTGGAACAATACATATAAAAACTCGCCAAAATTATAAATTATCATGCATTATTGAAACATGAAGTGTTGTCTATTAGAGTGAAAACAACTTAGTAACTGCATAGTACTAAATAGTACAAAACCCTTTGTTTTCCATTGTTTAATTAGTACTATTTTGTACTATTTAGTTAGTACTTTTTCATGGATATAGTGTGATTCCAATAAACCTGGGCACTACTAACTACACCAATACACACTATTAGACACTCACTCTTTTGTTTTCTTTTGTTTCTTTGCATAACAAACACTGACAGCTAATTAATGGTGCCCAGCATTCGAGTGCAAACCGGCACTAAAACCATGAAACAACTTAATAGCTACGTAGTACTAAATAGTACAAATTCCTTTGTTTTCCATTGTTTAATTAGTACTATATTTTGTAATATTTAGTTGGCACTCATGGATATATTTTGAAAGATCTGGGAATTTATTGAACAGCTTCAAAAACGATTTTCCAAAGTAATACATTTTCGGATGATTTAATACGACACCAATATGACACTTTATATAAAGAATACCAATGATCGAGGATGAGACTTTATGTAAAGTTTCATCCTCATTAGTATTCTTTATATAAAGAATACTAATAAGCAATGCATTACCGGGTATAAAGGTACATGCACGTGATGGATTTCGTCCTTCTGATTGGACGAATTGCTCATTAATTATGCATGAGTTTTTGAAAATTATTATTAGAATCAAATGTCCTTACTGTCCTCTTGTGTTGTGGTAGTTCAAAATCACGTGAATCACTAAAGCGTACTGCTCATTAATTTCGAGGTTCTTTTGTTTTTATGGTCACAACTAATTTACATATGAACAGAATCATCACCATATAAAAGCGAGTTATACAACTCGCTCAGTTGTGGTATAACTGCCTCAGTCCGGGACACAGATCCGACGTGTGTCCGAAATAAAGCTTCTGCCAGATTACGGGATGCAAATTCACTCGTAAACACTCAACGTTTCTACAACCACAGGAAAAGAACTGAACAAAACTGGACTGAGACTCAAACGAGAATCGACGCAGCAGAGTAATTCGGAAGTTGCAAAGGTGCATAAATTCACGGACCAGACCGGCTCCATTGTCAAAAAAAGCCCAATCGTTTCTGTGGGGGAAATTATAGGATTTGCTAAGACCCTTCGACCTAAAAACATCTAAATATTGATACCTAGGTATCTAAAAGCCGATATGTACGATGTGAGGCTGTTTTGAGAAAGGTTAAAAAAATCACAAAAGCCCCGCTTTTTCCATACACCAAGCCCTTCTATTAATTGCAGTCTATGTTTGTTGTGCACGTAGTCAATACTGGTTTACCATACTTATCGTGTTTTCCTTGTACACTACCTTGTCCAGGAAAATAAGAGAACTCGGGACAAAAACGCAAAGGGAAAACCTCAGTGAACTCATGAAAAAACTGGTAAGATGAACTTTTGGTGAATTTAATTTTAGCATAAAATCGGTTTAGTTTAATTCTATGAATTTGATGTTATACCAATAGGGAACCTTCATCAAAGAACATTTTCCTTTGCCAACAATTGAGGAGATAGGAGGAAAGCAAAAGGTATAGTAGGAAGTGTCGAAAAGAAATTTGGTTGAAAATTGACAGCAGGATTAATAAAATAAAGATGGAATAAATTGCCAAAACATGCATATTGATATTCTTGTTAAATGTGAAAAAGATTACGACTAAAATTATGTGCAATAATTAGCAAACGAAGTAAGGCACCTTGTACTTTCCGGGGTCAGTATGTCCCAGACCCAACGGCCACTATCGAAAAAGGTATTGAAAGTCAAGCAGAAAAGATTGCCGATATGGTTTTGATTGGCCGAGAAAACTGCAAATAACTGCCTACAAATAATGGTTTGCTCATGCGCAGTTTCGTCCACCTTCGTAAGTTCTCATCAATTTAAAGTTTCCTTGGAGTTTTTCAAAATAATGCGAATGATAAAACAATTTTGCAAAATATCGTGATTTGTCAGTATCTCGCAGAACAATTTTTTGAGGGTTCATCGTCCAATAATTGCTCATATAATAAAAATTTATATGTACTTGAAATTATTGTTTATGAAAAAATGATAACAATCATAGTGAAGAAATCCCTCAAGTCGTCGTCAAACAAGTGGGATAAGGATCCTATCACAAAGTTAAAAATACCTAGTACTAAGTTATTGCTGAGTTGCACCTGACGTCATGGCGGCCATCTTGGTGCCCGATAACTTGCTTTTATTAGATTACAATTATTACTGTGTTTAAGTGTTGTTATTGTAATATCTGACTATTGTAATGCGCATGGCATATTCACATGGAGCTTGTATTCACTATAAATGCAATTTATTATTATTATTATTATTATTATTATTATTATTATTATTATTATTATTATTATTATTATTATTATTATTATTATTATTATTATTATTATTATTATTATTATTATTATTATTATTTCTCATCTGATTCAGCAATTACACCATGGACAAAGAGATGTACTCAACCCTGCTCAGACATACATGTCACTTCAACAACTTATAGAGGTTAGTATTACCACATGTACAGTTTAGACTGCCAGTGGAACCACTTGCCCCTTTTGTGACTTTTGTCAATGGCAATGCTAATGAATTTACTCCAGTATGCTACTTTTTGTCTTTTTTCAACCTCTGCAATAATTGTTGCATGCAGCTGTGACTGATTCCGCCTGAGTATCACCTTACCTCCCCGAGTAACAAGCCTTCCCCAAAAGTGAACAAACACACACATGAACACAGTCAGATGGATTTATTACGATACAGAACGAATCACTAAATAACTCGGTATTCTTACTGCGGTTCTCAGTATTATGCAAACTCAGAGACATTCAAACAGTCGGCTGGAACTTGGTTTTTCGCTTCTGTCAATCAAATTCAAAACTCAAACAAATTCAAAACCGCTAAATACATTCTTCGATCAAATGATCCATAACTTACATGTAGCTCAAAATCATATTTGGTTTCCATTTGGTGGGTCTTCTGACTTTTGTTTTTAACGTTTCTGATTTTTTATGTTGATTGACAGAAGCGAAAAACCAAATTATAAGCCAAGTGCCTAAATGTCTCAGTTCGCATGATATTGAGAATCGCAGTAATATACTCTATACTAAATGAAATATGTCCAGAGTTCAGTAGTTTATCTTGAGTACTGTAGAGAACAAACAATGAAAGCATGAAACAGTACTAACTAAATAGTACTAAATAGAGTGATGAAACAATAGAGAACAAAGGATATTTCACCAATTATTACTATTTAACAATTAGACTACGAGTTCGAGTTTTCTATGAGTCAATAGTCAACGAGGCGCGTAGCGTCGAGTTGACTATTTGAACTCATAGAAAACGAGAACGAGTAGTCTAATAGTCCAGTTCCGAGTTCCTTTGATCTCTGTTTCAAAACGAGTCTACGTGCGAAACCTTTCATATGAAAATGAGTTTTATTTACATGAGAAAGGAAAAATTATTTGCATTAGAAAGGTTTCGCACGTAGACTCGTTTTGAAAAAGAGATAAAAGGAAATCGGAACTGGACTATTGTTTTAGTAGAAACCAACTAGCATACTACATTCGAATTTATACCAATATTTATTGATTTCTCGCTTTGTTTTTGTTCAAAACGCCGGCGTTTTCGCTACTCACTATCTATCACTCAATAGATAGTGAGTACGTTAGCCAGTCAGATTGCAGGATTCGTGATAGTATGCGAGTTGGTTTCTACTAATTATATTTAGTACTAGAGTGGTTTTCATAAACCCGTGAAATAGATACTAAACCAATAGACATTAGTACACCCTTATACCACTATCTGAAATATTCCAGCGATTTGATTGGTTGAGAGCAGTGGTATTTCAACGTAATTTGAAATATCACATGTGAAAATTAGTTACAGTTTCCATGGGAACCACCCTCCTGCCTCGTGGAAACAAAATGGCGTACAAAACCAAAGGATGGTGCTAAAAGACAAAAAAATGAACCATAAACAAGTCCCAAAAACACCAAAGCCAAAAGACAAAAGTACATTTAGAAACTCGATATAAGATTGCGATTGAATGTTTTTTTTTTTCCCATTGTCCACCTCAAAGAAAAAGCACAAAAGGTAATAAATGAACAAGACACTTTTACTCACATTCTTTGCACATTTACACATTTGCACTTTTACAAGCGCTGAAATACAACGTGTACTGTTGCTTGCAAAACTATTTTTCAAATAGTGGTATGTATAAGGCCGCAGCATGGTATTTATGGCAGTATCACTACTACATGATATTAATACTAATTCTATTGTCTTCTCTAGGTTCCACTTGCGCAAAACTAAGTAAGGGTTATACACGTGATGATTTTGCGAATGTGCAAATGTGTAAATGCGAGGAGCTCTAAATGTGTAAATGTGCTTTTTTCCGGGACAACCTTTCTGCAATTAGGTGTACACATGGATAATGTTTTAGCATTTCAAGAAACTCGAAATACGAGAGAAATAATGACGATTGAGTGATGTGGACATTAATATATTTTTTTAACCCATTATCATAAAATCATGAAGAAAGATCACTACAAAAGGTAATCAAATGAAGCCAAGATCACTTTTTTTACTCTGTGTTTTCATTCTTTGTCTGACTTCGAAAAACGACCGATTTATAAGAACACAGATTTTTAATGGTTTTTTTTCACAGCTGACAGTAAAACTAAGCCGTTTGCTGTGTTGTGTTAGTTCAGTCGAGCGTGTACTGTTGCTTGCAAAACTATTTTTCAGATATTTGGTAGTTAAACAAGTAATAGCATGGTTTGTACGTGATATTTGGTATTTATCCCAAATATCACTACAAACCATGATATTACCTATACTAATTCTATTGTCTTCTTTTGTTGTCATTTGACTATCACACATGATCTAATAGTTTTTATTTCACGGGTTTATGAAAACCACTCTATTTCACGCTTTTAGTGTTTGTACTCTAATACTTAGCTCAATTGTGTCTTGTTGTGTTTGTCTTTGTCTCTTCGTCTTCTAACTCGTACTTTAGAGCAATAATTAACGCCAATAATTAGGCATTGATATTCTATTAATTTGTTTTCAGGAATTAATCAAGAAGTTGTACGATTCTCCACATGACCCTTATATTAACATCCAGCACCATTGGCCTCCTTATATTGAATTGCTATTACGATGTGGAATTGCATTAAGGCATCAATGTGACTGCACTTTGATTAAACTTGAATCATTCCAGACATAATAAACCAAGATAAATGTATACAAACAATCACTTCACAAGTTTACTGTACCACTGTTTACTATGCAACTACCTGTATTGAGCAGCCTGGGGTTTCAATAAAAACAATTATGTAAACACTCACGTATCAATTGCACGTTTTTACCTAAAATGGCAACCAGATTATCTATTTATGCTAATACAAATACTATGATAAATATGGACCTAATCCTATATTAAAATGGTTCCTAAACAAAATAAGAACGAACGATTAAAATTTATAGAATCTCCAGCAGTGACCGTTGCAATTTGTTTCTTGAAAGAAATAAGAGACTCATCCTGGTAGTTTGTCTTGTGAGCCAACTGTCAATGATGATCACACCTACACATTCTCCTCAATTGGTAATCAATATGAATACAATCCCAGCAATGACTTCCATATTGCCAACTAAAGGTACACATTTCCCTTAATATATTAGCTTGTAAAAGCTACTCTGGCAATTTTTTCCGGGCCGGTATCGTAAGAAATCGCGCGCTCTGATTGGTTGTTGAAGCGGGCGGAATTTTCTATATCTGACCACGGTCCGGGACTGCACTAGTCTCCCTCGCAGCCGTGCTAAGTGTCGTCACGCAACGCTCTCTCCCCTCAGACACGGCTGCTTACCCAAGCTAAACATTCCGTTCCACAGAATTAGCCAATCAGAGCTCTTTGCCCGAAAACAGGCCAAGGTTCGCGCCATACCGAACATACCAAAGACCAGTGACAAACAAGATGACGTCCATTGACGAAGCGTTTTGCCTTGCAGCGAAATAATTTCATATGAACGAGTATCAAAGAGTTTAACTGGGCAATACACTAAACCAATACACTAAACACGGCTGCCAGGAAGACTAGTAAATCGTGTATGTGAATTCATTTCCTAACTTTGCAATGTTCTTAGGTAAATAAACAACGAAACATGAGCATGGGAGTGTCGAGTTGTTGACAACCAGTGAACATGAATATCGAATAACTTGATATGATTGGCTAAACACTTACAATTGGAACGGAATGTTTAGCTTGGGTAAGCAGCCGTGTCTGAGGGGAGAGAGCGTTGCGTGACGACACTTAGCACGGCTGCGAGGGAGACTAGGACTGCACTTCAATAACACAATTTGAAGAAGAAGGGAAAAAAAATATTTTTTGCTTTGAGTTGTTGTGTGCTTGTTTTTTGTGTTTTTTTTTTTTTTGCAGTTCACGTTTTAAGAGGGCTCTTCTGTAAAAGTCACCCAACTCGAGCAGACCTTGAAAAATCAAATATCCCCAAACTTTGTCAGAATATAGCCTTATAGGAACTAAAAATAATGATATAACTTTGGGATTGATTTGGTCGATATTTTTGGTGAACGACCGTAATTTCCATTTTCGCCCTCCAAGAGGCCATTTTGGCCCCGAAATATGGCTCGCACATCAAGGTCGATTTAAAATCAAAATCAAAACAGACATGCTATCTGTTGTTTGGAGAAGAACGAATAGGTATCAAACTCCATTTGTGGAGTTTTGTTGGCTAATTCTCTCAAATTGAAAGATTTTAAAGATTTTTGATTTGGGGCGTTTTGGGACGGACTTCAAAAGTGCCTAAAATTCGTCAAATCTTAATAGAAATATCTCCACTGGTATGACGATCCAGAGCGTAAAACTCACGCTGATTGATGAGCAACGTTTCCTCTTTTGAAATACGAGATAATATTTTGGGGCCACTCAAAATCCAGAAAGTTAGAGCCGATAATGTTCAGGTCATAACCTCCAAATCTCACTGTTTACAAATTTGGCCGTGTCACGCAAACTTATGCCAACAATAAGATAAAATAATCATTCTGTCCTTGGAATATCGTTGATCACGAACAGCATGCATCATATTTTTGTCGTTATACCATTAATAAAGCTGGGTTATGTTTCAGGTAGCTTTTATGCCACGAAATCTTGGATGGAACTAAATTTTTGGCGGTTCATAGAGATGAATATTTGAATGAACGCACAGTTTATTCGGCTTTATGCAATATTTTTCTTAACGACTCTAGTCCTTCCATTGCCATTTAAAAACTACTTACCAATTGATGGTTTCGATCCCATCTGGTTTGCTAAGCAAAGCATTGAATAGAAGAGTTTATCTTCAAGGTTTGGGTGAAGCATTGACGATCAGTCATGACTCAACGATTGCGTTACACACAGGTAACCCATGAGTGAATACTTGTGTCAATGTACATGTATGTTGGGTGGGATGTTCTGGTCTTCTGGAAGTCTTACAGTCGAGTTACAGAACGAGTTTTATCTGCTTATGTGTTTATAAAAAAGAGGAATGTCATGAAAATTACTGTAAATAAGTACTTTATTCTCATGTGAAGGGTCTTTTTCGCCAAATGCGACGAACTGGTACCGAGGGTGCTAACATATCACCTGTTTTCAATTCATACTGGACAGAAAGCAAACAAAATTTAGACAATAAAATAAAGTCCAGGTTGTGCAATCATTTTTATTTGCGTTGCTTAGCGTACGAAAGAAAGCATTATCCTGTATTTGTAAACTACAAATTAAAATTAAAAATGTTTTGTATGCGCGCGCCTATTTTCATGTGTTTTCTGTGGAAACACATGAAACTCATAAAAAAAGACGCGAGCATACAAATATTTATTTTTAATAACTAGAATAGCCTCAGAAGCAATGGTTGGGCTGCCTGTGAAATATTTTCACACACACTCTCAGGTTAATGGTTTTTTATTGCAATATATAGTATCGCTGAGAAAAAGGGATTGTCAAATAATAATAATAATAAACATAAATGCTTAGAGATGACTTCTGCTGGTCACTTTTGGCGGGCTTCCTGTGCTAAGTAATGTATTGGGCTCCCTGCGTTTTTTGAAGGTGCGGTAATACGAGCCACAAAATCGCGCAACTTGTCGCGCAACATTGTTCAGATTGTTGCGTAGCATGTTGCAGAGCAATGTTTCTCATATTACCATCGTTCGCGCAACTTGTCGCGCAAAAATTAAATTTTCGGTGTTGCAGGTTGCAAAACTTTGTTGCATGAAGTAGAAAGAGCAACAAAGTTTTTCAACCTGCAACACGACAATGTGTTGCTCGACAAGTTGCACGAACGGTGGTAATACGAGAAACGTGAAAATCGTGCAACTTGTTGCGTAACATTGTTGCGTTGCAAGTTACGCGAACGATGGTAATACGAGAAACATCGCGCGATTTTGTTGCTCGCTTAACGCTATTCTAGTTATTAAAAATACATATTTTTATCATATGACCCGTATTTCCCCGTGGGCGCACTCTTAATAAAACCTTCGGAGAAAGCCGTCACGTGATTGGGCAGATACGGATTTTTGGAGCGGGTCCGTTCAAAGCCGTATCCGGTCCCGGCTCCGATTGTTGTCAGGAAATTTTTTATACTTTTTTTCAGTTAAATTTATTTTTTAAATGTGGACGACAAAAGTGAAAAAAAAAGTTTTTTAAAAATTGGTTCTTATCATCTTATAGAGTAATCGCGCATTTGTGTTCACTTTTCCTTGGCTGTGAATGATTTTAGTACCAAAAAGGTCCATATGAAAGGGTCATATGATAAAATGCTTATTGATTGAGTTAGGCTCGGTCCGTACAGAATGACCGAGAGCCAAATATTTTCCCGTCCGGCACTCCCACTCAGTCAATAATATGTACGAGCGCAGCGAAGTCCGTACAAATGACCAAGAGCCAAATATTTTCCCGTCCGGCCCGACCTAACTCAGTCAATAAGCATTTTATCGTATGACCATTTCATATGGACCATTTTGGTACTAAACATCATTCACAGCCAAGAGAAAGTGAACACAAACACATTTATATTCGCGCGTCTTTTTTTGATGGGTTTCCTGTGGTAGAGCGCGCGCGTGCAAAATACGTATTATGTTGGGATCCCTGTGCGTAGAAATAAACTATGTTGGGCAACAATGCATGTAGTATTTCACACTACTACATTTGTGCGGGCGCATCCTGCGGGACGCACACAGGGATCCCAACGCGCGCGAGCTCTACCACAGAAAACACATGAAAATAGGCGCGCGCACACAAAACATTTTTAATTTTAATTTGTAGTTTACAAATACAGGATAATGCTTTCTTTCGTACGCTAAGCAACGCAAATAAAAATGATTGCACAACCTGGACTTTATTTTATTGTCTAAATTTTGTTTGCTTTCTGTCCAGTACGAATTGAAAACAGGTGATATGTTAGCACCCTCGGTACCAGTTCGTCGCATTTGGCGAAAACCCTTCACATGAGAATAAAGTACTTATTTACAGTAATTTTCATGACATTCCTCTTTTTACTCGGGCACTTCCGAAGGAAGCCCGAGTTATAAAATGCGTTTTTCGGTAGTCGTCGTCGTCGTCGTAGTCCGGTCAAAGAATGACGAAAGTAAGCGACGTATTTAATCGTATCGAGTTTCAAGATTACTCAGCAGATAAGAAAAAAACAAACGACACACAGGACTCAAGTAGATTTGAATCTTAGTTTTGAAAGCAGCTGTAGATCTTCAAGCTATTAAAGGTCAGGATTCTAGTTCATTGTTCAATGACTAGAAGTGGTAGAAGGACTAGAAGCTCGCTTAAAATATATTTAACAAAAACAAACGTGAGGGCGTTATCAGAACCATCTAACCTATGCAACCTCAAGACGTATCATGTACATACTCACCCGCCACATGGTCTCCCTCGTCACTCAACTGTCACTGATTGTCATGACGTCAGAGAAATGATATTGTATTGAAGAAGATGTCCTTGTTTTATTCGACGTTCGAACCGTAACTCGAACCCGAACTCGAACTCGATTCCAAACCGTTTGAGTCGTCGTCGTCGACGTCGAGTCGACGTTTCGGGATCTGAAGCTAGAGAGGGGGCCTTTACACGAACTCATCAAAATCAAATCAATTGAACTCAAAGTCAAAAGGTAATCAAATGAACTCAAAGTCAAAGGCAAATCAAATGAACTCGACACATACATGTATATACATAGTCTCCCTCGTCACGCAACTGTCAGTCATTGTGAGGTCTCTCCTCACGCAACTGACATTGTCCTTGTCATAAGCCCGAGTGTACGCTCATTGAGCGTCTTGTTTATAAACACATAAGCAGATAAAACTCGTTTTATAAGACTTCCAGAAGACCAGAACATCCCACCCAACATACATGTACATTGACACAAGTATTCACTCATGGGTTACCTGTGTGTAACGCAATCGTTGAGTCATGACTGATCGTCAATGCTTCACCCAAACCTTGAAGATAAACTCTTCTATTCAATGCTTTGCTTAGCAAACCAGATGGGATCGAAACCATCAATTGGTAAGTAGTTTTTAAATGGCAATGGAAGGACTAGAGTCGTTAAGAAAAATATTGCATAAAGCCGAATAAACTGTGCGTTCATTCAAATATTCATCTCTATGAACCGCCAAAAATTTAGTTCCATCCAAGATTTCGTGGCATAAAAGCTACCTGAAACATAACCCAGCTTTATTAATGGTATAACGACAAAATATGATGCATGCTGTTCGTGATCAACGATATTCCAAGGACAGAATGATTATTTTATCTTATTGTTGGCATAAGTTTGCGTGACACGGCCAAATTTGTAAACAGTGAGATTTGGAGGTTATGACCTGAACATTATCGGCTCTAACTTTCTGGATTTTGAGTGGCCCCAAAATATTATCTCGTATTTCAAAAGAGGAAACGTTGCTCATCAATCAGCGTGAGTTTTACGCTCTGGATCGTCATACCAGTGGAGATATTTCTATTAAGATTTGACGAATTTTAGGCACTTTTGAAGTCCGTCCCAAAACGCCCCAAATCAAAAATCTTTAAAATCTTTCAATTTGAGAGAATTAGCCAACAAAACTCCACAAATGGAGTTTGATACCTATTCGTTCTTCTCCAAACAACAGATAGCATGTCTGTTTTGATTTTGATTTTAAATCGACCTTGATGTGCGAGCCATATTTCGGGGCCAAAATGGCCTCTTGGAGGGCGAAAATGGAAATTACGGTCGTTCACCAAAAATAACGACCAAATCAATCCCAAAGTTATATCATTATTTTTAGTTCCTATAAGGCTATATTCTGACAAAGTTTGGGGATTTTTGATTTTTCAAGGTCTGCTCGAGTTGGGTGACTTTTACAGAAGAGCCCTCTTAAGTAGTCACGGCTGGCAGTTGGCGAAAAATAACACAAAGGAAAAAAATGAATAAGTTATTTACCGGTCGGAAGGTCCGGATAGGGAAGAGCTGTGCCTGAGGTCTTCAGTATACGGACCCCTTTTCAATGTATCTCCCCATGATTTTTTGATTTTCTGTAAATTTGCGCGAGCATGTTTCTGTCCTCTTTTGTTACAAATCGCTCCTGTTCTATGCTCTGATATATAGCCTCCTCCGCAGGCAACACACGAGGCCCAAAGCCTCCGATGCCTGCGGAGGAGGCTAGCTCTGATGAAAGAGAACACAAGTAGTCTATATACCCCTCCCTAGAGACAAAGGGCTATATTCTTTTTGCTAAATCATTTTATTTAATATTATCATAATAATCACTGAACCTTATATAGCCCATATAGATAAAATAAGTGCTTTACAATGATCTAAAAATTTCATTATCATTACTAAAAACTATTATTATACAATAGACTAAATCACTTGACTAAAATAACTAGATATTGCTACTACACATCATAGGCTGCTTTAAACAAGTGCGTATAGTCCCCTTCACAGTTCCCTGCGCCATCTTTAAAGTGTATATGACACGAATTTTTTTATTTTGAAAATCGATTATATATGAAGTGAATAGTATTGTGATTTGAGCTTCGCATTTGCGAGTTATAAAGGTTTGAAATCGTGATATTGTAATTTGGTGACGTCAGATTGTTTTTAATTTATTATACAAAAGCGCCCTTGTGCAAATTATTGACATTTTTTAATCTGGCAAAAAGTTTTCTACAACTTATATAAATGATGTTAAACTTTTTTTTCAATTTCAGAAAATAAATCTACTTGAAATAATAGAAATAAGTTATGGAAAAAAAACAATCTGACGTCACCGAATTAGCATAACTCGCAAATGCGAAGCTCAAATCACAAAATACTGAAACATCCCACTATTCACTTCATATATAATCGATTTTCAAAATAAAAAAAATCGTGCCATATACACTTTAAAGGTGCCTTTGCATCGAAGCGAGACCAACAGTGACCTTGCAATGATAGAGACATGTGAATAATTGTGAATAATTGTCCAAGGTGTTAAGAAAGGTCACCGTTGGTCTCGACCTTTCAAGATGGCGCAGGGAACTGTGAAGGGGACAATTGAGTTTACTCTTGAATTCAGAAAGATCAATGCTTGCTCTAATAAAAGCAGGTAGCTTATTCAATAATCTGTTCTATAACCGGTTCATTATTTCTGCTATGATAACTTTCCTGACTACATTTCTCATCTTGGAATAACATAATGATATCTCGATTGAGTGGTTTGCACTGTTTATTAAACACTCGATACTGAGTTTGATATTGTATGTTTGACTGAAATTAGTTTTTTATCCTTAGATAGTTTTCAATAGGCGAAGAACCACTATGTGGATCTGTTTAAATTTATTATTATTAAGAGAGGATGTCAGTAAGAATCGAGATTCGCCGGTCAATTAAAAAAAATCGAATTTAATTTTCTTTCGCCATGTCATTCCTTTCGATGACCTATTTTAGGGAAAAATACTAAAAAGTTCCAGCGATTTTTATTTTAGGAGAAATTTGCAGTTTTTAAAAATCCGCCTGATGACTGAAAATTTTCGGCTAAATTATAAGGCATCTCTGAACAGTCGGTGTGTGTTCACCTCTAGCACTACAACAACGACATTCAGCATACTTAATAAACGTTTCTTCGTCTTTTCTACTGTAGTATTTATTTTTGTGTAACGTTTGTAGTTATTTTTCAAATTGGGTTTTAAAAAGGTGTACTGAGCGCCATGAACGGAACGTTGAAATATAGGCAATGTTTGAGGTACGAAAACGGAATCTGGTACCTAATTCTTTGAGGAAAACGCCATGCCCCAGGAAAGCTTCACCTTTGCTCTTTCAGTTTAGAAAGTTTCAACTTTGAGAATTCAAAGTAGCATTTTTGAGAAATAAAACTATTTTGCTTGGGACTGCCAAAATTAGCATTAATTTCGGCCTTTCGCGGACATTTTTGTCGTTAAAACACAAAACTTAATGCCAAAACACGACTATCTTGCACTGTTAGTTGATCGCTGCCAACAGATAACAATCTTGGAGTTAATAGGAATGATTTTCAACAATATTTGAGCTATTTCAGCCACATTAAGCTCATAAAATAGTGAAAATTAGCATATTCATTTGACAAATAAACACTGTAGTATTGGCCGTTTCCGAAAATTATGGTTCTTCACTTTGAAATGCTTAGAATTTGCTCCAAATAAGATTTACAAACAATTAAGCTGATTTATACTTTAAACTGGCGCTTATTCATGAAGAGTTTGGATATTTTGACAGGATGCTCCACTTTGTTGACAAGCCAATTATGTAACGCAATGTAACTGCTGGAAGTCACGCTACTGCCCTTCGAATATTTTTTTGGCGGCATGAAAATTAAATAATAGTTTTAATCATAAAATATAAAACTAAACAGAATTCATACTTGCTTGAAAGGGTTGAATTTCGTATAAATGTCGTTTAGACAAAATTCGTCAATTTTTCTGTGAGATGCTGTTATCTGATCGACAATCTATGCTAATTTTTACTTTTGCGAGGGTTATTTACGACTCATTGTTGAAAGGCATTCCTATTGACTCGAAGATTGTTTTCCATCAGCAGCAATCAACTAAAAGTGAAAGATAGTCGTGTTTTGGCATTACGTTTTGTGTTTGGACGACAAAAATGTCCGCGATAGGCCGAAATTAATGCTAATTTTGGCAGTCCCAAGCATAATATTTTTATTTCTCAAAAATGCTATTTTGAATTCTCAAAGTTGAAACTTTCTAAACTGAAAGAGCAAAGGTGAAACGTTCCTGGGGCGTTGCGTTTTCCTCAAAGAATTAGGTACCAGATTCCGTTTTCGTACCTCAAACATTGCCTATATTTCAACGTTCCGTTCATGGCGCTCAGTACACCTTTTTAAAACCCAATTTGAAAAATAACTACAAACCTTACACAAAAATAAATACTACAGTAGAAAAGACGAAGAAACGTTTATTAAGTATGCTGAATGTCGTTGTTGTAGTGCTAGAAGTGAACACACACCGACTGTTCCAATTTGCCTTATAATTTAGCCGAAAATTTTCAGTCATCAGGCGGGTTTTTGAAAACTGCAAATTTCTCCTAAAATAAAAATCGCTGGAACTTTTTAGTATTTTCCCCTAAAATAGGTCATCGAAAGGAATGATATGGCGAAAGAAAATTATATTCGATTTTTTTTAGTTGACCGGCGAATCTCGATTCTTACTGGCATCCTCTCTTAATAGTAATAGGACTGAGTGGAGTCCAATTCGGTCTCATTAATCATACGCGGTCGTCCAATTTGTTTATCACGAGTATGATTACAGACAGAATTGGACGACACGAAGTCCTGTTACCAATTAATCATAACTATTACAATTTCCGAGAAAAAAGATCTTCATGATATAAACGATGCTAAAATGCCCCAAAACAATGACATCTTTTGGTGAAAAAGCGAGAAAAATTTATTGAGCGCGCGCTCGATAGCGTTGCGTGATAGCGCACGCATTTTACTGAAAAGGTGTAATGTCATGATTGGCTCCTGCAACTGTCCGATTACAACTGTCCAATATGCGACTTGCTTTAAGAGGTCACGTGACCCCAACCCCCTTAAATCGAACAGCAGTGTCAAAATGAACTCCAGAAATGAGAAGAGCACCTCGAAATTAGTAAAAGGGCGAAGTTTCAGGGCATAATGCCTGACAGGAGAAATGGGAATACAAATAAAATCCATCGTTTTCTAAGATTTTGTTTGGAAAATGCATTGGCTCTTGCCATCCAACGCATTTTCCAAACAAAATCTTAGAAAACGATCGATTTTATTTTTTTAGTCATTTCTCCTGTGTCAAACATCATGCGCTGAAACTTCGCCATTTTACTAATTTCGAGCTGCTCTTTTCATTTCTGGAGTTCATTTTGACATTGCTGTTCGTTTTATGGGAGTTAGGGTCACGTGACCTCTTAGTACAAGTCGCCTATTAATGCTAAAATAGGACAGTCTCTCAACCAATCAGATTCGAGGAAATTGTAATAGTTATTATTATTATTATTATTATTATTATTATTATTATTATTATATCATTCTGAAGATGACCTCAGTCGAAAACGTTGAACTATCCGGCTTTTGTCGTAAGATTTATTACCTATATCATACAACATTATTATTATTATTATTATTATTATTATTATTATTAATATTATTTTATTTTTTTTGTTGTTGTTGTTTCGCGGATACAATGTGAGCACTCTATACGGACAGCGTTTTTGACTGTATACGAGTAATATATTTGTATATATTTTATAACAATCACCACCAACGACAACAACAACAACAATGATCACAAGTTTTAGTCGGCAAAAAAACCTTTTTTACAATAACCTACAAATTTCTCGCGCGCTGATTGGTTAATTTTCATCATCAATAACAGGACAGACAGATAAAAACAAAATGGCGCGTACAAACATATCAAACTTATGTCCTGAATCATTGAACATTTGCTCCTGTTGGGACACAGTATCACGCGGACAACGTTTTTGAATGCGCTTGTGCAAGATGAAATTATTGAATTACAAATGTGCTTTGTTTACTATTAAAAGCACGTTTGAGGCCCGATTAATCGAGCACTTTGTTCTTTGGCCGCTAAATAAAGCATTTCTCAATTGATCTTTTTCCGCCTTTGACAATGTGTAAATTAGAAGTATAAAAGAGGATGCTATAGAGCTGCATATGTTTCCTTAACAGGGGAAAATATATCACAAATTCGAACTTCAGACCTATTGATCTTGTGTGTAAATATTAGAAATTGCCTTCAAAAACGTCCTTTCCGAGCCATAATTTATTTGTCTATGTAGCTTCTACATACAGACCGGGATAAAGAGCACCAATATGATGTTCACGATTACCAAACAAAGAGTTTTAGATTTCATTTTGCCACCGCTTAATTATATCCAATATACATGTATTTTATATCAAAACGCGCGTATCATTACAGAGCATTTGAATCTGGCGGTAGGTTTTTGATTGACGACACAATTCCCAAAGAATTCAAAGGGTTTTTGTGTATAGCGTATCTAACGCTCTCCCATATCTCTTTAGAGATTTCAGTTCGATCAATTTTAAAAAAACGGAAAATGCCACCTTCAAACCTCTTTATTTGTGCTTGAATTGCCAGCTTATTCATTCCTTACATATTCGTCTTTTATATTCCGTTGGTAGGTTTTTGATTTGTATTTTAACAATGCAGTAAAAAACAAAAATGTATCAAAATCATGCTGTTTTTCGCCTAAACAAGACTCGCCTCATCTGCACAATGACCTTTTGTATAACATAAGTTTGATATGCTGAAGATTGATGGAGAAACATTTCATCAATGGACGAATTTCCTTCGTTCCAAGTTGAATTTCTTGAGGAAATTTCAGATGAAAAACTATGCTTGTCTCTGGAGGAAGTTGAGTCCGAACAGAAAGTAAATGATAGCGTTCGCTTTGCGACACTAAATGACTACGAACTGCACGAAATAGTCAAGAAATTCTAAGAGAAATGCAAGATGGTGTGTAAACATGTTTGAATAATTTTTGTTATTGTAAAAAACAAATTGACATCACTTTTTTATGCGCCTGTCCTCTTATTGACGATAAATTTCGTCATAACATTGTCAAAGTAGTGTGGATCCACGAGGCGACAAAATTAGGAAGCTTTTCTTTCCGCAATATTACGTATATAAAAGTGTTATAGCAAATGAAATTATTACGTTTTAATATATTTGGCAGTCAAATTAACGCTATCGTTACGTTCACTTTAGAAATTAATGTCGACAAAATGTTCTTCTTGCCACAATCTTGACTGCCTCAAGAAGGTCCTTCATACGCCATAAACACAGCAGTGGATTAATTGTAGAACTGAAACTCACCAACAGTTCCCCTATTTCCAGAAACACATAGCGCTTGGTTATTCCCTTCCATCCGCCGCTTTCTCCTTGTAATGTTATGTTAAGAGAAGCAAGTGAGAATGGAGTGTAACAGATTAAGAAGACCACACAAACAATCACCATTGTGTTCAAAGTTTTTCGATATTTTGCTACATTCGTATTTGCGTTAACCTGCAAAGTTTGGTTGTTAGTACCAACTGGTGATACTGTGGAAGTTAGTTCCTTTAACTTAGAGTAAGCCAATGCATAGCTAATGACAATAATGATAAGTAGTAGACCGGAAACGATTCCAACAAGAAAGAAGGTCGGCTTCAATTTTTTTTTGCAGGTTAAAGTCAATCGAGAAATATAAAGAAAAACATAAAAGAAGAATCCAACATGTTAATAGGATGTTGAATATACGCTTCACTGTTACAATGTTCTGATATCGAGTTTTAAGTGTGATGGCCAATAAACGGTCTACGCTTATAGCTGCCAAAGTAAACATGGACGCTCCACACATTACATATACATATGCCTTACTGGCTACAGCTACCCTACAGGTCGCGTCTTTCCATGGAATGTTTTTTAGTATACCAACTTTAATAATTATGAAAGCCATCATTGGTTGTCCAAATGCTCCAGTCAAAAACTGCTACAGCAAGGTTGGCAACTAGGATATATGATGGTTTGTGGAGAGATGGAGTCTTCCAGATGCCCAAGAGAACAAGGAAATTTAAACTTGCTGCGGCCAATGCTGTACTTAGATACAGAAAAGAGACAACGTAGCGAAAGTTCGATAGATCAACAAGAAACATGTCACCGAAGAAACATTTTACATACATCTCCCGCACATCAAATGGACTATTCGTGTAATATTTTATGCAATGTAGCTGACCTCTCCGCTGCAGAAAGCTTTGAACATTTGTATTAGTAGAAACTACTGTGTTTTTAAACCCTCAGAATAACATCTGTTCAATTGAAATTTCCGTTTGAGTCATCTAGCTTATTTGTTTCTCGACTACCAAGCAACGTTTCTCAATTCTGATAAGGCCTGTCAGAATTTAATGACGGATTGTAAAGTGATGGAGGTTTTCATATGGCTAAATAAACATAGTTGTTGCTGATAAAGCTGTACTAGAAACAATAGAGTAGAATGCAATATGTAAGCAATAGATGTATAATAGGAAACATAAAGAAACAGAAACTTAACAACAAGCGTTTGATCTTCCACAGTATTTTCATGGAAGAATCTTCTTAACTATGTAGTTGTGGATTCTCTGGAGTGTCTATTACTAGCTCGTACCCCAAGTTTAAGGGGGGTAACTCGATATCTTAACTGGCGCTGCTATACCTAGGCAATTTGTATTACATTTTATTAAAGTCCCACTGGACATCAAACCAACGTTAACTGTAAAAATTAAAATCACAAAAATATAATAAATGACTCGCAACTGCTAAATACGAGTGTTCTGCTTTTGTCAGACAAATGGGCGTTGTTGTGACTAGTCAGACCTTGAAAGTGTGCCCGAATTTTTTACAATATAATATAAGTGAGTTTAATTCTTGTACTTAAAGTGCTACTTAGACGAAAATCGATCGAAGTTTAATTTAGCTGAAACTTCATTGAATAATTCTTCAAGGGTCTAATAATAACTAGTTAAAATCTTTTTTCGATATTCCAGAGGGAAGTACTATATTTTCATGAATCTTTAGAGGAGTCAGTGACGTCATCTACTCAACCCAACATTCAGCTCCATACAATTCTTTGTATTTTGTGAGTCAAAATATCTCAATGTTTTGTTCAGATAACAGCTCTGCATTGAAGACAACTGGTCAGACAATCAATCCTAAGCACAAATAATGTAAGAAAACTCCTTCACCCAAACTTTTAGCTTCATAGAAATAAAATAATTCAAGAAACTAAACACAAAGAAATGTATGGAGCGAAGCTGTGTTGATTGTTAGGGTTCAGTAGATGACCTCACTGACACTTCTAAAGATTCATAAAAAATGTAATACTTCCCATAGGAATTTTGAGAAAACACATTAACCAGTAATTGTATGGCTCTTTGAGATTATTTCAGTGAAGTTTCAGTTAAATTAAACTTCGATCGATTTTCGTCTAAGTAGCACTTTAAAGTGCATATGAAGCGAAATTTTTATTTTGAAATTCGATTACATATGAAGTGAATAGTGGGATGTTTCAGTATTTTGTGTTTTGGACTTTGCATTTGCGAGTTATAAAGGTTTGAAATCGTGATATGCTAATTTGGTGACGTCATTAAGGTTGCACGTCGTAACTTATTTATATTTTTCCAAGC
This sequence comes from Actinostola sp. cb2023, assembly GCA_033675265.1. Classification (NCBI taxonomy): domain Eukaryota; kingdom Metazoa; phylum Cnidaria; class Anthozoa; order Actiniaria; family Actinostolidae; genus Actinostola; species Actinostola sp. cb2023. The sequence goes on from JAUJYZ010000929.1 coordinate 356,858, forward strand.
AGTACTCTTCTCTGAAATAGAAAAAAAGCTCCGTAACATCATTTATATAAGTTATGGAAAACTTTTTGCCAGATTATAAAATGTCAATAATTTGTACAAGGACGCTTTTGTATAATAAATGGCATTACCAAATTAGCATATCACGATTTCAAACCTTTATAACTCGAAAATGCCAAATGCAAAGTCCAAAACACAAAATATTGAAACATCCCACTATTCACTTCATATGTAATCGAATTTCAAAAGAAAAAATTCGTATGCACTTTAACGCTTGCAAAGGGCATTGTGAGACAAATTACATCAAAATTGTCCAGTGTAACTTCTCCTTACCCAAATCTAAAATGTCTGTGCTTGCAAGTATAATGAATACAACACATACAGCAGTGTTGAGGGTTTTCCCATACTTTGATACATTCATATTCACATTTTCTTCGTTATCCGTCCGACACTACTAAAGATGTTACGTTAGTATTTTCAGCTTTTTATAGCTTTCTACGGTGATCAGTATATGAATTTCTACCAAATTGTCCAGAAAGAAACAGCTTTACATGTTGTATTTTGAAACCTTTACTGAAGGAAAAGGAAGTAGAGAAAGGAACATTAACAACCGACTGATCTCGAAGTTGTAGAAAAACTTTTTGCCAGATTAAAAATGCCAGTAATTTGCACAAGGGCACTTTTGTATAATAAATGATGCCTACGTTGACGTCACTGAATTACCATATCACGATTTCATACCTTTATAACTCGCAAATGCGAAGCTCAAATCACAAAATACTGAACCATCCCACTACTCACTTCATATGTAATCGATTTTTAAAATAAAAAAATAAGAGTCATAGGCACTTTAAGTACGATTGCCTAACAGACGGTCAATGCTGACACCAGCGGATGTACCTATAGTAGTCGCAGCGTGTAGCTGATAATAAACACAAACAAACCACACTAAAACGAAATTAGATTTTGTTATCTTGGTCAGAATGGCTTTCTTACAATTTCAATTCATTGGACTGTGTAAATATTGAATAGCGCTGTCACATGGAGAAAGTGATTAGTTCTTATTATGGTTAGTACGAATTGATTTTAAAGATGGTCATGGGAAAATGCACCGGAAATGTGAAAATGTTGACTGGTGAAAATACATCATAATACAAGTTAAGTTGAACAAATGGCATCGATCCTCGGACACCCAGGGGTATACAGCTAATTCAGAAAAAGTTGTCGGCGATCGGCTTCAAGACTACGCGACTAGACCGAAAAGGAGTATGGGTAAATATCAATGCTTCTATAAATACACTATCAAAAAGGAACGTCTCTCACGGAATATGAATCATTTCACAAATAGAAGATGGCTTTCTACTGGAAAAGACCAATATTCTGAAGTTATTGTAAACGTTCGAGTTAATTAATATTCAACATGAGTTTATGTAAATTAGATAATGACATTCCAGCGTGCAGCGCGCGAACTTCAACTAAAATTTTATTCAAAAACACAACAGAATCCTCAACTTCCTTGCCATTTTGTTCACCATCTGCTTCTGTTTCCTTGATTTAAAACGCGTAGGTATACATTTACAGATTCACCTGCCATTGTCACCAAATACGAAAAGCATGCAAGTGATTTATCATATTTACCCATACTCCCTTTCGGTCTAGTCGCGTAGGCTTGAAGTCGATCTCCGACAACGTTTTCTGAATTAGCTGTATTATGTCGCTCGTTAGTCGCTCCCAGAGAAATACCCCTGGGAACGAAGTCTGTTGGAACTTGTAGAGTTGCATTGTGGTAGTCAAAATCCGGTAGTCAAAATTCAAAATGGCGGCAGTCCTATTGAAACGTATGTATGTAGAATAATACTTGATACTGATTGGTCGACCTTACTAGGTCGACCAATCAGAAACGAGAGTAATTTTGACTTCCGGAACAAGTTCCAACAGACTTTGTTCCCAGAGGTATTTCTCTGGGAGCGAGTAATGAGCGACAGAATATACCCCTGGGTTCCCAAGGATGAACAAATGGGGACCAACCGTCAAAGCTGCGAACTAAATGTAGATGTGTAGACCATGTTTCCATCTATTGTGTCTTTATATATCAACCGAATCGCGCAACTAATAGGAAGAACAGAAGGCCATTCATAAAACTAATTAATCGATTGATATGTTTTATTGGAAATTAAAACAACAAAGGCTTTTCATTTTCTGGAACAAAACCGTTTTATATCGCTTTACCTGGCCGATAGGAAACACAAAATCTACGGCTTTTCCGTGAGATACTGGGATGATCTCTTTTTGTTTGTTTTAACATATGCTGTTGGCATATCAGTAGTTCATCGATTTTGAGAGATATTGGCGAGATGGTATATATGTATACTAAATATATGTATATAATATCCTTGTTATTTCTATATTAATTTCCACACGAAGGCTAGACTGAGCATATGGGCATTTTGTCTGCGCATGCGTCAACAAAGTAGAATAACATTGAAGTCTGATGCATTTGTCAAGTGATAGCTCATTCTAAGGATTTTGTGTCGGAGATCTACGCGTTTCTAAAGTTTAAACGTTATGGAAGTTTACACATTTTTAAAGACAATAAACACTGCTTCCCCTGGGTGTATATTTGGCCGCTGTTATTTCTTTTGATGGCGAGATATTTTGCTTTGAAATGCGACTATGGTGTTTGGAGTTGGATGTTCAGCGTTGATTATTTCCACAATCAAGTATTCTACAGCAGTGGATGAACGTCACGTAAGTGTGATGAAAGTAAACTTTTAGAATTGTAATGAAATGATCTTTCAGGTAGAAGCGATTTCGAGCTATAGCCCGGTGAATCTTTAGAAGTGTTCAATCTAGATCGAACTTTAAAGTGCCTATAACCCCTATGAGATTGTTTTAAAATTATATTCAATATAAGCTGAATAGCATACTATTCGCGGCAGTCCCTTTCACGCTCGCTTAATAAGAGATGGAGAAATGCAACCGCGCTATAGCTCGAAAGTGGAAGTGCAAAGGGATAGGGTCAGGGAGGGGAGAGGAAAGAGCACGGTAGCTTTGGGAGGCAAGCGCGAAAGAGAGTGTCAAGCCAGTAGCCAATAGCCGAAGGGTTCTTACGCGAACTGGGCAGTAATTAGATGCAGAGCTCTTATTTATACTCGCGCTGCAAGGGACTGGCGCGAATAGCATACTATTCGCGGCAGTCCCTTTCACGCTCGCTTAATAAGAGATGGAGAAATGCGCCCGCGCCCAGAAGCTTAGCGTTTGATGCGGTCTAATACCAAGTCACTCGAGACCTTTGCCAATACTCAAAAAGCCAAGTCCAAAACTTAACTAGGCAGGACCCTCCAGCCACCCAAAACTTAGGATGAGTGGCTTACGTGGAAGGCATAGTGAAACGCGCGAGACTGTTTTAGCTAGTGTATGACACTATATATGGAGGCAGCTGCAGCCACAGAAAGGTGGGCGTGAATCAATAACCTACAGGCTGCCAGCCCTTGGGTGGTAAAAGGAGATGGAAATATAAGGTAAAGCGTTTCTGCGCGGGAGTAACCCACCCAAGGGATGACAGCCTGAGCGTCAGTAATCCGACTAGGGCATTAGACGCCCTTTCAGGCTACCATAGGAGATAGGGAAAACCCAAATAGCGCGGGAGAGGACACAAAACAAAAACTTCACAAAATGTTAGAGCAACGGAAATAAACCGAAAATAAAACGAACAGGGACAGTATACGTATCTGAGGCACAACACCATAACCGAATTAATAATTCTTGTAGCGCCCACAAAGGGCCAACAGTGAAAATACCGTAAGGCACGCACAATCAATGATATGCGAAAACGGGAAGAACAAAGGGAGACAATCACAAAGGAAAGGAAACAAAGGGAGGTGTGGAGGGAGGGACAACAACAAAGAGAAACAATACAACACCAAATTGGATGCAAATGCGAGAAGCAGCAAATCTGCAAATGTCGAAAACACAAATATACCCAAAACCGAACAACTCAGTCGAATTTGCACCGTCTTGACAATATATAGGGTGCAGAACGCTATAATAATAATAATAACGCTAAGGGAAATCATTGCTCAACATTAACCATGCAACTAGAATGCTTGGACATTACGTCACGGTACGCAAAGGGAAATATCAAGCACAAGCCATACGACAATGTTCAACCTCATACCCCTAAGCATGCAAAACTTATATATAAACGAGGCAAAGGGGAGGGAAAGCATGCATAAAGTAAAGATGACGTTGTATCATGTTGTATAGTACCGACTATATAGAACACAAACAAACAACCGAGAAGGGAAACTGAGGGAAATGCAACTCCACAAACCCGGTGTTTGCGAGGCCAGCACGGTAAACAAACACTCACTTGAGAGTTCAACACACGTGCAAACTATGGGGAGCCGAGGGAAATGCAACTCCACAAACCCGGTGTTTGCGAGGCGAAGCACGGTAAACAAAACTCACTGTAGAGTTCAACATACGTGCAAACTATTAGGGAGCCGAGGGAAATGCAACTCCACAAACCCGGTGTTTGCGAGGCGAAGCACGGTAAACAAACACTCACATTAGAGTTCAACACACGTGCAAACTATTGGGGAGCCGAGGGAAATGCAACTCCACAAACCCGGTGTTTGCGAGGAGAAGCACGGTAAACAAAACTCACTGTAGAGTTCAACATACGTGCAAACTATAAGGGAGCCGAGGGAAATGCAACTCTACAAACCCGGTGTTTGCGAGGCGAAGCACGGTAAACAAACACTCACATTAGAGTTCAACACACGTGCAAACTTTTAGGGAGCCGAGGGAAATCGAACGAACTTGAAACCGACCTATAAAACGTTTATACCTGAAAGGACCATGGTCTGGATTCGCAGCAGGTACTTATATACTTGGTTGGGATGACTTCTCAACGCCTGGGCTTGTTCAACAGCAGCTAGGACAGGAATTTGTTCATCGGCCATGACTGAGTAAGGATATAGGTAGCGTAGCGAAGGGTTCTTACGCGAACTGGGCAGTATTTAGATGCAGAGCTCTTATTTATACTCGCGCTGCAAGGGACTGGCGCGAATAGTTGGTGGGTTCAGTATTTTGTGATTTGAACCTTGCGTTTATGAGTTATAGAGGTTTGAAATCTCAATATGCAAATTTGATGACGTCTACTAAGACTTCATTTATTATACAAAAACGCCCTTGTGCTGATTATTGACATTTGAAAACTTACAGAATATTTTCACAGTCTTTATAAATGATTTTATAACTTTTTCCCCATTTCAAAATATAAGCTCTTCTTGAAAAAGTCTACATAAGTTATTGCAAATTCCTGGGTTGACGTCATCAAATTTGCATATTGACATTTCAAACCTCTATAACTCATAAACGCAAGGTTCAAATCACAAAATACTGAACCCACCAACTATTCAGCTTATATTGAATAGATTTTTGAAAGAATCTCACAGGGGTTATAGGCACTTTAACGAGATATTGCTTGAAATTTTTACCGACCTCCAAATTGGAGATAATTACCACAGCATTCATTCCTTTATATAATTTCAGTTTTTATAGAGAATGGGGCTTCAAAAAATTCGTAGCTGTCAGATTAAATAGATTCTTCTCACCCTATACTCGGTGTAATGGCGGAATTGTTGTTTTGTGTTACTGTTCGAAGCCATGGTTCTCTCATATCTTCGTCTATTTCCTTATTCTAAGTCTTTGAAAGTATAACGGAGAGGACAAATTTTACAGGAAAATTATTTGTTAAGAAAATTAAAACTTGTTTCCACTGTTTTGCATTGCAGAATTTTTGCTTACAAGTTCCTGGATTCGCGACGAGCAGAAATGTGGACTTCAAGCATTCAAGTCAAATTATCTTTCGATTTCTACCGACCCCCAAGTTGCTTACTGTTACGGAGGCGAAGATTATTCCATTCATCACAATAAATGACTTTTAGAAAATGTATAGCTCCTGCTATGAATGTTCAAAGTGCATGTATACGGCGAAGACGGCAGCCATTGTCAGTTTAGCTTGTCATGTCTGGACCTCCGTCACCTTGCAATATACAACTCATAATGCATCTTAAATACTTGTTATGACAACTGCAGCATCCTTCAGCATATATTGATAACATAGAATCCATCATTTTTGAGTTGCATATATTCATATAGACAAATAAATAAATAAATATACGAGATAGAACTTCGCCATCTTGTTTGTTATTCCTGGTATTTAAATTATCGCGGGATGGCACGGGATATATGCGCGTGTCCGAGGGTCTCACGCATGCGCAGACAAATTGAACATGTGCTCACACGAAGTTCATTTACTCTCTACGGGTTCAACATTGACCTGATAGTCGAATGAGAATGGGAAATAATCTAGCTTAATTGTTTCTCGATACAAGCAATGTTTCTCAATTCTGAGAAGGCCTGTCAGGATTTTGTGACGGATTGCAAAGTGATGGAGGTTTTCATATACACCTATTCCAAAAATCGTTGTCCCCGCCGAAAGCAACAAGCAAGTAGCTGACGACCGCAAAGGACATTGGCACTTTCTCCTTATTCATTTTTTCATGCGTAGATATTTTGACAATATGCATTTTCAAATGGCCGAATAGTTCCAAATGATTGCTATTGCAACGCTCTTAGGGATAACTTCTCAAGTACCACTGATAAATACAATTAATTAGGAGATTCCCAAAGTCCTTTGCGGTCGTCAGCTTATTGCTTATTGCTTTCGGCCCGGACAACGATATTTGGAATAGGTGTATCTGATGGCTAAATAAACATAGTTGTTGCTGATAAAGCTGTACTAGAAACAATAGAGTAGAATGCAATATGGGAGCTATAGATGTATAATTCAAAAATTAAACGAGACTTACCTAAGTCGATGTTTGATTGGAATATATGTGTTTTGGAATAAAATTTTAGTTGAAGTTCGCGCGCTGCACGCTGGAATGTCATTATCTAATTTACATGAACTCATTTTGAATATTAATTAACTCGAACGTTTACAACAACTTCAAAATGTTGGTCTTTTGCAGTGAAATACTCCATAATTTTCGACTTTATATATTATAATAATAAATAGAAGACTATGTACTTGTTGACTGAGTGGGAGGGCCGGACGGGAAAATATTTGGCTCGAGGTCATGGCCGTCGCAAGGTCCGTGCTCAATGCCCAAGAGCCAAAAATTGTTTTAATTTTATAATTTAAAATTTAAATCAGTGTCTTTGAGCTGATTTGAACTCCACGCCACTGTAGTTGCCTCGGTTGCTCAGTGGGTAGAGCACCTGTCATGAAATCGGGGTGTCGTGGGTGGGTTCTAATCCCGCTCGAGGCGTCTGATTTTTTCCGAACATTTGTTCTGTATATTCCTCAATACTAACAATAATAATAATAATAATAATAATAATAATAATAATAATAATAATAATAATAATAATAAATAACTTTATTCTTCAAAACAAATTACAAATGAGAGATAGAAAAATAGATAAAAATCCTTATTTACAAAATTTAAAATGATCGCTTGGATTGTTCAATAACAATTAACTAATGATATTAGAATACAAACAATAAATATGAATAATATAATATAAGCAATATATATATATAAAAAAGATAAAAAATAAATAAATAAAGATATAAAAATATTATTTACAGATGGCTCCTACTGTCGTTTCTATATCTAAATCAATGTTTTTAATGTCACAAGGTAATCTCTTAAATGTTCTTGAGCCTCTCAGACACAGCAGCGCAGATCTCAATATTGAGAACGAGACTTTGGCTCTAATCCATGAGATAACTGTTGCATATTGTTCACCTTTCTTTATAGCAATCAGCTCAGCAAGTCTACTATGGTATCTCAAACATTCGTTTCCCATCCCTCCAGTTGTAGTAAAGACTAATGGTGTGAATGTTCCCTGTTCAATTTCCATCACTCTTTTCGAGTACATACGTTTCTTCTCGTTCTCGTGCATGCGGTAAATCTGTTGGGGATCGAGGTCTTTATAAGATTCTGCATTGGGGTGGCAAACCCGAACATCAAAGAATGCAGATCTTTGTCTTTCCCAAAACCCACGTGCATGGATATCTAAACGTGCGTCCGGTGCTTTATTCGATCCTCTATTCAATTCTTCTCCGGTGATATCTTGGAGGACGGGTTCAATTTCAACGTCACTACAAACCATATTCAATAGTTCAGCTTCAAGATCACGCAGCTCATTATGACGCTGGATTATGAAACCGCCTCTTTTGCAAATCATTGCGTGGTCAATAGAGAAGGATTCACCACATACACAAGTGGAAGGATTACCATCTATATGCCAATCATACCGCAGTTTAATAGCATCTCTAAACTCTCTTTTGTTCAAGTTAAAAGCCATTTCTTTAACTGGAATTACTGTCAGCCAAGTCGATGATCCCTTTTCTGTAGCCAAGTCTAAAACTCTTGATGTCTTTCGGTGTACTGTCTTCTTGATATGATCCACTCTATCTTTTAGTGTATTTTCTTTTTCTCTTCGAACAGTTTGCTGTAGTGATCTTGTGTGGAACTCATCTGGTAATTCATTTGTTTGAGAAATGATGTTTTCAACTAACGGGGTGGTTACATTAACTGATGCTGTATACTCTTGTTTTGCTTCTTGACAGGGATTTGTAAATCCAAGGCCACCCATTCGCACTGGTAATGCTAGGATGTCTCGTTCAGTTTGGCTACAATTATGCTCTGTAATAGATGGTATAAGCAAGTGAGATATTGCGTTCTCTAGTGGTTCTAGGAGATCCTGAATATCAGGCAGTGTTCGAAGAAAGTATGTCCATCGATGCTTCAAACCAAACGTAAAGGCAGCATAACAGGCTTGAGGCTGAGATACTGCAAACTCAGCCAGCTTGGTTATTTCATTGACCCAGTTTTCTACCTTTTTGCTAACATACTCGTCTAGATATGATCTTGAACCCACTACTGCTCCCAGATGTGTCTGTCCTTGTGTGGTAACGTTGATGGCCGTTTCTTTGAAGGCATCTCTTGCGTTCTCTTCTTTTTCCGGTTTAACAATAAGCCAACATTTCTTACCATTGGGAAAATATCCCAAATCTGGTCCAGTCACGTTTAATGCATTCCACCATTTCTTAATTTCCTCTATAGATCCAGCTCCACTCGCATCATCTGCAAACCAGCATTGCTTTGCTTTGGTAATGGACTGTAAGTATGTAATCAGTGGTTGAAGGCTGAGAGCATAGAGACCCATAGCAAGTGGGTCACCTTGTGTTGTTCCTTCTGCAGACTCAAGTTCTTTGCCGCCTGTAATAAAATAAACGTGCTGGATGTCTATATGTATTTATTGCGTAGATTGCAATTATTGGACAAAGTACTCTAATGTTGTGTAATGCAGCAGCTCTATTCAATGCATTAAAGGCATTGGAGGCGTCAATGAGCAGAACAGCGTCTGTATCATCTGCTTCAAATATATTATGCATTGCATGGATTGCTGCTTCACTTCCGGATTTCTGGCCAGCACACACCTGTAGTGAGCCACTAACATCAATCACATCCTGCTTGGTTACATTCATTACGCACTTTCCAATAATTCTCCTAATTACCTCGCCCACTCCAATTGGTCTAACTGCGCCTTCACCTTTATCCAGTGGGATCAAGCGACTTGCCAACAATGGTTCTAGAGACAGAGGATCAAACGTACTTAGTACATAGTGTCCTTGTAAGTGTGGCTAGTGCATCACAAAGCTTTACAGACGAATGTTTAAAGGATTTACATGCAAGAATTCTCTTGAAACCAAGTGCATCAACTCCAGAAGGACCACCTGATCCCTTTGTTCTCAAAGCAGCCTCTCTAATCATCTGACCATCTATTTCAGAGTATATTGATTCTGGTATGTCATCGTCGACTGGTCCAAAAAGGAGTGTACCCAGTTTCGCTTCTTGTGGCTTGGGATGTTTCTCCTTAAGTTGCATCATAACATCATCTGTTAATGAAAGGACGCCTCCACAGGAACTATCGTTCAGGAAACGCAGCGCTGAGTTTATTTGCCCCTCCATGACAAGCTTTGCGAAAATCTTTGCTCTGTCTGGCGGATCTGACTTTTTCGATTTTCCAATACGACTTTGAATCATTCGTCCTTCGCGTAGTAATTTGTTAATTTCCCCTTCTTTCCAGAGCACTAGACGTTTCATTAACAGTCTTGATGGTCTTTAGCCTTGGACTTTTGACTTGGCTTTTGGAGTGCTACTGCCAAGAGTACAAAAGCAGCTTTTAGGGCTATATGTTGCGTTTCAGAACAATTATTCCAGTCATTGATATGTAACGTTATTTGATCAATGAACTCTCTTCCTATTTTTCCATATGGGACAAGAAATACATTTTTTCTCCATGCTGTAATTTCATTGTATACATTTAATATGGTTGATGTCTAATAATAATAATAATAATAATAATAATAATAATAATAATATTAACAATAACAATAATAATAATAATAACAATAACAATAATAATAATAATAATAATAATAATAATAGTAATAATAATAATAAATAAATAACATTTACATAGCGCTTAATTAATCAATATTAAAATATTTTACAGCGCTTTACATTAACGTTAATTATTATTAACGATACTAAAGTGAACAAAAAGAAAACAAAAACTAGAAACTATAAAATATTCAAACAATACTACAATAAAATCACGTCATTCATTATGTTTTCAATTTCTGCGCGCGAAACGGCCGGAATTGATTACATTCAGTTCTCATAATGCTGTACTTTTGCATCTTAAATTGCAATTCCATGCGAGGACATTGAATACATAATGAATCACGTGACTTTATTGTAGTATTTTTCATCTGGACAATCTTTTTTGAGAATGACTGTATATAAATTTTAAAAGACAAACTATATACGGCTCTCAATTAAGGAAAAAAGCCCTCCTTCATGAGCCAATCAGCACTGAGTAATTTTGCCCTCTATGTTATAAGATCGAGAATATCCTGCCAAGTACTAAATACTGATTTGAGTGAACGTTGGGTAGAGAAGTGGTTCGCTCATGAGTTTGAAGACAAGCTAGTCAACTATTCTGAACACTGACGTCAAACAATTCATTAAAATAATCGAATTACTAAGCTCCACTCTTGAAAAAGCTTGCAACAGTTAAAAAGGCATGTCTGGTTCTATGCGATGCATGATTTAGGAGTCAAGATTAAAGAAATAACTGGCTCAGTTTTGACTGGAGTTATCACAAACTCACACCTGAAGAGTGACACATTTTGTATTCAGGCGAATGCACAAAGTACCTTTTCCAACTAACCTCATTGGCTCAGTTGGTTGAGTATCGAAGGTCATGGGTTCAGTCCCTGGCCGGACTTAGGCTCCTTAAATAATCGATGAGAAGGTGATGCCTTTGTAATTTACACCTATATACAAATGGTTAGCCCTTCACGTGGTTGGAAGATGCATGCCATGTTATATGGCGGTCCCGCCTCTCCGCATTCCATTACATTGAACCGGAGGGACGAGAAGAGTGGGACATTTTTTCGTTTTCAGGCGAATACGCAAAGTACTATACTTTTTCCAACTAACGATATCAACCGAACCGAACTTGTTGCATAGACCCGATCCCGACGACTATGGGAGAGCTGAATAGGCGACTCGGTAACCGTTGCGGCCTGGTAAAAAGTAGCTTTGACAATATGCTAAAGGAGCTGTCCCATCTTTTGCCGCAACGACTAAGAACGTCAGAAAAATAAAGGTAGGCCATGCAGGTTGCTGAAAGTGGGAACATAAATAGGGGAAATGTCTAACTTTAACATCTAAACTCTAAACACTACTGATTTGAAATCTATCTAAACATCTAAATACTATTTAACTATGTAAAAACAGGTACTAAATCAACGATGTATGGATGTATACATATGTATGTATGCCGTCCAAGTCTTTTCTAGGTCTCCCGGACGGTTCGAAGAGCAATGTACACGCCGTTTAATGTTGGGTGACGTACTTTTGAGCTATCATGGCATTTGAATCCCACTATATTTATTATCGGCAATACATCGATGCGTGTACCGTTAACGATAGCAGCCATATGAATGATATGCTTTACCAGATCAGCAGCGAAATATGCGAACTGCACTCGCCTTGACCGCTTGTAGAAGATCTCTCATACGCCACAAATAGAGCAGGGGGTTAATGGTGGAATTCATGAATATAATTAGTTCTCCCGATACCACAAACATATAAAGAACTTCCCAAACTTCATCGCTGTTCTTGAGTAAATCAGTAGAAAGAGCCACAACTACTGAAATTATAGCACAAATTTTCGGTAAAAAGGATAACATTATAGCGACACAAATTAGTACCATAGTATTAAATGTCTTTCGATACTTATGTGGCTCAATGCTCGAGTCACTTGTTCCTGATATAACGTCTGTCGGTGTCACGGCCGATGATGTAATCTTTTTCAAGTGATAATATGCCATTCCATAAGTTCCAACTATTATGGAAACCATAAATATGACACAAATCGCAATTGGCACAAAGTATGTTCCGATGTTTTCCATTTTGAAGTACAAGCCTCCAAATATTATAGCCAAAACTGAAGATATCCACCAAAAGAGCAAAGCAATAACAATGCGCTTGATAGTTACCAAAACACGATATCTGTTTTTAAGAATGATAGCGAGTAATCGGTCCATTCCAATCACTGCCAATGTATAAACAGATATTGAACTCATCCAGTAGCCAAAAGCCCTAGAACCAATCCATGTGAAACAGAACACTTCACTCCAGTCCTGGATGGCTGAGATGTTCGTGATCATTAACATAGTTTCTCCAATCGCACCGTTTAAAAAGTCTGACAAGGCCAGGTTTGCGAGAAGAATGTACGATGGCTTATGAAGAGATTGAGTTTTCCAAATCGACAAAATAATGAAGAAATTAAGGCTGACTGATGTTAGTCCTGTAATAGCATACAGAGTCGATATGACTGCACGAAAGACTGGGAGGTAAAACGGAATGTTACCAAAAAAGCATGTGATATTCATCTTTTTGAAAACTTGTTGATGTTTAGCCAACTCAACGTCTAATGAAAAAAAACCATAAAACATAAACATAAAAACAACTACTACTGTGCCAAGCATGCAATTCTCTGCCGGCTTTGCCCAATAATCAATTTCTCCACTGATGAAAGAGATGAAACAATGCACATTCTCAATCTTGTGTTATTTCATGGAACACCATATCCAATTAACGTTCCTTGGCAATTGTCTTTTAAAATCCAATGAAGCAGCTGATACTCTCACAGGGTGAGGTTGTTGTTAATAAGGGCCTGTTTGCACTGGGCCACATTTTGTTTGTTTTGCAACAAAATACTGTCAACGTCCATACTTTTGCAGTGCCAACGACTTTTCTGGATTTTGCATGTTGAGCTACCAAATATCAAAGATGACGTTTGACTTTGCAAAATATTCGTAAGCTTCATGTGCAAGATCCAGAATCGCCATAAATACAGCAGTGGGTTGGCTGTGGAATTGAATAGAGCAATCATTTCTCAAAGTAGTCAAAGCTTTTTAAATTTGATGACCAACAACCGGAAGACAATAATAATAAGAATATAGGTGTTGTCTCTGACTTGAAGTTTATAATGAAAAGGTTATTTTTAAAACAGACATTTCGGTCTCTGACCAGAGACCTTCTTCAGTGTAATGGAGGACAATAATAGTTGCCCTTAATTAATACTGGAAAACTGCAAATGGATAGGATAACGCATCAGATTTACCTTTTTATTTTAGTTATCTTTGCAAATTACGCAATTCAGCTTTTGGCTGCAATGTAATATTTTAATAAAGCATCTAATATCCATTTATACCATTGTGCTCAAATCTTGCAGTACATCGATTAGGCCAATTTTGTCAAAATTTGTTATCATATCTCACTAGAAAGGATTGTTAGCAATTTCTTTGCATTCTGCAAATTTTGATTAGCACTGTCAGGGAGAAAGCAATTAGTATTTTATTTGCTAGTAACTATAAAGAATGACAGACTTATTCTTGAGTTCCATAGGAAATAGAAGAAAGGACTTTCTAAATAAACGGAAATTAAATAAAAGCAATAAGCTACAAGATCTAATGATTTTTCGTTCAGTTTTTCCTCCAATTAAAAAACCCCGATATATGTGTGACTGCATGAACCAAAAATTGGAAGTCACGACGATTTTTAGCTTTTCAATTTTTTCGATTCCCAGTATTCCCAACTATGCCATTTCAGAATCGCAAACCTCAGATGGCGGGCTGCTCTTTGTGCAGCGGTAATTAATACCAACAAATCTAGAGGGTCATGACTTACAATTGTCTCGGTGTCGGAAAGTTGCTAGGGTCCCTGGTGCTCTTAGAAGACTTAAGCCGATAGTTCCTCAGAGAATCCTGATTTATATTTATAAATCACTTATTTTCCCACATTTCGTTTATTGTAGTACGATTTGGGGAAGTCTTGGCATTGGTCTCGCACAAAAGCTTGATTATTTAATTTACAAAATAGAGCCGGCAGAATTATTTCAGGGGATGATTACACCGTATCACGTTCCTATCCAAATTTATCTGAGCTCCATTGGTCAAGCTTGGGGAATAGCTAGACGCATTAAACATTGCAAAGTTCTCATGCATAAAACAATGAACAACATACTACCACCCAGATAATTTTTCTTCGGTTACCGATATTCACAAATACAATCTTCGTTAATCTGAGCAAAACTGATCGATGTCCCAAGACCTCTTACTGAGGCTCTTAATCTTTTTCATATCAGTACAGTTGTAGGGGTGTTGTTGTATGGAAGAGCCTTACCATCAATGAAAGCTCTCTCATTGTTTCAATTTATATATTTCCAAACTTTAAATGTATATCTTAGTTTGTAGTTATTTATCAGTTACTGGTTTAATGTAGTTTAGATAGCTTAGATAGCATTCAAACAGGGAAGAGCCATTTTTCAACATGGATCTGTTTAATAAATCGTTATTATTATTATTATTATCATTATTATTAGTTAGTATTATCGTTACTTATTCTTTAACAAATAGAAAACGTTTCCCGTGTTTACATAGCCTGATATAAACATAAATACGAGGGAAGTTGGGAGAAGTCGAGAGCTATTGTGTAAAACCGAGCCGTAGAGCTCGAGACTTCTCCCAAACTTTCCCGAGTGTTTATATCAGGCTATGTAAACACGGGAAAACGTTTTCTATTTGTTTTATAAAATAACTGCAAGGATTTATTTCGTAAAACTCCTTTATTTACGCGATATTTTAGTGATCAAAATTTCAATTCTCCTGAAAAGCGTCAGAAATCGCCCATCATCCAATCAAATCTCACGAAAGAAATCAAAATGGCAAAGCGACTCGACAACTTTTATCTGTGCCGTTTACTGTTTTGACACGAAAAACGATTTGAAGAATGCTATTATCTGTCAGAAAATCACAGAAGAATGCTTGTTACACTTTGTTTTTGTATCCTGTGAACACGAAACACGAAGAAAAGTGAGAAAAGCTGAGCCGAATCACGATCAATGACGAAGAGTCGTCAAACTTTCTGAAATATTTGACAACTTGATGAATGGAGCACGAAGTCAGGTAGCCAAATATCTACAGTTTTTGTCGTATTTTTGAATCTTTTCGTCGCTTTTCTCGACAAGAATGTATAAACGATGGACGTTTCTGAGACATTTCAAGATATTTTTTCTCTTTGACATATTTTACTAGAGATATGAATGTTCTGGCGAACCCGCTGTGTAGCTACAAGAATCGCTCTGTTTTCACTCTTTTGTGAGTATAAATACGCAGAATACGGCTATCTTTTCTTGATATCTTATCGTACACTTGAGAAAATATATGTGTAGCTATATAACTTACAAAATGGTTAGTATGTGATTGAGAAAACTGAGCCGTTATATTTAGTTTTCTTCGTTAACAAGCTTATATGGCTTGTTGTTGAAGCTGTTAATTTCATAACCTTTTCACGTGGCGTTTTGCGGACTAAATTTACAGTACAGTGTCGCGCGTTGTACGTCAGCAAACACTTTATCAAATGATGTAGTTTTAACGGAACAAATAGTTTCTGTTTGAAAAATGTTTGACATTGCAAGAAATACGGCATCCAGTTTAGATTGATATTAATTATGAACTTGTCTGTCGATTTGCAGTACGGAAAGTGTGCACAAGTTGAATAGACCACGTCTGAAATCTGTTTACAACTCTGTAAGGTCCACTTATGTGCCAACCCATTTCTCGCATCTTGGACCTGCCATAGCACCAAGTCTCCATCTTGAAACGGTTCTCCTGTCACACGAGCATCGTAATAATCTTGGTACCTTTTCGTTGCAGTCTTGATCTTTTGTCGTGCCAAGTCATATGATACCTTCAGCCGGTTTTGCATTCCTTTTACGAAGTCAGGGATAGATAACTCTGTATCACCTCTGTCAGTACTGATCAGCCAATCTCCAGGCAGTCTTGCTTCTCTGCCAAACATCAGGAGGTAAGGTGTCAATCCTGTAGACCCGACAATTTTTAGGCCGTATTTAAGTTCTTTAATCGTTTAATTGTCGGGCCGAAATTATTGAGAACAATTAATTCAGTGAATTCTGAAAAAATGAAACTCGCTTCATCATCATCATCAATTATTATATAGTCATCTCGCTACGCGCACTCTGATTGGCTGAAACCTGTGCTCTGTCAGAGAACGGAGCACGCCTAACGGCTCGTGCTCTCCTTACACTTCTTGAGTGCTGTCGTCAAGTGTTTCCTTCGTGCTGTGTTACTGAACGGAGCACGGAACAAGCAGTTTTATGTTTTATAATTTAATGATAATGATAATGAACATCCATTCTTGTAAGTTCTAACTAAAGCTAGTAATCATCAGGATAGACATATTAATATTTATTCATCACGTCTAAATAAGCCGAAGCACAAGCATAAGAAGAATTTCATGTGAAATGGACTAACGCAAGCATATATAAACGGCCAGCGCAGTTCTATAACTTAGTTTTACATCAATCCCTGATGGTATAATCTATTACTATACAGTATATACAATCTAATTAATGTACTAAGCTATTTCTAATGAATCTATCACTGTGGGGTTCCAGGTAAATCAACATGGTCGTAGTAGGACCCGTGCTGGTTTCCATGGCGCTTGACGTCATTGCGGCGTGGTAGCGTAGTGTCAGCTCTATCTTCATGCAGCCAGGTTCGTTCGCCTGTCACTTTGTTGTAGGCATAAATACGCCCAGACACTTGAAGATAAAAACGTAAAAGTAAAACATTACATTCCGATACACACCAGTATATTCTACCGTTGATTTAATATTATATGTATATTAGGGCCCTCCTGATAATCATCTCTGATGAGAGAACAACAACAACAACAACTTTATTTGTACCACTCTTTAAATTATTTTACATTTACATTGAACTAATATTTATAGGAAGAAGGTCCTGACCTGAGAAATAACTGAGAATTTAAAAATGCCTTAGTGCCAGATTACAGATATTTTAAAATTTGAACTGATAAATAAATTGAACTAATGTCGGAGGTACAGGGGGTATAGGAGGTACAGGAGGTACAGGAGGTACAGGGGATACAGGAAGTACAGGGGATACAGGAGGTAGAGGAGATACAGGAGGTACAGGGGATACAGGAGGTACAGGGGATACAGGAGGTACAGAAGGTACAGGAGGTACAGGAGGTACTGGGGATACAGGAGGTACAGGGGATACAGGAGGTACAGGAGGTACAGGAGGGACAGGAGGTACAGGAGGTACAGGAGGTACAGGAGGTACAGGAGGTACAGGAGGTACAGGAGGTACAGGAGGTACAGGAGGTACAGGAGGTACAGGAGGTACAGGAGGTACAGGAGGTACAGGAGGTACAGGAGGTACAGGAGGTACAGGAGGTACAGGAGGTACAGGAGGTACAGGAGGTACAGGAGATACAGGAGGTACAGGAGGTACACGAGGTACAGGGGATACAGGAGGTACAGGAGGTACAGGGGTACAGGAGGTACAGGAGGTACAGGAGGTACAGGAGGTACAGGAGGTACAGGAGGTACAGGAGGTATAGGAGCAAGGATGGCACAGTTAACGTTGGTTAGTGCGCGGCTTTCTGTGCGAGAGGTCCCAAGTCCCATTTCCAGTGACCTCACATCCTTGTTTCGACTTCTTTCCATTCCATGTAGCTGTTAATTAAATACCCTTAATACGGAGCATTGATGGAAGGAGGGGGTAAAGGGCGCACATGTGTGCCCTCTGTTAGATTAGCGTCAGCTAAATAGACTTCGAACGTTAAATACAGACCTTTACTTTTTTACAACGCACAGAGCACATTAACTGACACGCACCGACATTCAAAAAAGAAGATGATAATAAAAGTGAGGTTTCCCTATTTAAATATGATAAAATAACTAGTGTATCAATTAATAGATATTCTTTGATATCTTACCAGGGTCAACTGCTTTCCCGTCAAATCGTCTAGCGTTATAACCAGCATTCTGTGGGGGAAAAAACACTTTGCTTATTTAACATTTCTTCTTTTCTGAATTATGATGATAGTCATAACGTTACAAAACTTAATACTCAAGTAATTATGCTAATACAAGACATGTCTAACTTTCTTGAGAGAAAAAATATTGTCTTCAGTTCCCCTTTAACATTTATTCTTTTGTAAAATAGCAATTGTATATATTTATACACTTACAATATGAGTTGTTGATGGTGGCAACGTCATGACTTTATTACGTGGTATTCTTGCTGCAATAGTAAACAATGCAATTATAAGTGAAAAGAGACTAGAAAGAGTCTGTGTCAGGTTGGCTTTTACTTCAATTTACCCTGGCGTACAGACTGGGTAGAATCGTTTTCGTATGAGTGGGAAACCTACGGTACGGAGTTACGGTCACGGTACGGAATCGAAGACATCGTATTCAACCAATCACAGCGCGCAAAATCATTGCTCAACCAATCAGAATACTTGGACATGGCACGGTCACCGCACGGCAAGCGCCGTATCCATAACTTCATCGCACTGATACTATCGAAAACGACTTTAAAACAGACTACCACGTAGATCTACAATCTTACTTACGCTTATAAGTCTGAAAGTCTGTGTCGACCACACCTTTCTTTGGTCGCAGATGAGGCTGGCGAAGTTGTTCACGAAGTTCACTGCAATTAAAACAATCGTGAATTTAGTAAAAAAAACGTACCTTCAAAGGGCATACACTGTATGATATCAAGACGTTTCTAAGGCTAGGGTCAAACGTCGAACCTGTCATGTGCCGTACCTAATTGTTGAATTAAGTTCTACAAAAGAGCGGCGTCTGACTCAGTTTGGTGCGGCAGATTCTATTTGGTTCGACAGCGGAATAAATTCGACAAGGCCTGTCGTACTATGCGACATTAGAGCGGCAACTGAGTCAGACGGCGCTCTTTCGATGTGCCGAACTATTAAGAGGAGATTTTTTACGGACACGCGTATTGAGCGCCAAAAACCAATAGCATGGAGAATACGTTTTGTACAAAGCTAAAACTGCTTTAGCAAAGAGTTCAAGTTATTTGGGATGGTTTTTGACCGGTAAAAGTGAAATTAGAGTGTTAATCCAAAGTGAAAATTTGATTTGAAAACTGTCCATATGGGCTAGATCTGTATATTTGCTAGTATTGCTGATGTTTTCCCCTGAATTAGCTCAAATTTGAAATAAAAAGCAGGAAAATGGCTTTGTACAACGCTAAAACAGCTTTAAACAAACAATTTACTTTGTTTTTAATAGTTTGTGCTTAGTTAAAATAAAATTAGAGTGTTAATCCAAAGCGAAAATCGAAAGTCAAACTGTTCAAAAGCGCTCGTTTTTGGCGCTTTTCGCGGATATTACGCGATGTTCAAATAAATATCCTCTTAAAATGTTCCCACAATTCTCCAGTAAGTTCTTCTGCGCATGCTCAACTATACTTTCATTTGAAGTTCGACCGAATCAAGTTCGACGTTTGACTCAATCTGTCGAACTTAATTATTTGGGTCGACTCGAATTGCAATTAGGTACGGCATATGACAGGTTCGACGTTTCACCCTAGCCTAGCACTTCTAAGTGATAGTTAAAATATGACTAGCGGGAGACCATTATGGGCATTTAAAAGGGCGAGTCGTAGCCGATGATGATGCCATACTAAAGGTCGGACGCGAATATTTAAACTCACTTATCAAATCCAATGATGTATCAATCCATGTTTTGCTATAAGTTTGAAGAAACAAATGATTTCTATTGTATTTTGCTCATGAATTAATATTATTCATAAATTTGATAAGAAATTTCAAACATAGTTCAGTATTCAGTACAAGTTGGAGTGTAATGATGACGTCACCCGGCCACACCGAGTATAATGCGACGACATATCATTTTATTGTGGAATAATAAAGACAATAGGTTATTATTACAGACTATGCTGTGAAATGTTTAACTGGATGCTTATGACCGCCTATTGCCCAGATTAGTTCATTATTTGACAATTAAATTGATTGAAGTTTATTTGCCCTCGAAACGAACTATTGGTTTACATGTAGGTGGCCGTATTATCCTACTTTTAGAAAATATTTTACCATGCTTTAGCGCATGCGTGTCTCTGTTCTCTGGCATAAGCACCAGCCATTCAGAGCGCGCGTTTTATGATCATTTTATAATACTGAATAAGAAAATGATCGGTCGACTAACTGAATCAAATTTGGTACCGAAGTTGGTATCCAAATAGCAATCATAATTTCTGTATAACTTCTACTTACCGTTTCTTAAGTTTCGATCTGAAGCATACAATAGTAATGAATATTACTACAATGGCTAGGGCACCGAACGAAACAGTCACGATTCCTTCGATCTTTTCCATAAAGGACGGTTTAGGAGGAATTGTTGGCTTGGTGGCTGTAACTTTTGTAATCTTGAAACCCTGCATCGCATAAACGCGAGTGAGAATAATGAAGGAAGAATTGAACATTCGTCATTATGGCTTACATTCAGTTCAGTGCTATTGGTTAATTCTGGACTGAGGTTTCCATTTTTGTCCAATAGCACGCTGAGAATGTCGTCACGTGACAGATAACGCTTGACCTGGTCCACCTTTGTTTGTACATCAGTGGTATTTGTTGGTGAGTTGATCACAGCGTATAAGGTGATTTTTATCCTTAAATGAAAAATAAAACAGAGAAAGTTGACTACTTATCATTATCGATTGAATGGATGAATGGATGAAGGGCGTGCCATAAAAAGTACAAGAAAATTATACTACTTATGATAATAATAATAATAATATTCAATATGTTGTTGTACGTAGGTGCCATGTTATAATAAAGATACGTTTTTTTATACGTTTTTTTTATACGTATCTTTATTATAATAATAATATTCATGAAAAAAATCATCAATTCTGATTGGCTAAGAACAGTACAGTTGAAAGTGCAAATTACTTTTTTTTCATGAATATTATTAAGTAACGCTCCGCGTAAGAACTGTAGCGAAAACAATAGGGCTAACGCATCTGGAGCCGTTGATGAGAAAACATAATCCAATTATTTTCGCTGCTATCATTGGTGGACGAGCGAAAAGCGGCAAATTTGAATCTAATAATCAGAAAATATTAGAGTAAAGTACGTTTTTATTGCCTTATTTTTTGATGAATTACGATCATATACTAATAATCTGCCCATAGTGAGTATTAGAGAAAAATTGACCGTGAGGAAACTTCCCAAAAGAGCGACATATGCCCAAAAGCTGTAATTGTATAGCTTTGTTCGGCCTTAGTTCAAAAGCAGTTTGGTGACATTGACAATGTCCAGATACAGTATCGGGAAGCAATCCTTTGTATCCTATGTAATATCAGTAACAAACTTATCGTATATAAAACATGAACTGAAGTCAAGGATCAAACAAGCAAAGTGCAAGGCCTCACAAGTCAACAGAGCTGAGGCGCATAAATTCAGTTATATATGTCTTCGGTTTTTGTCCGATAAATCCAGGAATAAATGTGTTTACAAAAGCAATCAAAATGAAAGGCCAAAGCAATGCGTATTGGATATTCCCCATCTCCGGTCTCTATCTCACATTCGCCAAAATAGCTACAGACTCGAATGTCTTTGAGAGGTAGAACATTTCATCTGGTAAAATACGAACACAGAAATATATTTAGTGCCTTTAACCTCCCTCAAGTGTTCCTTTGCGTGAAATATAAAATTTTCCTCCAGGATTAGACGGCAAGAAACGAGACAATTACATAATGAAGGCCGTCCGGCAAACATGATGGTAAAATATCAACAACCAAGCGCCGCAATATACCGGTACATCCAAGTTTATAGCTACGTGAAGTGCTCAGATCAGAAAACATGTTCCTTTGTTCTTATCATCCTGTCTTTCAAAATAACACCTTATGGTTCCGTCCAATGCTGAAGCTAAAAATACCAAGACTGGAATTGAAATAAATAAACATTAAAAAATGTATTTGATCATTTTCACCGAAGGAACGAGCGGAACATAGGGCATATCTGTCGTTTCGTTGTGTACATGTACATGTAGTTTATTGAGTCCATACAGAAATAATAATAATTTGCTCTCCCGGCCCGGCGCGCTGGAGTGCAAAGGTCGAAGCCTGATTGACTGCAGATCGCCATGATTTCACACACGTTGCTCTGAAAAGTGCCATCTTTTTCATGTTCCATAGAAGATATATACTATTTACAATCTATTTACACTATTTTATAATAAACTAGACGCTCTTCTAGCGTGAAGTCGGGCTTCTAAATGAAATGTAACCTATTTGAGCTAAATATAGATATCTTATAGTGCGATTTTCAGTGCGATTGAAACAGTTTTTGGTTGCTCGTCGTTGCATGACTCGAGCTCGATAGAACATCCTTTCCTTGCAATTTCAGTACTGCGAACTTTACAGTATATACTTCATGTTACTAGAGCGTCCTGTTTCAATCTAAATTCAGATTTAGACGAGAAAAGACTTATATTTTGGCCCCTTGACCTCCGGTGCTTTCCCTGATTGGTTTGTGCTTTCTAATCTTTCTTGGCCAGACTTTATGTCTCCTTCGGCTTTAACTCGACGTTGACGCGTACGGAGAAAAATAATAAAAAACAAGACGACATACTAGTAACCTTCCTCCAACTGACAAGGTTTGTGAAGAAACCATGTTGTTAGAGCCTTGGGTGATTATGCATGACTCGGTAGAACATGCTTTCTTTGTAAAATCGATTTCACAAACTCAGCGAATCATAGAAATGACAATAGTTTATTTGGTGCCATAAATATATCCATACCAAATGCAAATATAAGCTTAAACAAGACGACATATTAACCTTCCTTCGACAAGGTTTCTGAAGAAAGAGGACGATGTGCGATGTCTCGTGTTGATAGTATAAGATCATGTTGTTGGTCGATGATTATCTTAGCGGCCGACAGGGCGCATGCGTGCTTTTTGGGGTCGATGAAGAACGCTCTGCATTTTTAGAGTCGGGCTCCTTCCACAGGAAGCCCGACTAAAAAGTTGCGATTTTGATCTGTTTTCGCTTGGATGAAACGCTTCGTTCAAGGTGATGACAAGGAATTCAATATGGCGTCCCAAAATACTTGGTATATGCATTTCCGTATAAACTTCGGAGCATTTGGACAATAGAGCAAAACCTAATAAGGAAGAAATCGGTAAGGAAAACGAATATCTTCGGTATTATTTCGGGAATAATCTGTTTTTGACCAATGACAGTCCAGGATTTAAATTGGATAATTAGATTATGTTTCTGTTTACAATGCGGTAGAGTGCTATCGTTCTTACGCGGAGCGTTATTTAATTGGTAATTATACGATTTCTCGTTCAATTTGGAATAATTTGCGCTCGAGTGTTTTTCAAAGAGCTCAAATTGTACTTGTCCAACACACTCGCGCAAATTATTTCCAAATTGAACTCGAGAGCGTATGATTACCTCTACTAATAATATTTGAATAATTCTCTTAACTTTCGTTACTCTAATAATAGTAAAATAAAATTTCTAAGATATCTTACTATTATACAAATCATCAATTTCTAAAAACAAACCCCGACGAAGAGAGTTTAGTAGAAAATAATTAATGTGAATCAGAATAGTCTTATTTCGTATTTACACAGTCTTTGGTGTGCTATAAGCACTGATTCAAGAACTAGCCAAATTGTTCAAACTAGTAAAGCGGACAGCTAGGACTATCCACTAGCTAGGGATCCATATCCAATGGATTAATGACTAAGATAATATATGCACGCCTGAACTTTAAAATCTTAGGTCTTACCCCCTCTTTGCTTCTCTTCTTTTCCTCTTCGTTTTCGCTTCTTGTTCCTGTATGTCTGCTATTTTCACTTCAGCACCCAACATTTCAGATAGTTTCTTTAAGAAATATTCTTTATTGGCCTCAAATTCCTCCTGTGTGATATCCAGTGTTATATCAACCATGGTTTGTTCAGCGTCAATCGTATCAATACGTATGGTTGCATACGCACTGGTCAGCGGAGTAGCTGCATTGTCTTTTGCGCGAACACGGAATGTGAACATCTTACCTATATCATGAAGGTAAATACTTAGATGTAAATCTCTAAATGAAGCGTGAGATAAGGGCTTCAGTAACATACTCAATGAATGTTCTAAACGACTAAAGTATGTTAAGACCTGCGTCAGAGACTGATAGAGACTACAATTGAGACTGAAACGTATTTTTATATTATGAGCAAATAACCCACAATAAAACGGTACCAAATTGGCGCGTGAACAGTACTGGCGTACTGCTGTAGTGACAAGGGACCTTAAGATTTACAGAATCTACGGCGATGTCAATCGGAAGTGTATAGATAATTTCTGTTCGGAGTTTCGTACATTAGATATTTAGTGCAAGCCTAAGCCTGTGAGGTTACTTCATCCACAGGGAATACCAACTATGAAGGTATGAAACTCCAAACAGAAGTTATTTACACTTCCGGTTGACGATTATGTCGATTATGTCGTTTAGGTGGTCACGTGTCCAGTAAATCGCATTATTGGAGAAAACAATATTACTGATTGAAATGGTGCCATGAATAGTATTAAATCAGTCCTAATTAATGCATTCATTGTCCTTAGGTGTGGGAGGCCAACAGACTTACGCTTAGACATTATGTTGCTACTAAATAATGGAGAAGATATTGCAGGGGTGCACTTGATCACGTGACCTGTTACCTTAACGAAAAATAGAAGTGAAAATGTCTAAAATAAACAGAATGCAATAATTGCCACGTGTTTACCATTGCTGGGTGTGGCCTTGAGGGTAATGGCACCAGTGTCTGGATCCAGCATGAAGTATTCTTGTTGGTTTTCCAGTTCATAAGTAAGTTTTCCGTTATTACCACTGTCTTTGTCAGTACCATTTAACGTCAAGATGGCCGGCGGACCAAATGTTCGGTCACTACGGATCTCGGCCTCGTAGAAAGCTAACGAACAAAATGACATGACAATATTTATAGTGACGATAAGCACCGATCATCAGCACTGTCATCATCATCATGATTATTAGCATCAATAACATCATCACCATATAGTAGTTATTAGTATCGTTATTATTATAATTCCATATGTCACTATTCTTCGGGGGGAGCTCTTGCTATTTTGGGCTGGTAGAGGTGATCGTTGCATTTGTTAGGGTTTGAAATCGGTGATCCGGTATTCTTGGCCGTTGCTCAAGCGAAATCCATTTTTTTAAAGAGCTGTTAATTTCAGGGTATGAAATTTGGAACAAGCGCCCGTCTTGAATAGTGGTATCCCGGGAAGCGAGGTATTTTAGGCTGATTTGTAGACAATGAGGTATTTTAGGCTGATTTGTAGACAATGAGGTATTTTAGGCTGATTTGTAGACAATGAGGTATTTTAGGCTGATTTGTAGACAATGAGGTATTTTAGGCTGATTTGTAGACAATGAGGTATTTTAGGCTGATTTGTAGACAATGAGGTATTTTAGGCTGATTTGTAGACAATGAGGTATTTTACGCTGATTTGTAGACAATGAGGTATTTTACGCTGATTTGTAGACAATGAGGTATTTTAGACTGATTTGTAGACAATGAGGTATTTTACGCTGATTTGTAGACAATGAGGTATTTTAGGCTGATTTGTAGACAATGAGGTATTTTACGCTGATTTGTAGACAATGAGGTATTTTACGCTGATTTGTAGACAATGAGGTATTTTACGCTGATTTGTAGACAATGAGGTATTTTAGACTGATTTGTAGACAATGAGGTATTTTACGCTGATTTGTAGACAAATGAGGCTGATTTTTAGACGCTGAGGTATTTGTGATTTGTAGACAATGAGGTATTTTACGCTGATTTGTAGACAATGAGGTATTTTACGCTGATTTGTAGCTGATTTGTGATTTGTACAATGAGGTATTTTAGGCTGATTTGTAGACAATGAGGTATTTTACGCTGATTTGTAGACAATGAGGTATTTTACGCTGATTTGTAGACAATGAGGTATTTTACGCTGATTTGTAGACAATGAGGTATTTTAGACTGATTTGTAGACAATGAGGTATTTTACGCTGATTTGTAGACAATGAGGTATTTTACGCTGATTTGTAGACAATGAGGTATTTTACGCTGATTTGTAGACAATGAGGTATTTTAGGCTGATTTGTAGACAATGAGGTATTTTACGCTGATTTGTAGACAATGAGGTATTTTAGGCTGATTTGTAGACAATGAGGTATTTTAGGCTGATTTGTAGACAATGAGGTATTTTAGGCTGATTTGTAGACAATGAGGTATTTTAGACTGATTTGTAGACAATGAGGTATTTTAGGCTGATTTGTAGACAATGAGGTATTTTAGGCTGATTTGTAGACAATGAGGTATTTTAGGCTGATTTGTAGACAATGAGGTATTTTAGGCTGATTTGTAGACAATGAGGTATTTTACGCTGATTTGTAGACAATGAGGTATTTTAGGCTGATTTGTAGACAATGAGGTATTTTAGGCTGATTTGTAGACAATGAGGTATTTTAGGCTGATTTGTAGACAATGAGGTATTTTAGGCTGATTTGTAGACAATGAGGTATTTTAGGCTGATTTGTAGACAATGAGGTATTTTAGGCTGATTTGTAGACAATGAGGTATTTTAGGCTGATTTGTGTAGAACAATGAGGTATTTTAGGCTGATTTGTAGACAATGAGGTATTTTAGGCTGATTTGTAGACAATGAGGTATTTTACGCTGATTTGTAGACAATGAGGTATTTTACGCTGATTTGTAGACAATGAGGTATTTTACGCTGATTTGTAGACAATGAGGTATTTTAGGCTGATTTGTAGACAATGAGGTATTTTACGCTGATTTGTAGACAATGAGGTATTTTTAAGGTGAGACAGTTTTCACTGTTTGGTATTTTTTAGGGTATTTTTGGAGGTTTTCCGACGGTCACTCCTACCATTTTTACCTTGAAGTTAAACGCACCCATCCACCTCCCACCCCAGAGAACTACTCATCTGGACCTTACAAATGTCAGTAAAGACTTCACTGTTGTATGTATATCCACATGTTCTATATTAGGAATATTAATGTACGATTGTACTTACTTGATTCAATGACCGGCACATTATCATTGAGATCAATCAAATCAATTCTGAGTTTCATCGAACCAGCCAAGGAAGGAAGACCAGCATCCTTTGCAGTCACGGTAACGATGACGTCATGAGTTCTTTCATAGTCGAGAGCATTTCGAACAAAAATCTCGCCGGTAATGGCGTCAATCCTGAAGTAGTCATTTGCCACACTAGCGTGCGATAACGTATAGCTAATCCTTGCATTGGCGTCATGATCGCTGTCAGTTGCAGTAACCCTGGTAACTAATGTCCCGGATGGAGAATTCTCTGCAATGGATGCATTGTCGAAGATGTTTGAAAACTCTGGTGGGTTGTCGTTCATGTCTAACACACTTATTGATACTATAGTGGTATTATAGAGTCGATGTGGATAAATAGCCGAGTCACTGACTCGAACCTTCAATCTATAAAACGCCACGGACTCACGATCAAGCGACGAAGCAGTGTACATTGAACCATCGAGTGGGTTGATAGTAAAGTGGTTGCTATGAGATGTAGGTTCGATGCTGTACACCAACTGCGCATGCGTACCATTGTCACTATCTGTTGCCTTGACAACGCCGATTGATAAACCAATGTTTTGGTTTTCCGTTACTACGAAACTGTAATCAGTATCTGTAAATGACGGCGTGTTGTCGTTGCGGTCAATGATCCTTACTTGAACATTTGTAGTTGAGTATTTGAACGGGCTCCCTGTGTCCTGCGCCTTGATGGTCAACTGATAGCTCGCTAAATCTTCACGATCAAAGGTTCCTAACACAGAACAACATAACAAATTTCCTCAAGTTAATATACACGTGGAGTTTCAGACAAATTAGATGAAGCGGCTAGCTGCTCAACTCAAAGGAATAATATTCAATTATATTGTTGAATTGATTCAACATAAGATGTATCTTACAGGATTCTAAGTGTGCTACCTCTTGGCTGACTACAAACTGCTGACTACTGTACAGATGGGTGTGGTGTACCTACCAATACTGTACAGATGGGTGTGGTTTACCTACCAATTAATACTGTACAGATGGGTGTGGTGTACCTACCAATACTGTACACATGGGTGTGGTGTACCTACCAATACTGTACAGATGGGTGTGGTGTACCTACCAATATTGTACAGATGGGTGTAGTGTACCTACCAATACTGTACAGATGGGTGTGGTGTACATACCAATACTGTACAGATGGGTGTGGTGTACCTACCAATATTGTACAGATGGGTGTGGTGTACCTACCAATACTGTACAGATGGGTGTGGTGTACCTACCAATACTGTACAGATGGGTGTGGTGTACCTACCAATACTGTACAGGTCTCCTGTGTTTTCTTCGACAGCAATCTTGTTACCAACATTCCCACTTACAATAGAATACGTAATTTTGGCGTTCAATTCTCTATCAGCGTCAGCAGCAGAAATAGTTAGAAATCGAATTCCTATGGGTGCATCCTCTGGTACCGCTACACTGTACGCTGAGCTTGCAAAGATTGGAGCGTTGTCATTGACATCCAGTATTGTGATATTAACTGACACAGATTCATTGAGGGCTGGAGAGCCCTTATCTGATGCACAAATGACCAGCGTGTAGAACTCAATGTCTTCGCGATCGAGTGTTCTTTTTGTTCTTATCGTTCCATTACTACTGATATCAAACTGATCCTTAGGGTCTCCTCCAGCCACAGAGTACACTATCTCCGCGTTCACGCCCGTATCGGGATCTGTTGCATGGACAGGTATGATGTCACTTCCGGCGGAAGTAGTTTCTGAAATGCTTGTTATGTAGAGAGTGGGACTAAACACGGGTTTGTTGTCGTTGACGTCAGATAGAAAAATGCGCACGCCTGCGAGTGCATGAAGTTGAGGCACGCCTTGATCACGTGCTGTTATTGATAGGTAGTAGGTGGACTTTGTCTCGTAGTCGAGTCCCGCAAGAGCGCTGACGATGCCGGTCGATTCGTTGATTGAGAATTTACCAACACCATCACCACCTAAGAAAAATCAAAGCAAAATTAACTATTGAACGTGTTCAATTAAATGCCGAGAAGCTCGCAAATTGTAATTTTAATTATTCGAAATGAGTTAAGTTATTCAGTGATGAAATCGTTCTCTCGGTGGGTTCAGAATCATTCTTTTAGTGTGGAACAATTCCAAGCTTGACTGTGCATATTATTTGTTAAGAAATTAAAAAGTAAACTCGTGTATAAAGAGTGCATTACTACTCAAGCTTCAGTGGCGTAGCTACCCATTGCGAAATAGGCACGTGTCTACACACAAAAAAAAACAGGTTCATAAAGGCAATAGCCCCCCTCGATGGCACTCTTGCCTCGATCGGTTGCTCGTGCCTACACTTGAACACCACCCTGGCTACGCCACTCAGCTTGGTGATACACTGTTTTCAATGATTACTGTACCAGTGATTTTAAAGGTGTGTTCAGCATTAATGCCAATGTCAGTATCAGTGGTTGTAACCATGGCAACAGAGTTAGCAATGACAATGTTTTCTGGTATCGTACTCGTGTAGATATCCTTAGTAAATACAGGGGGATTGTCGTTCTCATCTGTGATTCCAATGGTGAGCTGCAAAGACAAACAGCAAGTAAGATGCCTTATTTACTAGATACAAACGCTGCCTGACATATTGTGTGCATTCTCTAGTTCTGCCGAACAATTCCTTATTTGGTAAAAACGATAGGTGTAGTTCCCAGACCTCTTGAATTTTCGTCTCCAGCCTCCGCACGATCGCGAAAATGTCACAAATGCATTTGAGTGCAATCTCGCAATTTGTTTGGCTGGTTTACCGTTGTCAATAAAGCCGCGGTTAAACGAGCGATTTTTTGCTTGCACAAGTGACGCGATTTTGTGAAATCACCAACGCCTGGTGGTGGCTACACGAGCGACACAAATGCTGGTGACATATGCTGGCGATAAAGGTCGCCATTTTGAAAAACCAAAGACTCGATTTCGTTCTTGCACCTTATTGGCTAGATAAGCTTTAGTTGCGTCGCGAGTGCAAGGAAAAAGTTGCAGAGTGGCTACACGAGCGATAAAGTCCGCGACTTTGTCACGAAAAGTTCAACTCATTTAATTTCTCTTTTTTTGCGATTTCTTCAGCTGTCGCGTCGCCTGTGCAAGGGTGGCTACACGTGAGATTTTCACAGCGCGTGGTGATTCCAAAAAATCGCGTCGCCTGTGCAAGCAAACAATCGCTCGTGTAGCCGCGGTAGTACAGACACATGGAATGACGAATCCGGCCAGCGCACGGAGACAGCGCGCGATTAAAACAGTTTTTCTCTCAAATGTTTTCCTAGTTTTCGGTGAAACTAAAATGTCCAATTGAGGTTTGAACATTTTATGACGTCAGGTGTGTGTCAATAAGATTACAGACAACTCAAAACCATCTGCAATTTGTTAAATTTCATTCCAAAAAAGTAACGCACAAAACGTTGGTTAAATTGTGTAGCAATACAGAGGTATAGTCTATATGTTCGTTTGCTGGCTTTAGTTAAGAGTATATTATTTCTTACTATCGATAGACTTACCACAACAATCATTGACAGTCTTTTATTCTCATTGGTTCCTCTATCCTTAGCTGTAATATTCATTATATAAGTATCCCTTGTCTCGCGGTCTAACTTGGCACCAACCCTCACAACTCCTGTCTTCTTGTCAATGGTAAAATCTATACCACCATTTAAACCGGAAGTGATGTAATATTCAAGGTTTCCATGGATACCTTTGTCGTCATCGGTAGCATTGACGTCATATACACTTGTTCCTGTGAGACAATCATTTAACATTAAGTTGCTGTACTCTGTGTTTATTTTCATAGTACAATATAATGTTGGGTAGCTTCACAATATATCACGGGCAACCCACACAATACTGTACTGCAGTGGATCTATGGATCGTCTTGCCACTTTATAGTATACTAATGGGGGCAAAAAGATATAAAAGCAGCATCAAATGCGGCTAAAACTACCAATAAAACAAGACACAGCCAGTTTTCAATTTATTAAAGATCCATAGGTTAAGTTAATAGGACGTTTAATAGGACGTTTAATAGGACGTTTAATAGGACGTTTAATAGGACGTTTAATAGGACGTTTAATAGGACGTTTCTTCATACAGCGCATTACACAGTCTCAATGCGCTTTACAGCGTACCGATGTAGGACTTTTTCGGGCTGCATATGGAGTACAGTGTTATTACATTTATCAATGTATGGCTGTCCTTAATAATGATTGCTAAACACTCAAACTGCTTACCTATCGCTGTCCATTCCGTGATATTTATAGTGTAACTATCATTCTGAAACTCAGGAATGTGTTCATTTCGTGCCAGCACAACCACAGTAACTATGACAACAGTGACATGACTAGGCATGCCTCCATCTGTAACCTTGACAACCAAACTATACTCATCGACCGTTTCATGGTCAAGGTTACTAGCGACAACAATCGTGTTATTATCGAGTCTGAAGTGGTTTCCAGTATTCCCGCTGCCAAACGAGTACGCGAGTTGGCTGTTTAGGCCTGAGTCTTGGTCGGTACATTTGATGGTTGTTATGTTGGAACCGAATGAAATGGCTAAATATAATATCAAAGAAAAAACATATCAATTATTTATTATATAATAGTTATGCAATGTTAAATATTTAATCGGCTACGCCTCGTGCCACTCTTACGCTCGTTAAGAGTTCTTTCTATTTTCTCTCGTGCGTCTATAACGCAATGGGCGCATGGACGCTCGTTGAATAATTGATAAATAGTATTTTTTGTATTCCTGTTGTGTTTTGTTTCAAATGAATTATCATGAACGTAAACACGT
Source organism: Actinostola sp. cb2023 (assembly GCA_033675265.1). Taxonomy (NCBI): domain Eukaryota; kingdom Metazoa; phylum Cnidaria; class Anthozoa; order Actiniaria; family Actinostolidae; genus Actinostola; species Actinostola sp. cb2023. The sequence goes on from JAUJYZ010000929.1 coordinate 389,371, forward strand.
TCACATCTTGCTACCACAATGACCGCGGAGAAGACGGGGGGGGGGGGGGGGGAGCTGGGGGCGGCGCTTTGCCCCCCTTTCACTTTTAGCCAAAGAGTTTGTCACAATACGCTGTTGTCTGATGTATACTAATACCCAGCCCCCCACTTTCGAGGTTGCTCCGCGGTCCCTGTATCAGTGAAAGTAGCACAAAGCAGTACAATGACTCACTTTCTGGTATCTCGAGTGAATAGAGCGTCGAAACACACACTGGTTCGTTGTCATTTACATCAACAACGTTGATATGTAATGTAACGTTGGATTGTTTAGTATTCAAGGCTGACCCATCGTGAACCTTTATTGTGAAGTTATAATGGTCTACTTTCTCTCTGTCAAGAGAAGACATTAATATCAAGCGACCATCAACAGCATCAAGATAGAATGTGTCTTCTAAGGCGTTGTCCACCTGGACGTAGGTCAGTGAACCATCTAGGTCAGTGTCGTTGTCTTGTACCTTGGCTTGAAAGATAACTGTACCTATACAACGAACAGACAATACTTTGAATATTTTATATTTATATATAGATTTATAACCTATATAATCTATTGGGGATTCAGTTGTTGTTGACACCCTTTTTGTTACTAGTCTTTTTTGTCATCTTTTTACAAATAAAGTTGTTATAAATAAATAAATAAATAAATAAATAGATTGATTACGACTACTATCGTGCAATCCAACTGTTTTAACCTCCAGTCTAGACGGACCGTCAATCAATTTACACCGGTGTAGGGCTTGCGTGGGCCACGAGTCCTTTCTCTACACTGTAAAGCTATTAAACCTAGTTACCGTAGTGTTTGTAATGTACGGTGTAGCGCTTGCGTGGACCACGAGTCCTTTATCTACACTGTAAAGCTATTAAACCTAGTTACCGTAGTGTTTGTAATGTACGGTGTAGGGCTTGCGTGGGCCACGAGTCCTTTCTCTACACTGTAAAGCTATTAAACCTAGTTACCGTAGTGTTTGTAATGTACGGTGTAGGGCTTGCGTGGGCCACGAGTCCTTTCTCTACACTGTAAAGCTATTAAACCTAATGTACTAGTTACCTTTCTCTACACTGTAAGTGTTTGTAATGTACGTAGTGTTTGTAATGTACGGTGTAGGGCTTGCGTGGGCCACGAGTCCTTTCTCTACACTGTAAAGCTATTAAACCTAGTTACCGTAGTGTTTGTAATGTACGGTGTAGCGCTTGCGTGGACCACGAGTCCTTTATCTACACTGTAAATCTATTATATTAAATTAAATAAGAAATCTAGCTTGGTTGGGATTGGTTCAGTGTGGACACACGTACTCATTGGCGTCCAACTATTTTCTAACCAGACAAGACGTTTTGAAGGTTGTGCTTCAGCAATAGCAGCAACTCATAGATGTAGACGTTTTATAACAAATTCATCAAAGGAATTGCTACCATTTCTGATGCCGTGCATGTGTCTTTAGAACACTTTGGCCGCAACTTTACAACAATGGCTGTGATTGGTCAGTAACCCTTACCCGCTACAACAATGGCTGTGATTGGTCAGTAACCCTTACCCGCTACAACAATGGCTGTGATTAGTCAGTAACCCATACCCGCTACAACAATGGCTGTGATTGGTCAGTAACCCTTACCCGCTACAACAATGGCTGTGATTAGTCAGTAACCCTTACCCGTTACAACAATGGCTGTGATTGGTCAGTAACCCTTACCCGCTACAACAATGGCTGTGATTGGTCAGTAACCCTTACCCGCTACAACAATGGCTGTGATTGGTCAGTAACCCTTACCCGCTACAACAATGGCTGTGATTGGTCAGTAACCCTTACCCGCTACAACAATGGCTGTGATTGGTCAGTAACCCTTACCCGCTACAACAATGGCTGTGATTGGTCAGTAACCCTTACCCGCTACAACAATGGCTGTGATTGGTCAGTAACCCTTACCCGCTACAACAATGGCTGTGATTGGCCAGTAACCCTTATCCGCTACAAGTTCAATGGGATGCTAGGACACGCTCTTATTTCACATGTTAAAGCAAAACGTTGAGTTTGTATAATGCACTCAAACCTCTATTAAGCGACCCTCTAGTTGGCTATTTCCCGAGGGTGACCACTTAATAGAGGTTTGGCTGTATATAAATATGTGATATGTAGGTATATCGAAGGCATAGTTACCTAAGGTGATATTTTCCAATACATACAGATCATACAGATTCCCCTCAGCAAATGTTGGCACAAACTCATTAACAGGCTGAATGTTGATGGTTAAAGTGATGTTACACGATAATGAAGGACTACCAGCATCAGCAACCATGACAACGAGATTATACACAGAGGTCTGTTCGCTGTTAAGACTATTTATAAGTATGACGTCACCAGATGACGTGACGTTGAATTTCCCTTCTTCGTTTCCCTTTGTGAGATGGTAACTAAGCAACGCGTTGTTATGGGAGTCTGAGTCGGTACAGTTTGATTTAAAGACAACTGTTCCTGTTACCGTAGACTCTAGTAATGCAGTAAGTTTGTAACGTTCACGGCAGACTGGTGGACTGTCGTTGAGGTCAACAATGGTGATATTGACCGTTGCGTCACTATATTTGACCAGGTTGGCACCGTCAGAAGCCCGTATTACTAAACTATAAAACGAATGCAATTCATAGTCTAATGCCTTCTTAAGCACAATTGCACCTGTCGTCACGCCAAGCTCAAACATGCCTGCGTCGTTACCACTGATTATTGCGAAGCTTACGTCACCTTGGCGATCACTGTCGCTGTCATGCGCAGATACTGTCAGCACAGTTGTACCCATTGCGACATCTTCATTTAGAGTGACGTTATAGAAACCATTGTTTGCAAAGGTTGGTGTAAACTCGTTCACTGCTTGTACCGCGATGCTGATTTTGACTTCAGAGGTAAGCTGAGGTGTCCCTTGGTCACTTACAAGAACAACTAGGTCGTAGTATACTGTTGTTTCTCCATCAAGAGAGTTGACAAGAGAGATTACACCAGTGGATGCGTTGATGGTAAAGTCGGAATTAGTGTTGCCTTGAAAACAATAACAAACTCATTTAGTCATTCATCTATCCATTCATCTATCCATTCATCTATCCATTCATTCATCTATCCATTCATCTATCCATTCATCTATCCATTCATCTATCCATTCATCTATCCATTCATCTATCCATTCATCTATCCATTCATCTATCCATTCATTCATCTATCCATTCATCTATCCATTCATCTATCCATTCATCTATCCATTCATCTATCCATTCATCTATCCATTCATCTATCCATTCATCTATCCATTCATCTATCCATTCATCTATCCATTCATCTATCCATTCATCTATCCATTCATCTATCCATTCATCTATCCATTCATCTATCCATTCATCTATCCATTCATCTATCCATTCATCTATCCATTCATCTATCCATTCATCTATCCATTCATCTATCCATTTTTCCATCCATTCTTCCATCCATTCATCTATCCATTCATCTATCCATTCATCTATCCATTCATCTATCCATTCGTCTATCTATTTATAATCATAATTCATAATCTATTGACATACACAATACTTACCAGCAGTAATATTGTAGGCGATATTGACATCCATATCTACATCACTACAGTGTAGCTCTACCATAGTGCTGTGAACGGTTGTATTCTCTGGTATCTGGATTACATACGATGTTTGGCTACAATTAGGTTCATTGTCATTGACATCTACCACTACCACAGATACAGTTGCGTAACTTGACATATTAGGACTCCCATGATCCCTTGCGCCGACAGTAATATTGTAAAAATCTTGTGTCTCTCTGTCCAGCGGTCTTTTCAGCTGAATTTTCCCCGACTGAGAATCGATTTGAAAACGATCATGTTCGTTGCCTTTGTGGATGAAAAAAGCAATGTCTCCATCCTTTCCATGGTCATGGTCAGATGCTACTACTGTTACCAAACTTAATCCAATGGATATGCTCTGAAACAATAAATAAAATGGTATTTTATATTTGTGATAGAGTGTATTAAAGCAGTATTAAGGATACTTGACGCACAATACATACCTCTAGATAGCAAACACTGTACAATAATACCCACTGATATAAATGCCACATATTCCTCTAGATAGCTAACACTGTACAATAATACCCACTGATATAAATGCCACACACATTCCTCTAGATAGCTAACACTGTACAATAATACCCACTGATATAAATGCCACACATACCTCTAGATAGCTAACACTGTACAATAATACCCACTGATATAAATGCCACACATTCCTCTAGATAGCTAACACTGTACAATAATACCCACTGATATAAATGCCACACATACCTCTAGATAGCTAACACTGTACAATAATACCCACTGATATAAATGCCACACATACCTCTAGATAGCTATAACACTGTACAATAATACCCACTGATATAAATGCCACACATACCTCTAGATAGCTAACACTGTACAATAATACCCACTGATATAAATGCCACACGTACCTCTAGATAGCACAACACCTCTACAAACATATAATACCCACTGATATAAATGCCACACATACCTCTAGATAGCAAACACTGTACAATAATACCCACTGATATAAATGCCACACATACCTCTAGATAGCTAACACTGTACAATAATACCCACTGATATAAATGCCACACATACCTCTAGATAGCTAACACTGTACAATAATACCCACTGATATAAATGCCACACATACCTCTAGATAGCTAACACTGTACAATAATACCCACTGATATAAATGCCACACATACCTCTAGATAGCAAACACTGTACAATAATATAAACACTGATATAAATGCCACACATACCTCTAGATAGCTAACACTGTACAATAATACCCACTGATATAAATGCCACACGTACCTCTAGATAGCAAACACTGTACAATAATACCCACTGATATAAATGCCACACATACCTCTAGATAGCTAACACTGTACAATAATACCCACTGATATAAATGCCACACGTATCTCTAGATAGCTAACACTGTACAATAATACCCACTGATATAAATGCCACACGTACCTCTAGATAGCTAACACTGTACAGCTGTTGTCCAAAAGACGGTGCAAACTCATTTATACCAGTCACCTCTACACTAATGGTTACTTCACTCGAGAGCTGGACTGTCTCTCCTCCATCAATGACAGTGATGACTAATACATAAGACGTGTCTGACTCGTAATCTAACAACCCTTTCGTTGTCACAAGACCAGAGGAAGAGACTCGGAAAATAGTTGAATTCCCTGTTGAACCAATATTAGAAATATCATTGCAACTTAATTAGGTCAATCAAGAATGTTTTTGAATGCCCAACTGATATCCTCACGCAGCGGGAAAAGTACAACCCCTCATTCTGCTTGGAGAAACATCATATATGGTGGCTCTTAAGTGCCATGTGAAAGAACACGCTACTTTTTTCCACATTGCGCCTTTCATTGCCACTTTCCAGTGATCTCTAACGGCCCAGACACACCCAACGTTTCTTGTAATGTTGCGCGTAACAAGTTTGTTGAGGTGTCACGCGATGCAATTAACGTTGCGCGCAACGGTTGCAGAAGTAGAACTCGATCCTACTTCTGCAACTGTTGTGGTATTGGAATTTATTTACATTTGCGGAGGTCCCGAATAATTTTTACAAACTCATATTAGAATTTCTCCTCTACATCCTCCCAACACTGCTCCTTCGCCTCCCCCTCTCTGTATTGAATGACCGATTGGCTAAAGATAAAGCAACCCAAAACATATATTTTCGTTGTTACTTTTCGGCACAAACACATAAGTGTTTTTATGAATTTTTTTTTTTTTATGCGGTCAAGTGGGTAAACATGAACAACCCAAAATAAAAGTGGCAACGAAAGACGCAAAGAAAGGTGCAACGAAAAGCGCAACGAAAAGCGCAACGAAAGGTGCAACGAAAAGCGCAGCGAAAGGTGCAACGAAAAGCGCAACGAAAGGTGCAACGAAAAGCGCAACGAAAGGTGCAACGAAAAGCGCAGCGAAAGGTGCAACGAAATGCGCAACGAAAGGCGCAACGAAAAGCGCAACGAAAGGTGCAACGAAAGGCGCAACGAAAGGCGCAATGAAAATCGCAGCGAAAGGTGCAACGAAAGACGCAAAGAAAGGTGCGAATAAAGGTGAAACGAGTCCGTACAGTATGTTTTTCACACACGTACGAAATATATATCTCAGTGACAATATTGCAAATGTTGTTTTGTCATTGTTTTGCCTTAATTTGCTATGGTTGAGCAACTGAACCCAAACGTTTCTTTTGGCTGCTTGTTCGATATATTCCAATTCAAAATTAAATATATTAGAATATTTAAATAAGTAATCCAATAGAGAACATTTGCGTTCAGTTCTTTAGCCATTTTCTAATGAATTTGAACAAACATTGTGCACGGTCAGGACCAGTTCAACATCATAATGACATTAGTACTAGAACAAAGAAATATAACAAAAGGCTTCCTAACCATTCCCTCTACTAACTATGTGCACACACATGATGGTGTGTCCAGCCGGGCCGCAAAAAGTAGCATTTCAGAAAGAAAATTTCAATAAAATCGACGAATTGCGATGGCAACGTGGCCGCAGAGAAGCTCGACCTAGGCTTCGCGCGTCCATTTGATACCGTCCTGATCTCACCGTTGTTATGCGTAAGTATTAATCAACATGCACGTCACAATGACATCATACCTGATGTTATGTTATACGATACGATACCATTAACAGAAGTGTCTTTGTCGCTGCAAGTAACCTGGGTCACTGTGGTTCCTATAGCAACGCTTTCAGCTAAAGACTTGCTGTAAATCAATGGCTCACACACCGGGATGTTGTCATTGACATCGGACAATGTTATTAACAAACTTGCCGTAGATGACTTGGGAGAAACTGTATCTTGATCAGTAGCTAGGATCTGTAGCGTATATGTTGATGTAAGCTCTCTGTCTAGTGATTGTTTTACGAACACCGTTCCATCTAATGGTCTTATGTAAAACTTATCTTCGTCGTTACCAGATGTGATAGTGTAAATAACTGAGCCACATGTTGTACTGAAGTCGTTGTCAGCGGCAGTAACGTTGGCAACGAGGAATCCAATCGTAGCGTTTTCTAATATAGAAACTGTATATGACCCTCCACTGTTGAATGTCGGTGTGTGTTCGTTGATGTCTAAAATGGAAGGAAATATCAAGCGATTTATAGACATACGCGACACCCTTGACTGCTCTTTGCTGACTGGTGACTAGTATTCGCGCGGGGAACTATGGGACTGTTTAAGTAAAGAGGCTTTAGAAGTCAAGAATTGCTGGGTTTTAATCAGCTAATAAAAGTCTATTAATCTCATTATCTGGCCCCAACTGGTGGCCAAACATGACCACTATGTGGGCACCATGTGCTATCAAGCAGAGTCTATTCTATTGAAAAGGTGCAATTCAGCTGATAAAATTCCGCACGAGACCGGAAATGACGTCACCTGAAACCCAGCAATATGTCTAACCAAGAGGCATAATACTAAGAGAGCGAATCGCGCGGAATGATGTTTGGGATATGTTCGTGGCAATAAATCTATTTTTAGTAACCGAAAGGTGAGCACACTTGAGGATTCTGTTGTGTTTGTTGTTACTAAAAATAGATTTAGCGCCACGAGCATCGACCACACTGATCAGTACGAGATTCGCTCTCTTAGTATTATGGTCTCTTGGTCTAACTAATTCATTCCCGCGCATGATACTCGGCACCAGTTTTCCTTGTAAACCATCAAGGCCAATACTAACCTGTTATTGTGATGGTGACCTGAGCGTTACTGGTCAGCGGACTGATAACATTCTGATCAGTTGCTATGACTACCAATGAATATGTCTGAGTTGTCTCCATGTCGAGTGAGGTTGCGATGGTAACAATACCGGCATCGTTGATTGAAAATCCAGTGTTTGTATTACCTGTATTGTACAAAATAAACAATTCCTTCACTTCAACTGTTCTACGATGGCAATTGCAGTGTAAAGTAATAATAATAATAATAATAATAATAATAATAATAATAATAATAATAATAATAATAATAATAATAATAATAATAATAATAATATACAAATAATAATGAAAAATAATAATAATAATAATAATGATAATAATAATAATAATTATATTTATTTTATTTTTATTTTTTTGTGTGTGTTTGTTGTTACTAAAAATAGATTTAGCGCCACGAGCATCGTGATGATGATGATGATAATAATAATAATAATAATAATAATAATAATAATATATAATAATAATAATAATGATAATGATTATAATAATAATAATAACATTATTATTATTATTATTATTGTTATTATTATTATTAATAACCAACTTTATTTAGCTGAGAGTAAAACACGCAACAGTCATTGACTGATGACCTTGTGGCTATCAAGAAAGATCGATATATAGCCAATTGCATAATCGTTGTTGGGTTGAAAATCATAAATCATAGAAGCTGAGACCGCGAGGATGGATGGGAAATCAGTGCATGAGCCGCATTACATACAGATACATTCAATGTTCTCGTAGTTTTGAAGGTATATGAGCTATTTAACTAAGATCCTACAAGTTTGGATAATAAGGTCGATCATTTGACGGTGTTATTTGAGAGTTTTAATTTCCCAGAATTCCTTTTGGTCATAGCTTTCATGATTTTCAACCCGACAACGATTATGTAATTAGCTATATATTACTACATGTACCTGTTAAGCTTACCTGAGATGATAGCCATGTTAAACTGTCCATTCGTCCCTAAGCTTACCTGAGATGATAGCCATGTTAAACTGTCCATTCGTCCCTAAGCTTACCTGAGATGATAGCCATGTTAAACTGTCCATTAGTCCCTAAGCTTACCTGAGATGATAGCCATGTTAAACTGTCCATTAGTCCCTAAGCTTACCTGAGATGACAGCCATGTTAAACTACTTCATTAGTCCCTAAGCTTACCTGAGATGATAGCCATGCTAAACTGTCCATTAGTCCCTAAGCTTACCTGAGATGATAGCCATGCTAAACTGTCCATTAGTCCCTATGCTTACCTGAGATGATAGCCATGCTAAACTGTCCATTAGTCCCTAAGCTTACCTGTGATGACAGCCATGTCCATTAGTCCCTAAGCTTACCTGAGATGACAGCCATGCTAAACTGTCCATTAGTCCCTAAGCTTACCTGAGATGATAGCCATGCTAAACTGTCCATTAGTCCCTAAGCTTACCTGAGATGATAGCCATGTTAAACTGTCCATTAGTCCCTAAGCTTACCTGAGATGATAGCCATGTTAAACTGTCCATTAGTCCCTAAGCTTACCTGAGATGATAGCCATGTTATACTGTCCATTAGTCCCTAAGCTTACTTGAGATGATAGCAATGTTAAACTATTCATTAGTCCCTAAGCTTACCTGAGATGATAGCCATGCTAAACTGTCCATTAGTCCCTAAGCTTACCTGAGATGATAGCCATGTTAAACTGTCCATTAGTCCCTAAGCTTACCTGAGATGATAGCCATGTTAAACTGTCCATTAGTCCCTAAGCTTACTTGAGATGATAGCCATGTTAAACTATTCATTAGTCCCTAAGCTTACCTGAGATGATAGCCATGCTAAACTGTCCATTAGTCCCTAAGCTTACCTGAGATGATAGCCATGTTAAACTGGCCATTAGTCCCTATGCTTACCTGAGATGATAGCCATGCTAAACTGTCCATTAGTCCCTAAGCTTACCTGAGATGATAGCCATGTTAAACTGTCCATTAGTCCCTAAGCTTACCTGAGATGATAGCCATGTTAAACTGTCCATTAGTCCCTAAGCTTACCTGAGATGATAGCCATGTTAAACTGTCCATTAGTCCCTAAGCTTACCTGAGATGATAGCCATGTAAAAACTGTCCATTAGTCCCTAAGCCATTACCTGAGATGATAGCCATGCCATTAAACTGTCCATTAGTCCCTAAGCTTACCTGAGATGATAGCCATGTTAAACTGTCCATTAGTCCCTATGCTTACCTGAGATGATAGCCATGCTAAACTGTCCATTAGTCCCTAAGCTTTATGATAGCCATGTTAAACTGTCCATTAGTCCCTAAGCTTACCTGAGATGATAGCCATGTTAAACTTGTCCATTAGTCCCTAACCTTACCTGAGATGATAGCCATGCTAAACTGTCCATTAGTCCCTAAGCTTACCTGAGATGATAGCCATGCTAAACTGTCCATTACTGAGTCCCTAAGCTTACCTGAGATGACAGCCATGCTAAACTGTCCATTAGTCCCTAAGCTTACCTGAGATGATAGCCATGTTAAACTGTCCATTAGTCCCTATGCTTACCTGAGATGATAGCCATGCTAAACTGTCCATTAGTCCCTAAGCTTTATGATAGCCATGTTAAACTGTCCATTAGTCCCTAAGCTTACCTGAGATGATAGCCATGTTAAACTTGTCCATTAGTCCCTAACCTTACCTGAGATGATAGCCATGCTAAACTGTCCATTAGTCCCTAAGCTTACCTGAGATGACAGCCATGCTAAACTTTCCATTAGTCCCTAAGCTTACCTGAGATGATAGCCATGTTAAACTATTCATTAGTTCCTAAGCTTACCTGAGATGATAGCCATGTTAAACTGTCCATTAGTCCCTAAGCTTACCTGAGATGATAGCCATGTTAAACTATTCATTAGTCCCTAAGCTTACCTGAGATGATAGCCATGTTAAACTGGCCATTAGTCCCTATGCTTACCTGAGATGATAGCCATGCTAAACTGTCCATTAGTCCCTAAGCTTACCTGAGATGATAGCCATGTTAAACTGTCCATTAGTCCCTAAGCTTACCTGAGATGATAGCCATGTTAAACTGTCCATTAGTCCCTAAGCTTACTTGAGATGATAGCCATGTTAAACTATTCATTAGTCCCTAAGCTTACCTGAGATGATAGCCATGCTAAACTGTCCATTAGTCCCTAAGCATACCTGAGATGATAGCCATGTTAAACTGTCCATTAGTCCCTAAGCTTACCTGAGATGATAGCCATGTTAAACTGTCCATTAGTCCCTATGCTTACCTGAGATGATAGCCATGCTAAACTGTCCATTAGTCCCTAAGCTTTATGATAGCCATGTTAAACTGTCCATTAGTCCCTAAGCTTACCTGAGATGATAGCCATGTTAAACTTGTCCATTAGTCCCTAAGCTTACCTGAGATGATAGCCATGCTAAAATGTCCATTAGTCCCTAAGCTTACCTGAGATGATAGCCATGCTAAACTGTCCATTACTGAGTCCCTAAGCTTACCTGAGATGACAGCCATGCTAAACTGTCCATTAGTCCCTAAGCTTACCTGAGATGATAGCCATGTTAAACTGTCCATTAGTCCCTATGCTTACCTGAGATGATAGCCATGCTAAACTGTCCATTAGTCCCTAAGCTTTATGATAGCCATGTTAAACTGTCCATTAGTCCCTAAGCTTACCTGAGATGATAGCCATGTTAAACTTGTCCATTAGTCCCTAACCTTACCTGAGATGATAGCCATGCTAAACTGTCCATTAGTCCCTAAGCTTACCTGAGATGACAGCCATGCTAAACTGTCCATTAGTCCCTAAGCTTACCTGAGATGATAGCCATGTTAAACTATTCATTAGTTCCTAAGCTTACCTGAGATGATAGCCATGTTAAACTGTCCATTAGTCCCTAAGCTTACCTGAGATGATAGCCATGCTTTAAACTATTCATTAGTCCCTAAGCTTACCTGAGATGATAGCCATGTTAAACTATTCATTAGTCCCTAAGCTTACCTGAGATGATAGCCATGTTAAACTGTCCATTCGTCCCTAAGCTTACCTGAGATGATAGCCATGTTAAACTGTCCATTCGTCCCTAAGCTTACCTGAGATGATAGCCATGTTAAACTATTCATTAGTCCCTAAGCTTACCTGAGATGATAGCCATGTTAAACTGTCCATTCGTCCCTAAGCTTACCTGAGATGATAGCCATGTTAAACTGTCCATTAGTCCCTAAGCTTACCTGAGATGATAGCCATGTTAAACTATTCATTAGTCCCTAAGCTTACCTGAGATGATAGCCATGTTATACTGTCCATTAGTCCCTAAGCTTACCTGAGATGATAGCCATGTTAAACTGTCCATTAGTCCCAGTAAGCTTACCTGAGATGATAGCCATGTTATACTGTCCATTAGTCCCTAAGCTTACCTGAGATGATAGCCATGTTATACTGTCCATTAGTCCCTATGCTTACCTGAGATGATAGCCATGTTAAACTATTCATTAGTCCCTAAGCTTACCTGAGATGGTAGCCATGTTATACTGTCCATTAGTCCCTATGCTTACCTGAGATGATAGCCATGTTAAACTGTCCATTAGTCCCTAAGCTTACCTGAGATGATAGCCATGTTATACTGTCCATTAGTCCCAGTAAGCTTACCTGAGATGATAGCCATGTTATACTGTCCATTAGTCCCTAAGCTTACCTGAGATGATAGCCATGTTATACTGTCCATTAGTCCCTATGCTTACCTGAGATGATAGCCATGTTAAACTGTCCATTAGTCCCTAAGCTTACCTGAGATGATAGCCATGTTAAACTTACCTGAGATGATAGCCATGCTAAACTGTTCATTAGTCCCTAAGCTTACCTGAGATGATAGCCATGTTAAACTGTCCATTCGTCCCTAAGCTTACCTGATATGATAGCCATGTTAAACTGTCCATTAGTCCCTAAGCTTACCTGAGATGATAGCCATGTTAAACTATTCATTAGTCCCTAAGCTTACCTGAGATGATAGCCATGTTAAACTGTCCATTAGTCCCTAAGCTTACCTGAGATGATAGCCATGTTATACTGTCCATTAGTCCCTAAGCTTACCTGAGATGATAGCCATGTTAAACTGTCCATTAGTCCCAGTAAGCTTACCTGAGATGATAGCCATGTTATACTGTCCATTAGTCCCTAAGCTTACCTGAGATGATAGCCATGTTATACTGTCCATTAGTCCCTATGCTTACCTGAGATGATAGCCATGTTAAACTATTCATTAGTCCCTAAGCTTACCTGAGATGGTAGCCATGTTATACTGTCCATTAGTCCCTATGCTTACCTGAGATAATAGCCATGTTAAACTGTCCATTAGTAGTCCCTAAGCTTACCTGAGATGATAGCCATGTTATACTGTCCATTAGTCCCTAAGCTTACCTGAGATGATAGCCATGTTAAACTGTCCATTAGTCCCAGTAAGCTTACCTGAGATGATAGCCATGTTATACTGTCCATTAGTCCCTAAGCTTACCTGAGATGATAGCCATGTTATACTGTCCATTAGTCCCTATGCTTACCTGAGATGATAGCCATGTTAAACTATTCATTAGTCCCTAAGCTTACCTGAGATGGTAGCCATGTTATACTGTCCATTAGTCCCTATGCTTACCTGAGATGATAGCCATGTTAAACTGTCCATTAGTTCCCGAATCTGCGTCTGCGCATGTCAAAGACAGGATAGCTTTTCCAACAGTTGTATTCTCTGCCACAGTAACGCTGTACACGGTTGGAGTGAAAGTAGGTTTGTTGTCATTCTCGTCACGTACGTAAATCGTAACGTTTACGCGAGAAGACTTTGGTGAAACTGTGTCTCCATCTGTAGCGGTAGCCACGAGTTTGTAAGACGTCGTTGATTCATAATCTAGTCTCTTATTCAAAGTTATCAAACCGGTTATCTGATCAATGAAGAACGGAGAACTACTGGAAAGTGTATAAGAGAGGTGACCTTGTGTGCCTTGGTCAGCGTCTGTAGCATCTAAATCAAACAGCGATGCTCCTATAGCTGTATTCTCAGAGATGGTCAGGTTGTACTCTGATTGGCTGAAAATTGGCACATACTCATTAACACCGCTCACAATGATATCCAGATGAGATTCGCCAACCAGCTGTGAGCTGATTGGTGAACTACTGTCACGTGCTTGTACAGTCAAGGAATATGACGTCACTGTTTCGTAATCAAGTTGCTTGACGGTTGCAATTTGTCCATTGGAAGAGACATTGAAGTAATTGGATGGATCCCCCTCTACTATACTGTATACTAAAGCAGCATTAGTACTCAGGTCTCTATCGGTACATTGAACTTGCGTGAGATTGGTACCAATGGTGGTATTTTCATCCAGAGTCACCTGTCAAAATAGTTTTAAAAACGTCAATGAAGTACTATTTCAAAGATCACTGGCCGCTTTGTATATGCAGATACTGACAGATCCGATAGAAAACGGACACAAAATTTGTAAATGACTGATCAAACTTTAACTTTATCAAAAGTATATTATTACTGATATACTCATAATTTCAGAAATTCACAACATTTAGGCTTTAGATGTGCTTTGGACAGCACGACCCACATTCAAAAGTAGAAATAGGAGAGGAAGAAGAATACAGCTATTTCAAAAAACGTTGTCCTGTGCTTCGTGCGTATTGTGTTTTGCATATGATTATACTGAGAATCATTTTTCTACTCACTGAGCTCAAAATGTCGACAAACCAAATACTTTCCATCGAAGCCCATCACTATATATGGTGGAAGCATGACTGTTTTATACATCTAAGACGCATTTCAATTATCGAATACACAATGCAATACGCAAAGTGCAATACGCAATATGCAATACGCACGAAACACGAGAGAACCTTTTTTGAAATAGCTTTATACATAAAATAAAGCTTCAGTTAACAGGTAAGAAGATTCAACTGCCTCAGTCGACAAGTCGTCAGTTTCACCGATACAATTAACTTTTGTTAACCAATTCCTCCTACAGACCTTGTAATGGTTAGGAGAAAACACTGGCTTATTGTCGTTCACGTCTGTAACGCTCAGTGCTACTGTGACATTGGCGGACTTCCTGTCAGCGGTTATCGGATCGTTGTCATGTGCAGTAATCGATAAGGAATGTGATACTGTAGACTCACGATCCAGATTCGATTTTAAGTGAATAATACCAGTCGTGACGTCAATGTAGAACGGCGCAGACAGCGGTAGCATGGAGTACGAGATTTCTCCTGTAGACACAAGCAAACATGCAGACAATCAAAGATATATAGAATATCCACCATTCATTTTAAATGCATAAATGGTAGAATCATAAAATCTCAAAACCTTGTTTATTTGACCATCTCCTTGAAAAGAATGCTTTCAAAAATGAACACACCAAAGTTTAGAGCTGTGCTACGAAATCTTGAAAAGTTATAGCATTTTAAATTTCAAAAAGATTTTAGTACCAAAAATTGAACTTTGTGCCTACTAGACACCTTACCATGTATTTTGCACCTGTCAAACGCTCAACGTGACTTTATCATGCTTTCATTGATTGATATTAACTCGTCATTCTTTCATTTTATGTAAATTTGTAAAATATACAAATTACAGGAATAGCTTTATGCATATGACGATAATGAAGGAACATATGCTTACCTTGCGGTCCTTTATCATCATCTGTGGCTGTAACCCTTAGTAATGACGTCCCTATTGCCGTGTCTTCTTGAATACTATGAGCGTAGCTTGATGACGTAAAGACAGGTGTGTGTTCGTTGACTGACGTCACTGCTATACTTACTTCTACGGTCACGTGTTTCTGCGTGTTGCTTGGGCTGCTAGAATCACGTGACTTGATAGTTAGTGTGTAGTATGACGTGGTTTCATAGTCTAAGACACGTAGAGTGTTGATAGTACCATTAGCATCGATAGTGAAGTCTGTGTTGGTATTTCCTGATGTAATACTGAAACGAAAATAGATTGGATGTCTGTATCACTATTTGAAGTATCTGTCTATCTGTTGTATAAGTTAGTTAGTCAAGTATGTCCTCCCCCTGGTTGTCTGCTAGCCCCTGTTAGTTTCTCTGTCTGTCTGTCTGTCTGTCTATCTCTCTATTATTATTATTATTATTATTTGTCTGTCTGTCTGTCTCTCTATTTGTCTGTCTGTCTGTCTGTCTGTCTGTTGCATAGGTCAGTTAGTCAAGTATGTCCTCCCGCTGGTTGTCTGCTAGCCCCTGTTAGTTTCTCTGTCTATCTGTATGTCTGTATTTGTCTCTGTCTATCTGTCTGTTTCTCTATTTGTCTCTGTCTATCTGTATGTCTTTCTGTCTGTCTCTCTATTTGTCTGTCTGTCTGTATTTGTCTGTCTATCTATCTGTCTGTCTGTCTGTCTCTCTATTTGTCTGTCTGCCTGTCTATCTGTTGTATAGGTCAGTTAGTCAAGTATGTCCTCCCCCTCGTTGTCTGCTAGCCCCTGTTAGTCTGTCTGTCTGTCTGTCTGTTTGTGTCTGTCTGTCTGTCTGTCTGTCTGTCTGTCTGTCTGTCTGTCAGTCTGTCAGTCTGTCAGTCTGTCAGTCTGTCTGTCTGTCTGCCTGCCTGCCTGCCTGCCTGCCTGCCTGCCTGCCTGCCTGCCTGCCTGCCTGCCTGCCTGCCTGCCTGCCTGCCTGCCTGCCTGCCTGCCTGCCTGCCTGCCTGCCTGTCTGTTTGTCTGTCTGTCTGTCTGTCTATCTGTCTGTCTATTATTATTATTATTATTTGTCTGTCTGTCTGTCTCTCTATTTGTCTGTCTGTCTGCCTGTCTGTCTGTCTGTCTGTCTGTCTGTCTGTCTGTCTGTCTGTCTGTCTGTCTGTCTGTCTGTCTGTCTGTCTGTCTGTCTGTCTGTCTGTCTGTCTGTCTGTCTGTCTGTCTGTCTGTCTGTCTGTCTGTCTGTCTGTCTGTCTGTCTGTCTGTCTGTCTGTCTGTCTGTCTGGGTATCTGTCAGTTAGTCAGTCTTCAATCTATTTTGCACCTGTATACCAGCAACTCGTTGATTCCCTCATCGTCATCTGTACACGTTACACGAACAACACTCGAACCAACGACAGCATCTTCTCTGATCGTAGCTGCGTACGACGTTGGGCTACACACTGGATAGTTATCATTGACATCAGATATCGTTAGAATCACTGTTGCATTAGCTGTATTCGTACCATCAGATGCTTGAACTAATAACGTGTGAGACCCACTGCTCTCTCTGTCAAGAGGCTTTATTAAATAGATGGCACCAGTGGAAGCCGTAATGTAGAAACTGCCATCATTTCCTGATACAATAGAATATGACACAATACCATGGCTTGCTTTGTCAGCATCGTTCGCTGTTACTCGCAGAACTTCTGTGCCCGCAGAGGAGTCCTCTGACAAGGACACGGAGTAAGAACCACTGTTTGTAAAGACTGGTGTGTGTTCGTTGACAGGGGCGACAGCGACGTCTGCTGATACTTGTGAAGACTTTGTAGCAACGCCATTGTCAGTTACAGCGATGGTTAAAGGGAACATCTCAGATGATTCGTAGTCTAAAGACTTTGCTAATGTTAACACTCCTGCACTCGATATGTTGAAGTAACCTGAAATACACAGACGAATGAGTTAGTCAGCGGTTTGCACATGCAGACTGTACATGGGTAAGATTGTTGACAACCTACCTCCAGAGTTACCGTTGGTTATTGTATAACTCAAGTCAGCATTGACTCCACTGTCAGCATCGCTACAATTCAGCGTTACAATAGTACTTCCTATACCCGCTGTCTCTAAGACCGCGGGCGTCAATAAGGTCGGGCTGCATTGTGGATAATTATCATTTACATCAACTACGTTGACAATAACTTTAGCTGTAGCAGTTTTAGGGCTTGCAGAATCAGCATCAGTAGCCGTAATAGATAGTTCTATCTTGGAAGCTGTTTCATAATCCAATGATTTACGTACTTCCAAACGACCAGAATATTTATCGAGGACAAAGTTCCCGTATGTATCTCCACTTACAATCGCATAGGTAACCAGGCCTTGTAAGCTTTCATCTGCGTCACTGGCAGTAACAGTGATGACGTCATGCCCTATTGTTATGTCTTCAGCCAATGACAGCGTGTAGGTATTGTTAGGTATAAAAGATGGCGTATATTCGTTTACATCTCGTATGATTATAATAACGGTAGTGATAGCTCGTCTTGTGGGCGAGCCACCATCAGAGACCATAATGTTAATGCTGTAACTTGACGTCGTTTCATAGTCAAGAACAGATGATGTACTTAGTATACCAGTGCTTGAGTTGAGTGTGAAGGAACCAACATCTCCTGATGAGATGTTGTAGAATATCTGAAAGGAAAAGAGGGTAGTAGCATCCATGATCATGTCAAACAGAGTTAAAACTAAGGCAACAAGACGGGTTGATAATAACAACTTTACTTCAAATCTAAATGACACTAACCTGACCGTTATCGTTGATATCAAGATCAGTGCACAACACCGTCAGCAATGATGAACCAGCGGCTACACTCTCAAGGACAGACGCAGTGTATATAGACTGACTACATACGGGACTGTTATCATTGACGTCAGTTATATAAATAATAACAGATGCTGTAGTGGTCTTGGCAGCAGCGTCATTAGCGGTTAGAGTAAAAGTATAGGAAGCTTTTGTTTCTCGATCGAGGTGTATGTTGGTAGATATGACGCCTGTATTTTCATGTACAGTAAAGCTGGTACTGTCGGCTCCTAAACAAACATTAGACAATAATAGACATGTCAGCCATCTTGAAATGCCTTTTTGTATCAGTAAAAATACAGAAGGAAGAGTTCTTGTTCTTGTTCAATCATAGACGGTTGGGGCAAGCGGGGTCACTAACCCTCCCAGATAAAAACATGGGGTATAGTAGTCCTAAGAACTGACAGACCGATCAGTCCGCCCTAATATAGAATAGTGACTATATTTACGGAGGGTAAACTGAACACGTAATAGCTTTTGCCGATGACCCTGTGGCCCTACTATATCTCAAAACCTAATGACAAGCGCATCTTTCCTACCTGACAAGCTATACACGATTCGATCTCCATTATCTGCATCAGTTGCTGTAATCTTCGTTACACTTGTACCAGGACTGCTGTCTTCAGAAATGCTTCCATTGTACGATCCTTGTCCGAATACCGGAGAATTATCGATTAAATTAATAACAGCAATGATTACAGTTGTCGTCCTAGTGTTACCACCTTTATCGGTTGCTGTAAGGTTCAACGAGTAGCTTTGTACAGACTCATAATCGATTGCAGATGCAGTCTGTATTAGACCATTACTTGTGATTGAGAACTGTGAGCTACCGGAGCCTGCAAGGCTGTAGGTCAGAGCACTATCAACAGAATCTTTGTCTGTGGCTGTCACAACCATTAGGGAAGTTCCTATTGCAGTATTCTCTGTCACGTGACCTGTATAGACCGCGCTTCCAAATACGGGAAGTTCGTCGTTTAGGTCAACAAGTATTATTTGTACGGTTGCTAAGGCCTTCCCACCATTTCCATCATTAACCTGAACTGTGAGTAGATATGAAGTAGTCTTCTCGTAATCCAATTTGACGCTGGTTGTTATTTGCCCACTGCTGCTATGAATTGTGAAATCTGAGCCCGTCATGCCAATGAAAGTAAAGGTAAGACTATCGCCATCTTGGTCAGTGGCTGATACCTGAAGTACACTGGAAGCAGCGGCTGTATTTTCATTGATCGTTACATTATACGGTGTGCTAACGAAGACTGGTATGTCATTAATGTTATTGATACTCACGGTCAGCGGTGTTGTTATGGTATCTGTCCCATCGCTCACACCGACGGTAAGAGAGTAAGAACTAATGGACTCATAGTTCACTAACTGTGCAGTACTTACGATGCCAACATTAGATATACTGAAATGATTGCTATTGGTTCCAGTAATACTGTATGCCAAGGTATCTGAGATATCTTGATCGACTGCAGATGTCTGGATAATCCTACTTCCTGCACCAGTGTTCTCATCGATCGATACACTATAAGGAGTGTTAAGAAACACTGGTGCATCATTTTTGTTGAAAACATTGACTGTTAACGATGAGGCATTAGAGCCCCCAGCGTCATCGAAGACTAGCAGCGTTAGAGTGTAGAAAGACTTTTCTTCGAAGTTTAGCGATTGTGTCAATGTCACAAGCCCAGTCAAGTAATTCATCGTAAACATCTCACTTCCCTCTCCAACCAAGTAATACTTCAGTGTGTCATTATCAGCATCTGTTGCTGTTGCCGTGACAACGCTTGCACTAGCATTGTTCTCTGCCACTGATACAACATATGGAGCATTTGTCAAAACCGGATCATCATTGACATCACTGACAGTAATTGTGATTGGCTGAGTTACAGTTAACGTTGAGTCAGAAACGGATATTGTAAGAGTATATGTACTGAGACTTTCATAGTTTAGAAGTGTTGCTGTCTGTATTATCCCAGTGGAAGACGAGATTTGAAAGTGCGAGCTATTAGCCCCAGATAGAGAGAACACAAGAGTGTCACTTGTATCTTCATCTGTGACGACGGGTTTGAACACGTTGCTTCCTGTAGGTAGGTTCTCTGATACTGAAGTGCTGTACGGCGTACCTTTAAAGACTGGAGCCTCGTTTTGATTCTGTACAATGACGGTCAAACTCGTTGTTGCCATGGCACCTTGTCCATCTGATACAAGGACTGTTAAGGTGTGTAATGGCTGTTGTTCGTAGTTTAGTGCTGCAGTAAGCGATATTACTCCTGATGATGAATGGATGGAGAAAAGTGTGCTTCCAGCTCCAAATAAAGAAAACGTCAAAGTATCTGCTGGACCTAAAATATAAGACAAACATGAGCCTATATTTATATATTGGTTCTGATTCACTAACCGTCTAACATATGATGCTGATAATAGGCTGATGTCTTCTCACATCAGTAGTCAACACTAAACCGTTTTACCGCAGCGAACTGAAGGTTCATTTGTCGTGCGACCGAACAAAACACGATGTTCTGTTTTCTTAGGCGCGCAGAATAGCAACGCGCTACTGAATTCTACCTTGTGAGCACAACTAATGACTAATACTATCTTTATATGTATTGTTGCTAATGACTAATACTATCTTTATATGTATTGTTGCTAATGACTAATACTATCTTTATATGTATTGTTGCTAATGACTAATACTATCTTTATATGTATTGTTGCTAATGACTAATACTATCTTTATATGTATTGTTGCTAATGACTAATACTATCTTTATATGTATTGTTGCTAATGACTAATACTATCTTTATATGTATTGTTGCTAATGACTAATACTATCTTTATATGTATTGTTGCTAATGACTAATACTATCTTTATATGTATTGTTGCTAATGACTAATACTATCTTTATATGTATTGTTGCTAATGACTAATACTATCTTTATATGTATTGTTGCTAATGACTAATACTATCTTTATATGTATTGTTGCTAATGACTAATACTATCTTTATATGTATTGTTGCTAATGACTAATACTATCTTTGTATGTATTGTTGCTAATGACTAATACTATCTTTATATGTATTGTTGCTAATGACTAATACTATCTTTATATGTATTGTTGCTAATGACTAATACTATCTTTATATGTATTGTTGCTAATGACTAATACTATCTTTATATGTATTGTTGCTAATGACTAATACTATCTTTATATGTATTGTTGCTAATGACTAATACTATCTTTATATGTATTGTTGCTAATGACTAATACTATCTTTATATGTATTGTTGCTAATGACTAATACTATCTTTATATGTATTGTTGCTAATGACTAATACTATCTTTATATGTATTGTTGCTAATGACTAATACTATCTTTATATGTATTGTTGCTAATGACTAATACTATCTTTATATGTATTGTTGCTAATGACTAATACTATCTTTATATGTATTGTTGCTAATGTGTTCAAAATGGCAGCAAGTAAGATAACACAATACATTCACAAGCCACCAAATTTCAAGTATAACAAAATACTCCACTCAAGCATGTTAAGGTGGTTCCCGCATAATGAATGACCGGTTTGCCGTATTTTTTAACTCGCTCGCTCCGCGTCAATATTGCTTGGATTTTATTGTGCTTAACACAAATACTAATTCAACCATTCTGCTTTTGGACGGTTTATTCAAAATTATCATTGTAAGCCGCGTTTGTGAATGCCAGCTGATATTCAAACGACACTATTTTCACTAAAACTGCCGCCAAACGGTTTTCCCTCGTACGATTTTTTTTAAACTTCGTGAACGACCTTTTAAGGTCCCTAGTAATGTTCTGACGAGGTAAGAAGGAAATTGATCGAGCCGAAATCACCAGTTCATATTTTTGTTGTCAATATTTGGACCTATCGGTTGTTACGTGACTTCGGCTCGAACAATTTTCGTCTTACCTCGTCAGAATATCACTATGGACCTTAAAAGGTCGTTCACGAAGTTTAAAAAAAATCGTACGAGGGAAAACCGTTTGGCAGCAGTTTTAGTGAAAATAGTGTCGTTTGAATATCAGCTGGCATTCACAAACGCGGCTTACAATGATAATTTTGAATAAACCTTCCAAAAGGAGAATAGTTGAATTAGTAATTGTGTTAAGCATAATGAAATCCAAGCAATATTGACGCGGAGCGAGCGAGTTAAAAAATACGGCAAACAGGTCATTCATTATGCTGGAACCACCTTAAGGCTTGTCCAGATTCATTACATTAGACCCCCCGCGTGGATTTCAGGTTTTCTATTATAAGTCAGGAAATATGTATCGCTTTTTGATAAAATCTTTTGTGTTAAACAAAATGTATGTCCTTAATAAATTAGTATGCATAATTACACGATCACGTGATCAATGACCTCACAATAAAGGAAAAATGACAAAAATAACGCGCTGCTCATAGTTAGCTAGAAGCTGAAACTAGATATGGGAAATTGCTTGCAATAGGATGCGAATAAAGCCCACGTTTCGATTGGATGGTTTCAATGAGTGGTTAAGGCTATATTATGATGGGTTTCTAGTCACGTGACCTGTTTTAGGCAATATCGCCTTACCAATAAAAATATGTCAACCAAATGAGACTGATTATTGTTAGGAACAATGATACACTGAAATGCGCTGACGAGTTTCAATGGCGTATAATATTTATCACATTTAATGTATGATACATTAAATGTGATAAATATTATACGCCATTGAAACTCGTCAGCGCATTTCCAGAAAACCATTTTTGGCGATAATCTACAAAATCTGATCACGTGACATGACAATCCCAAAATACACAGTTGAATATTCTTCTTTTTCCTGAACTCTACTGATGGACCGAATATTAAGAAATTCTACCAAGGTTTCAGTGAGAAAAGCTAAAAAATGAATTTGACTAATATTTGGCCAAATGCCAAGCCTTAACATGCTTGAGCAGTTTCGAGTTGTTTATAGACACCGATGTACTCCTTGACAAAAGACGCATTTGCTCAGGCTTAGCCTCAATTCGATGTAGATTATGCACAAATACCGACGAGAACGCGAAAAAGTGTCGGATTATTCTCTGGATTGAAGCTAAGCCTGAGCAAACGCGTCTTTTTATTTGTCAAGGAGTACAGCGGTGCGTAATATAGTATTATATGAACATTCATATAATTTTGTGATCATGATTGATTGATCGATTGTTTTATCACCATGGAGGGCGTATTACAGGTACAAACACACGGTGCAACATTGCGCAATATTGACGGCTGCAATTTGGTTGGTTGGCTCACAACATCTGTGTATGTGTACCTTACCGGTGGTCATACACGTCGTACTGTAACCTGTAGAGACTAACACTTAACCTACCTGTGTCCTGGTCAGTAGCGCTAACTGTATAAACGGTTGCACTTGCATCGTTTTCGTTAACGCTTGTATTGTACGGCGCAGCAGTGAAAACTGGAGAATCATTGGCATCAGTCACACTAATGGTTAGTGGTGTGGAGACAGACGTCGTACCATCGCTTACTTTCACAGTCAAGGAATAGGAGTTGACTGATTCATAATCAAGTACCTGGTGAACATATGTGTATATATCTATTAACTGTCTAGTTATTCGTTCAGTAAGTGGGTGTCCTTACACTGCATAATCACTGCTGGGCTGAAAGTATCGACCAAATGTAGTTCTGGGGAAGTCTTATAAGACTTTAAGATAAACCTAACATCGTGAAATCAACAACCTTCTTCCGGCCTGTCAAAAAGAGACTGGGTTCAGGGGCGTAGCGCAGCATATATTTTCTTTATACCTATTTTGTGTGGTGGTCCCCCGATATTTGTTGTGGTGTTCCCCAAATAAAAATTATTTTCTGTCGCTACGGCCCTGACTGGACAATAGATGTACCTGTGCTGTTGTCATGACACCCGTCGACGAGCCAATGGCAAAATGGCCATTATTAGTACCACTCATTGAGTAAGTCAAAGTATCCGAGGTATCCTCATCAGAACCAGTCACCTTGTACACATTGGAGCCTGTAACACGATTCTCCACGATCTGTGTTGTATATGGTGCATTAACAAAGCTTGGAGCATCATTTGTGTTGTTTACAGTAACATTTAGATTTGTAGAAACTCGACTAGACCCATCAAGCACGAAGATGGTTAGGAAGTAGTAAGGCTTACGTTCGTAATTGAGTGCTTGTGAGAGCGTTACTACGCCAGTCGTTGGGTTTAAAACAAAGTCCTCACTTCCAGCTCCTGATATAAAGTACTGAAGGGAGTCGGAATCTGCATCGGTTGCACTCACAGTATACACCGCTGACCCTGCTGAATTCTCGTCCACCACTGCTGTATATGGAGCATTAGTAAATACAGGAACATCGTTATTGTTGTTGACTGTGATAGTGATAGCTGATGTGGTAGTAGTTGTTCCATCAGATACAGTAACTGTTAAAGAGTATGAACTCAGTGTCTCGTAATCAAGAGTTTGTGCGGTGTTGATTAGTCCTGAACTCGATGCGATTGAGAAGTGATTGGATCCTGTGAGACTATAGGTAAGATTATCACTGCTGTCTTGGTCGGTAGCAGACACCGTCAGCACGCTGGTCGCACTTACGAGGTTTTCATCTACAGTAGTCGTGTACGGGCTGCCGAGGAATGTCGGTGAGTCGTTGCTATTGGTTACTGTAATAGTCAGGGATGTGGACGCCACGCCTCCTTTGTTGTCAATCACTTTAACTGACATAAAATAGAGAAATATTCATAAATTGTAGGTTATAACTATTTTGGATTAATTAATAATATTATTCGTGTGATGGCTCTGACATCAGTTATTCTGATCGATTAATGTAACTGCGTGATGTAGTTCGTATGTCAACAGAGGCCTGGGAGCAAATGTTCGGTTGAAATCACTGTCTTTGAGCCAATTTGAACTCCAGTCCATTGTAGTTGCCTCGGTAGCTGTGGGTAGAGCACCTGTTATGAAATCGGAGTGTCGTGGGTTCGAATCCCGCTCGAGGCGCCTGATTTTTTTCCGAACATTTGTTCTGTTTATTCCTCATCAGTTATCATGATCATTTAGTCTATAATAATAATTATAACACAAAAGAGATCCTTGGGGGTACTTCACAGACCGTGTCTCCGATTTCCGATAAACGCTTTTGTTGAAGAGATATTTGCTGTCAAAGTTCATTAATGTGTTTTTAAGCGATTTACACATAAATCATCAAATAACTTTTAAACGAGGCAACGTATCAAAAATCGGAGATACAGTTTTTTAGAACAAAGTGTGCTCATTACAATGGCACTTTCCGTTTAGAAATCGATTGAATTCCCGCGTGCAAAATTATCTTTGAACAAGGCCGATCGAATTTTCTAAAATGTGCAATAACAAAACATATTTACAAAATAGGAAATAATCTCCAGCATATTTAGAATCTGCATTTATTCAGCTTTAAGAAAATGTATACTTTTATACATGTTGGACGAGTGGCTAGTGCGCTGCGCGGCTTTCAATGAACAGTGGTCACGAAGGTCCCCTGGTACCTTAAGACTATTATTCATTGAATTTCTCGTCATTTCACCTTGATAATGGCGTCATGATGACTCCGAAACGTCGGTCTTTATATATTTTGTCATATATTTTTGCCTGTCTATGTATTATTATTATTATTATTGTTATTATAGTATTAGTATTAGTATTAGTATTAGTATTAGTATTAGTATTAGTATTAGTATTAGTATTATATAGTATTAGTATTAGTATTAGTATTTAGTATTAGTATTAGTATTAGTATTAGTATTAGTATTAGTATTAGTATTAGTATTAGTATTAGTTAGTATTAGTATTAGTATTAGTATTAGTATTAGTATTAGTATTAGTATTAGTATTAGTATTAGTATTAGTATTAGTATTAGTATTAGTATTAGTATTAGTATTAGTATTAGTATTAGTATTAGTATTAGTATTAGTATTAGTATTAGTATTAGTATTAGTATTAGTATTAGTATTAGTATTAGTATTAGTATTAGTATTAGTATTAGTATTAGTATTAGTATTAGTATTAGTATTAGTATTAGTATTAGTATTAGTATTAGTATTAGTATTAGTATTAGTATTAGTATTAGTATTAGTATTAGTATTAGTATTAGTATTAGTATTAGTATTAGTATTAGTATTAGTATTAGTATTAGTATTAGTATTAGTATTAGTATTAGTATTAGTATTAGTATTAGTATTAGTATTAGTATTAGTATTAGTATTAGTATTAGTATTAGTATTAGTAGTATTAGTATTAGTATTAGTATTAGTATTAGTATTAGTATTAGTATTAGTATTAGTATTAGTATTAGTATTAGTATTAGTATTAGTATTAGTATTAGTATTAGTATTAGTATTAGTATTAGTATTAGTATTAGTATTAGTATTAGTATTAGTATTAGTATTAGTATTAGTATTAGTATTAGTATTAGTATTAGTATTAGTATTAGTATTAGTATTAGTATTAGTATTAGTATTAGTATTAGTATTAGTATTAGTATTAGTATTAGTATTAGTATTAGTATTAGTATTAGTATTATTTACTATTTGGACCTGAGAGTGACCGTTAATTCTAAGAGGGCGAGTATTTGCGGCTGGGTGATAATGCGCGCATATGTACGGTACTTACCCGTAAGCGAATAAGACGTTGCCTCCTCATAGTCTAATACTTGACATGTCTTTACTTCACCAGTAAGTGTATTAATAGTAAAATGCGTTGCACCTGCACCATATATCGAATACGCCATGGTATCACCATCAGCGTCAACTCCACTAACGTTGTACACACTTGTACCAACCACAACACTTTCCGCCACGCTGGTCGTGTAAGGTGAACTTGGTAACGTCGGTGCATCATTCTTATTAACAACAGTAATTGTTACTCCTTTACTCACACTCGTCGAGCCATCGCTGAAAGTCACTGTCAAGCTATAACTACTTGCAGTCTCAAAGTCTAGTGTGCTTGCTGTTTTAATCATTCCACTGCTAGTTATAGAGAAATGAGAGCTCCCAGACACACTGTATGTGATGGAGTCCCCATCCTGATCCGTTGCACTGGTTTGTACGACATTAGTTCCTACTGCAACGTTTTCATCGATACTAGCAGAGTACGAGCTACTGATTGATACAGGTGCATCGTTGCTGTTGGTTACACTGACTGTAAGCGATGTAGTAGCCTGGCCTCCTCTGCTGTCTGAGGCAATTACTGTTAACGAATACGAAGGTCTTGTTTCGTAGTCCAGCGCCTGACTTAATGTAACTACACCGCTGATCGCATGAATAGAAAAATCTGAGCTTCCTGATCCAGCGAGAATGTACGAGATGGAATTTCCTGTAGAAGATAAATGTTCATATGATAAGCTGAGCGAAATATTACAAAGAACGAACGCATAGCAGATATTGTGAAACTTGTAGCAACACAAAGGTACATCTTCGTTCTTTTTTTTCTGGAAAAGTATTCGATGGCGTAGAACGAGGAATGATTTGTGAGATGTAAATTAAATAAGTATTTTAACGAATCAGACATACGTACCTGCATCAGGGTCAGCGGCCGTTACTGTCACTACACTAGCTGCAACATTATTCTCCGCAACACTCGCCGAGTAGGGCGCTGAACTGAATACAGGATTTTCGTTGACATCATTGATGGAAATAGTGACTGTTGCTGTGTCGTATAACCCACCAGCATCTGTAGCCTTTATAGATAATGTATATGTTGCTTTGGTCTCTAAGTCAAGACTACCCGCCACCTCTATGACTCCTGTGCTTAGCACGCTGAAGCTGGACACTCCTGTTGACGGGAAATGTTTTGAGTTTTGGCTATTCATTCTATGGTTCATCATCAAAGCAGACATATTGTAAGGGGTGGATGCTGATACTATGGTTCACCATTATCCTTAGGCATTACATGCGCGAAAGAGAGTCCAAGGCCGGGACAAAATAGCTCAACAGACGCAGAATGATAACATTGAGTAGTCAAACAACACGCACTGTAGATCACAAAGATGAAACTAATATATAAACAGCTTGTCACATTCTATCAATCTCTGATGAGTGTATAACGCTTTTGAAACTTTTGCTAAACTGGGACAACATCCATAGTTATGGAGATTTATCCATCAGTTATCATTGCTGAAGCGTCGTATGGTTTTACGCAGAGGAAAGAGATTTACTTGTTTAACTTGTGCCTACATCCTATACTAGAGTCGTTTTCATATGAGTGGGAAACCTACGACACAGAGTTACGGTCACGGTACGGAATGGAATACATCTATTCAACCAATCATAGAATGCTTGGTCACCGCACGGCACGGCACGGTCACTGCACGGCACGGCACGGTCACTGCACCGCACGGTCACCGCATGGCGCGGTCACTGCACCGCACGGTCACTGCATGGCACGGTCACTGCATGGTACGGTCACTGCATGGTACCGTTACAGCACGGCACGGTCACTGCACGGCACGGTCACTGCATGGTACCGTTACAGCACGGCACGGTCACTGCATGGTACGGTCACTGCATGGTACCGTTACAGCACGGCACGGTCACTGCATGGCACGGTCACTGCATGGTACCGTTACAGCACGGCACGGTCACTGCATGGTACGGTCACTGCATGGTACCGTTACAGCACGGCACGGTCACTGCATGGCACGGTCACTGCACCGCACGGTCACTGCATGATACCGTTACAGCACGGCACGGTCACTGCATGGCACGGTCACTGCATGGCACGGTCACTGCACGGCACGGTCTCTGCATGGCACGGTCACAGCATGGTACCGTTACAGCACGGCACGGTCACTGCATGGCACGGTCACTGCACCGCACGGTCACTGCATGATACCGTTACAGCACGGCACGGTCACTGCATGGCACGGTCACTGCATGGCACGGTCACTGCACGGCACGGTCTCTGCATGGCACGGTCACAGCATGGTACCGTTACAGCACGGCACGGTCACTGCATGGCACGGTCACTGCACCGCACGGTCACTGCATGATACCGTTACAGCACGGCACGGTCACTGCATGGCACGGTCACTGCACGGCACGGTCACTGCATGGCACGGTCACTGCATGATACCGTTACAGCACGGCACGGTCACTGCATGGCACGGTCACTGCACGGCACGGTCACTGCATGGCACGGTCACTGCACCGCACGGTCACTGCACCGCACGGTCACTGCACCGCACGGTCACTGCATGGCACGGTCACTGCATGGCACGGTCACTGCATGGCACGGTCACTGCATGGCATGGCACGGTCACTGCATGGCACGGTCACTGCATGATACCGTTACAGCACGGCACGGTCACTGCATGGCACGGTCACTGCATGATACCGTTACAGCACGGCACGGTCACTGCATGGCACGGTCACTGCATGGCACGGTCACTGCATGGCACGGTCACTGCATGGTACCGTTACAGCACGGCACGGTCACTGCACCGCACGGCCGCTGCATGATACCGTTACAGCACGGCACGACACGAACCGTACCGTAACTACTTCGAATTCCCACTTATACGAAAACGACTCTATTACGCCAGTGTATGCATGGTATGGTAGCTATATAGACATTTTAGCGCCGGTATGCATGCATGAATGGTTTGATGGTTGCATGATGGGTGTTTGCTTGGTTGTAACACAGACTGAAAAATTAGAGTTAATGTTGCATTAATGATCGCAAGTGCCACGCGATTCTGAAAGAAAACCATACAACTATTGTTTAAACGTACCAGTTCCTGTTATTGTGTATGTGAGAGTGTCACCGCTGTCCACATCGGTCGCAGGCACACTAATGATATCCACTCCATTAACACTGTTCTCGTTGATGTTGGCAGTGTATGTGACATGTTGAAATGTTGGTACTTCATTGACATTAACGATATTGATAGTAACAACAGCTGTGCTCGTATCTCCTGTAATTACAATAAGTTATGCTGTTACTGATGACAAGGGATAAATATTCAATTGTAATTAACCTCATAGATTAGGATTTTCTCTTTTTTAATTAGATGGATATTATAGATATTATAATTTTGTGTATCGTTTATATATATACAGGGCACCTATGGATACTAGCTCTTTAGCTAAGAGTTAAGTTTAAGAGTTAAGTTTCTAGCCAACGAGGAATTAAGAAGAGGGAGCCGAGGACGGCTACACGCTATCAAGTCCTGTATTAAGCGACGAGAAACTCTCGGGACTGGAAATGCTCCACTATCCGCTTAATTATTATTTATTATGTATATATATATTTATATATTAGTATTATAATTAATACAGGTTGTCCGCTTAATATAGAAGTATTTTTATTAAATATGGTCGAAACATTTCTTAGTCCTCTTAATAGATCGAGGGTGTCAGATAACCGAATCAAAAATGGACACAATTTTCAACAAAATGAATGACTTATATCTGGGTGCGCGGCCTTGACGATACTTACCATTCGCTGCTGCCTGTATAGTAAGAGTATAAGCGTTCGTAGTCTCATAATCAATAGTAAGTCCATTAGTCAGTACTTTAGTGCCATCAGTCTTTAGTTTAAATGGACCAGATGAACTGATAATACTGTAAGTAATAGCATCACCATCACCATCGGTAGCAGAGATGGTAATACCGCTGACTGTTGTGTCTGCAGCAGTGTTTTCATTAACTGTACCAGTGTACGTAGCAGAACCAAAGACTGGGGCAGCACCTATCAATGTATAATTGACTACTGTCATTCATTAGTGCAGTAACCAAGCAACGACTAAACTCAGTGCTCAATAATCTTATAGTAAATAAATTAGATAATAAAGGAAATTTGTACCTTTGTACCATTACACCACAAGGTACGCTTGAAACGTAGCCACAATGAAGTATATGTCAGTGATAACTATATACAGTCATTCTCAAAAAGGTTGCCCAGATGAAAAGACTACAATACTACAATAAAGTCACGTGATTCATTATGTAATCAATTTCTGCGAGCGGAACACTGCGAGTTGATACCAGCGCCATTACATTCAGTTCTCACAATGTCGTGTACTTTTGCATCTCAAATTGAAATTCCACGCGAGGAAAATGAAGGTTTATCATGTAATTTCAAAACTCATACGACAAAAAATGATTATCATAGCTGGAAAGAGCTAGTTGAAATTAGTAAAAATGTGAAGTTTGGAAAAGATCGCTCCACAAATTGCGAAGATATGAATTTTCAAAAATCGAAATTTTATATGAAAACCTTTGGAAATTACGGCTTGGAGGCAACTCTTGCAACTCTTGGAGGCAACTCTTTAAGCAGTGACAATCACATTTTGTGAGGTGGGCACCCTGTATAACTGACCGTATTTATTGATATATCATTAATAATAATTGATTGACTTCCCTGGATTAGTTAGCTGTCTCTATAGCAGTCATGGTGTCAGACAGTATAAGCTACAATGACTTGATCATTCAGTGATGATAATTTAGGAAATTTCGACTTAATAACCACGTCACATAGATAGCACTCGTATCATAAGTAATTTGTTGGCATTAAAATGTGTTTACGCGTTAAAAATAACAACAACGCACTAACTTTGCTGTAGACTACATGCACTCGAGCAGAATCGTGCGTCATTTAGGTTGTTTAAAGTACTTTCTGAAGTTCGCTTTGTATTACAATGAACTTCAACTTGAATGACCAGAGCCTGTTTCTTTCTTCCATTATTAAAAGTGTACACGTTTGTAATTGAAGCGAGTATAAGTTTACGTTAAGTGTACTGATATTTACTTACCGTGCACATTGGATACACGACTGACAATGAACACAGCCACTAATAATACCACCACCGTGCGCTTATACACTACCATAGTGTTGTGAAATCATTCCTGTTCTACCTTTATGAGCCATGATTTCTTCATCAAATCAGTAACGCTACAAAACAAGGATTCGTATCTTGTGTGAACGTAGGTTATGAGGTTCTAGTGTTAATGTGTTTTTACTAATCCTAGGGGAGCTTATATAAGCTCACACAAACAAAGGCAGTGGATTAGAACAATAGTCTGTTGAAAACCGCCAGCATCAATTGGTCTTTTTTAATATTCATTGACGTCGAGCATTAATTGTTAGCGGTCACCATGGAAACTGCAATAGGGTTGTGACATGGTTAAGCTTACTATTATTACAGAGAGATGTATTTTTGCTCACCTCATTTGCGAGAGAATCAGTGTACATTTCTCGCTAAAATCGCACAGGGAGCCCAAACTCTACAATTTTACAAAATCTGTGGATTTTGAGAAGAAATTTACTAGTAAATACTTTTCCATTAAAGATAATTTTTATTTCCGCTTTTCGACAAAACATTCCCGCCATACCGTACAACGTACAACAAAACCAGGCGATCACGTGTTTACCAAACATTTTAACAGTTTTTTGATCGATGAAATAAAAGTTTAAAAAACTTTTGTGCTAATTTTTCTTCCAAAAATGTCGTCAATCATACTAACTGATGACATCGAAAACATGCAAAAGGATGGAGAAATACAAGTTCAAAGCAGAAATTCTTGAAATATTCGACAATAGCGAGGAAAACATTGAAGTTGTTTTGGCGAGTTATTGTCAGGACGGTTTGGTTTTCGCCTGCTGAATGACTTTCAACGTGGATATTCACAGTTTTACTATTACCAGGCAGTTCTAGACATAAGGTTGAAGATTTTGTAATCAGGCATGGTAAATATTGAAGACTGATGAGTTGACACTGATTAATGAACGTTTATCGAACGTTTTGTTTTGTATACTGCAACCTTCCTCGGGGATGGAATGATCGAATGAATGAATGAAAACCTTTATTTAAAATTCAGGGTAGTTCTGTCAGCAATAAATGGAAAAACGGCTAATGTAAATTTAATTTCGATAAAACTAATGGTTCATTAATCAGTGTCAATCAGTTCGAGACATATCTGGTTCTTTTTCTCATAATTTGGTACACATCCTACAGTTGTCATAATCTTCGAAATGATATTTGTTTCGCGTGACTGGTGAGTTTTCAATATATCATTTGTTTGTTTTAGACTTAGTTTGAAAATGATTTGTATTCGTTCGGAGATAGAATACAAAATATATTTGTTTGCTTTAACCAGGGTGCTCCCTGTTTTTACTTAGTTCAAGTCCGCTTTTGTAGAGTTTGGGCTCCCTGTAGCTAAAACTATGCAGTGATTCGATCATCCCTAAAACCTTATCCCAACTACATACATTATTAACTATGATACAACGTACCATACATCAACATTGTCTTCATTGCGATCCTTGGTTAGTTTGAAGCAAACAAAATAAAATGTTCCTTTACAATATACTTTTTTTCTTCTTCTTCTGCACGCGTTAGTTTTAAATTGGCTTGGAAACCTTTTCACCGAACGAACGATAAAGATTACAGATTCTAGCTAACCAGTGACTAGTTTAGCATGGAGTCTGTAATTCAGCAACCTTTTGATGTAAGAACATATTAACTCTGCATGGCAAGTACGAATGGAAACCTCAAATCAAGACAATTATTAAAGCTGAACGGTTTTATTCACATCAGGCGCGCGCAAACGGATCAGCGCGCGCCAATTTTGAATCAGAGGATATTGCCGATTGCAAAAACGAGTGAGAGCCTGGGCACTAATCAACTGCGCGGGGACTGGGCGATGGCCAATCTTCATAACAATGTCCAGACCTGTTGGGCTTTATTACTATAAAGATGGGGATAAAACAGAAAATGGCCAACACCCATATCCCTACGACATAGCGGAAAAAAACTGCAAAACTGCTGGTTTTATACAGTTTTCATTAACTGGCAATAATACATCAAAAACTGCAATTGATACATTTGTGCTACCATTACTCAAAACTTGTGGCAAAATCGTATTAACTTACAGTGAAGCTTCTCGGAGATATTTACGAAAATGATGGTTTTTCTGTTGATCAAAATGTTACCTCTCTCAAAGTACAAGGCCTTATATCTCTGAGACCCATTCACTGAATTTGGGTGGCATTTGACGTTTTGTTATTTGAGCATAAAAGGGCTTGTATACAAAATATTGAGCACCTATAGGTTGTTAAAACAACCTATCGGTGTCCTTATTAGAAGAGGCTACAAAACGTTTAATTTTTCCGCTCTCAGCGTTTATCCCTACGATGGTCCCGTAAACCGTCTTCTTTCTTGGCTTGAATTTCGAAGGACATAGTGTGGCTTTACATCTAAAGATGGCAATAGTCGTCACAGTGAACATACTCACTGTAGAAGTGATAGGAGAACTGTATATGAGAGATTTCACAAGGAATTATTGCTTTTCCATATTGCATGTACCAAAAAATAAATAACACTATAAATACTAAATGTTAATTCTGCGATGCTCAAGTTCGCTGTAAAGTACTCAAAAGGTGCTCTTGGTTTGGTTTTGTGATGCTTGATCACTAGAAGAACAAGCGAATTTCCAACGATTCCCACCACAAAGATGATAACGTTTACGGCCAGCTTGACTCTCCATTGCAAAGAATGAAAAGTAGATGGTATATTCGTGGTGTTGGGGCTGCTGTTATTTCTCCAATACGTTTCTCCAAATGAGCTAGCGCTTCCCACGATTCCCACCAGAACGGCGCGTATAGCGTCCAGTTGACTATCCTGATAGAAAACGAGAACGAGTAGTCTAATTGTTTTAGCATAAACCATCCAGTAGGTCAGTAAAAATTACAGAAACAAGCAACAGACAATAATTCGTCGACAAACTCCTCCAAACCATGAGCAAAACGCGACGACGAAGCCGCCATTTTGTTTGTTTACATCTACTCAGGGTCTACGAACTGATAGACCACTAGTAGCGAACCAATCAGATTGCTGGATTTGCGATAGACCATTCGATGGTTTATACTAATGTCTATTAGTCTAGTACTAACTATTTCACGGGTTTATTGCAATCACTCTAGTAGTAGCAGTAGTAGTAGTAGTAGTATAGTAGTAGTAGTAGTAGTAGTAGTAGTAGTAGTAGTGTAGTAGTAGTAGTAGTAGTAGTAGTAGTAGTAGTAGTAGTAGTAGTAGTAGTAGTAGTAGTAGTAGTAGTAGTAGTAGTAGTAGTAGTAGTAGTAGTAGTAGTAGTAGTAGTAGTAGTAGTAGTAGTAGTAGTAGTAGTAGTAGTAGTAGTAGTAGTAGTAGTAGTAGTAGTATAGTAGTAGTAGTAGTAGTAGTAGTAGTAGTAGTAGTAGTAGTAGTAGTACTGTAGTAGTAGTAGTAGTAGTAGTAGTAGTAGTAGTAGTAGTAGTAGTAGTAGTACTGTAGTAGTAGTAGTAGTACTGTAGTAGTAGTAGTAGTAGTAGTAGTAGTAGTAGTAGTAGTAGTAGTAGTAGTAGTAGTAGTATAGTAGTACTGTAGTAGTAGTAGTAGTAGTAGTAGTACTAGTAGTAGCAGTAGTACTGTAGTAGTAGTAGTAGTAGTAGTAGTAGTAGTAGTAGTAGTAGTAGTAGTAGTAGTTGTAGTAGTAGCAGTAGTACTGTAGTAGTAGTAGTAGTAGTAGTAGTAGTAGTAGTAGTAGTAGTAGTAGTAGCAATAGTAGTAGTAGTAGTAGTAGTAGTAGTAGTAGTAGTAGTAGTAGTAGTAGTACTGTAGTAGTAGTAGTAGTACTGTAGTAGTAGTAGTAGTAGTAGTAGTAGTAGTAGTAGTAGTAGTAGTAGCAGTAGTAGTAGTAGTAGTAGTAGTAGTAGTACTGTAGTAGTAGTAGTAGTAGTAGTAGTAGTAGTAGTAGTAGTAGTAGTAGTAGTAGTAGTAGTAGTAGTAGTAGTAGTAGTAGTAGTAGTAGTAGTAGTAGTAGTAGTAGTAGTAGTAGTAGTAGTAGTAGTAGTAGTAGTAGTAGTAGTAGTAGTAGTAGTAGTAGTAGTAGTAGTAGTAGTAGTAGTAGTAGTAGTACTGTAGTAGTAGTAGTAGTACTGTAGTAGTAGTAGTAGTAGTAGTACTGTAGTAGTAGTAGTAGTAGTAGTAGTAGTAGTAGTAGTAGTAGTAGTAGTAGTAGTAGTAGTAGTAGTAGTAGTAGTAGCAATTATTGACGTTATTACTGGTGCCCAGGCCAAAGGCCGCACGAGTCTAAAATTGCAGCGCGTATTTTTTTTTTCTTCTTTTTTTTTTCTTCGTCGTATTTCCATGTCGAAAGTTGACTCGTCCACAGTCGCGCTCAGCACATTGGGCCGTCGATACATACCGGTCCACATGCCGGACTTCAGTCAACTCGATCGCCTCCAAAACACTTTATTTCGAAGCCTAGATGAAAAATCGACACATGCAATACAGATGTTAATCAATCACTGGACTTTACTTATTGAATACATTTTACTTACATTACCGCAATAATAATTTTATTCCAAACTAGGTACATAGGATAAAGTACATTTACTTATAAATTCAAAACGTACAGTAACATAAACTATAGAATATAACTATCATATAAAGAAAGAATATCATAACAATATTTTGCTGTTATTTTCATGATAGAATTGTCATGTATATTCTAGCCTCCTATGCAGACTTTGTGTAGCGCTTCCGGTTCCCGTTATTCCTCCTCTGCGTCTGCTCAGACTCGAACAACATTCCTTTCTACATTGTTTTCTATCAACCAATCAAATTGCTAGGTGATATGCAAATGTTTCATTTTCCCACGTTTGTAAATGTATCGCCAAAGAAAGTCTTAAATTTGACACTATACTGCAAGAAAGAGGAATCTAAGAAAAACCGTACAAGCCTGAAGGATATTTGGTAGAAGAGTCTGTTGGATATTCCCTCTATATTAGAAAGACTTGATGGATTAAAAGACCTTGCCGACTACACTTAGAACTTATTTCAGCTTTTAGTAGAGTGGTTCAAGTTTCAAGATGGTCGAGGGAGGGAGGGGGAGGGAGTCTGTAATTTTTCTATCTATAGTAGGGGAGTGAAGCCTTATTTTTAATCATATATCAACCCCCTCCTGATAATTATTTCACAGTCCCTTATTCCCAAAGGTTTTGAATTGGGTTAAAGAATGTAAACATTGCGTTAGCCGAATTGGTCTATTGCCGGTTATTTGTGAATAACCAAATGTTGCTTTTTAGGTAATTCCCTTAAAATAAATTTAGCCAATTACTTTGTTCTGAAACTTTGCATGAACATTAATTATGTAATGAACATTTAAAAACTGCAATAAAACGAGGGGGTCACCAACATTCTCGTTTTCGCACTCGCCAGTACTCTTCTAATATACCGGAAGTTAATTGTAATCAAAAACCTTTATTCTCAGTTCAAAATACAACAGAACGTACTGAAATCTTTTTTCCGTCTGAGTTTGTGCAATGCAGTTGAACTTCCGGTTGCGACCGCTCTCGTAAGCGACCACCTTTCGATCCTTAGCGACCACAAAGTTTGACATTTTGGGTGGTCGCTTATGGGAGGTTCGACTGTATTTTTTTCCACCTTTATAAAGTTGTGCACGGTGAAGGATTGCTCAAATTTTTTCCCCTTTGCCTTGCCCAGAAATCGCACGCTTGAACTATTCTCATCAAAAATATTTGAACATTTATCCAATAAACTTTCCTTCATATTTTGACGTAGAACCGATTTTATTTAAAATCTCAAATAAAAAAATGGGGGTCACCGTTCTCGTTTTCGATTTATTTTGAAATTGGTTATATCTTCGTTCTATGAACTGTAATATCACTGTAATCTAGTGGATTTACTGTATTCAATTTTAATTCACTGATTACATGTGTTCAGACGTTGGGCTTCCTGTGCTAGGCTTGTCGGGGGAGGAGTGGTAGTGACGGTAATCCCACAATGCATTGTAAGCGACATTGTAAGCTAATTAGCGAGTGAAACCTTCTAGAATTTTTAGAATTTATGCTGTCTTTCTACAATGCTATCCTAAAATGCTATCCTGTACTTGAACATCTATGTCAGTAAGTATCAATAACTACTTTAGTCTTATCTTTGTAAGATAATAATGCTATTTTGAGCGCCTCAATCCTTTATTCAGCCAAATATTCGAAGCTTTAGAATTGTGAAAATGGCGGCAAAACTGAAGCTGAGTTGAAGCGAACATTTCGTTGTTGATGTGTTTTGGCTTCCAATTGCTTGACGATTTAATAGTTGTCGTTGTATTATTCCATAACAGTCCCGACCACCGAATACCAATACCAACCGCAAAGGCAAGGGGTTTTTAAAACCTAAAAGATGCAAAGTGACCAACACTCGACTGCAATGTGTTCAGTTGTGGACATCCCTGACGATATTCGTCTCTATTTCATGGTAAGTCTTTATAGTTTATTGTAATTATGGTTTATTGTTTGTGAAGAAAGTTTGCTTTAAGTTTCGGAACTTTACAATTCATGCTAATACGTTCATCATGTACATGTACAATATGGCACTTCACGCTTTCGTCCGCCATTTTGAATTGGTGGAAACGCGCGGAAATGTATAGAAATCTGGATCACTATGACTTTCCGTAACTCCGCTCGATTTCGTTGGATTTTCAAAATTTAAACTTCGATAATCAGTAGGCATGCATGCAAGTTGTCGGACTAAAATAAGACCAAAAATGTAGGTGTTATGGCTTCTTTGTTTTTTTCATCTAGTGTTTTGTTTGGCTTAATGATGTTGATTTCATTTAAAAACTGTTCCTTTCTAAACTTTGAGAAATCCCTACAATATTGTTTGCTGTTTTTGGTAGTTTTGTCAATGTCCGATTAACAGGTAGATGATCTGATATTTCAACAGTGGCTATTCCAGATATGTTTTGAGATGTGGGTACATTAGTATATATATGTGATCTATAAGAGTTGATGTGTGATTAGTTATCCTTGTGGGTTTGGTTATAATTGGCATAAGACCACTGGTGTATAGCATATTTATATATTGTTCAGTTTGAGAATGTGTATTTATTCGAACATTTTTTTAAATTGAAATCTCCGTCTGCGTCTCTTCTTCTTCGTTATATTTGAGAAGTAAATTCTTTGAGATCACATTTAGGGTGCCTATAAATACAACCAACAATTGTTTGCTTTTGAATATTTTCATGTTCGATTTGTGATCAACAGGATTCTACCAACTCCGTATTAAATTTTATATCTGGTCTGTGGATTGCCTTCAAGTTGTCATCTATGTAAAGAGCTGCACCACCACCATTAGTTGGAGAGTCGGTGTGAAATAATTTGTATGATTTTATGTCAACATTTAGTATTGAAAGCTCATTCAGTTTTGTTTGAGTGATACCTAGTACATTTGTATATCCTGTTTATGGTCTAATGAACATAGAATTTCTTCTAGGATGTTTAAATTTTTTCATAAACTCCTAATATTGCAATGGAGAAGTGTGAATGATTTTGGATCTGTTAAG
The DNA here is from genome assembly GCA_033675265.1 of Actinostola sp. cb2023. NCBI lineage: Eukaryota > Metazoa > Cnidaria > Anthozoa > Actiniaria > Actinostolidae > Actinostola > Actinostola sp. cb2023. The sequence goes on from JAUJYZ010000929.1 coordinate 429,192, forward strand.
TTTGGAGGTTGGATAATTAATCTGAATGGGGGTTTGTTAGCATTTTAATCAGGATCACATTCATCAGTTTTATCAGGATTCAAAATTAAGTTGTAAAGATCAACATTATTGTTATTTGGCCAATCAGAGCTCCTACTATAGGAATCATTAATTTCTGTGCTAGATATTCAATGGAAAGGCAAATTACTTACGATTTGTTGTTGATTCGCCATGTCAAATTAGCATACCTTACATTTGAATTACCAGGATAAACACAACTCCGTTTATCAGAACTGTGCCATATTATCCACGTAATCCTCGAACTGTTCATATGTTACAAAGGACGAAGACGGTGAATAGTCCGATGCTCTTAGTAGAATTTTCCCGTTCATAGTCCAGATATCTTTGTAGTTGTGTTTAATCATTTCAACTCCAATATCTTCCCAATATAGTCTCTTCTAAACTTATATGCTGTGAGGTTCTCGTTGATGTGGATGGCGGCTTTGTGACTAATGTCACTTGATCCAGGCTCTGTTCATACAGTTGGTATATCTTTTGTTTTCTTTACTTTGAGTTTCCTGCGCTTTCTGTAAATAAGATCTTTCATCTCCCGTCTTGTGAAATTTTCGATATTTTACCTTTTTTAAGCCTGTGTGCTATTGAAATGTCATATTCTTCAAGTTTGACATTAAAAAAACCTATACATGTAAAATATATACTCGACTATTTTGTCTATTGTAGTGGTCAACTCAAAAGTCTATGCTACTTTGACCACTACACACATTTACCTAATATTTAAAATGTCTATTCGCCTGAAGATTTTCAAAATTTTATCTTACTATACCACTTTGTATAATTAAATAGTGTGAATAAAGAAAACTGAAACTCCCTTTTGCAAGTCAATCTTCTTTTCACGGATGTATCTTAAAATTTCGAGCGAATTTGCATATTTAGGTCATCAATAACAAAGAAAACATATTTTCTAAAATGGTAGGTTTTTAAAAATCCAACGAAATCGAGCAGTGACAGCAAGTCAAAGTGATCCAGATTTCTTTAAATTTCTGCCCTAATTCAAAATGGCGGACGAAAGAATGAAGTGGCTTATTATAAAGATTTCCAACCTCGTCCCCAGGGCCCTCTCTTCTCGCTATTTTCAAAATGGCGGACACTCGAGAGAAGACCCTGGTGTAGACTGAACTAAATCTCATTTTGATTGGATAACACAACAAGCCTTCTAATTGGTCCATATCGAAGGTTGCTAAATATAGCATAAATTAAAATTCGAATCACATCGAGTGAATATAGTTTCAACGGATAGTTCTTTTCTGGTCCCAAATGTATCGAATTAGGAAGACCAAAGCCGCTGCAAGTGATGTGTGAGTGTTATCAAAGCATTGAAATGTCATTAGGAACATGAAAAAGTCCACCGATCAAGATCGTTTACCGTAAAGCAAGGTTTAATATACGAGCAAGACTACTGACGCATACGGTCACACGGCAAACTGATAATTATATTATTGTCGTTCTGTTTACATAAATTTGCTAGTGCTTTTGCTCTTGAGTTTTGCAGTATGTGACATGTTAATCCACGTCAACATGTTTTGTACTTTAGCGGTTTAGATGAAAGGTGTTTGTATACAAATAGCAGCACTTGTTTACAGCGAATAAACTGTCGATCTGACCTGTTCAGTTGTTAATGTGTCTCATTAATTACACTTCCGAACCCCTGCTTTTCAAATAGCCAGAATTGTTCCAGCTTAGAAAGTGATTTTATTTATTATTTGAGGCAAAACAATCGCAACATCAACGAACCGTATTTTCTTCAGTAACTCTTCACAAGGCCCTTTCGATTACTTTCGGCCATAAGGAAAATGGCAGCCTGGGTACGAACCTCCAAGATTCTTGGAGACACGTGACCAGCCTACACCAGGGTCTTCTCTCGAGTGTCCGCCATTTTGAAAATAGCGAGAAGAGAGGGCCCTAGGAATGAGGTTGAAAGATTTCTAATCATAGCCTATCCTTATTTTTATGTTGTTGTTTTTTACCTAAAAGTGGTCCATTGCTGCATTTTTGGTGATAATAATAATAATGATGCTATAATAGTGATGCTATTTAATTGAATGATTAAATAAATTATAACAAATTGTTAAAGTCATGGTTTAGCATGTTTTTATTTAACTCATTCTTATAGATTTTATGACATTGTCTTACTTCAGCAGCTTTAACATGTGGTAAGAACATGCTATACCTGCACCAAGTTGCATCAACTGACTTTCACCAAGCAAATATGGATAGATAAATCTATGGGTTTCCAACAGACTGACAACGATACTTTTTGTTCTGTTTCAAGGTAGTATATTTTTCAATGATATATATATATATATACACTTTAGCTGTATGTAGTTTTATTTTATAGACAACCACTGGATATGAGCAAGTGTGTGCTCTGATTGGCTACTTTACTAGAAGTTGGAGATTTTCAACAATGGCAGACTGGTTTTGCCGAACTAAAAATAAAAACAAATGTTATGGTTCTCACAATTCAGTGGTTGTCTATATAATAAAACAATCAGCCATGTACGGCAAGATTGAGTGGAATAATTAGTGTTAAATGTATGGTCTTGGTGGTAGACCTTCCTATGTTATGCATTTTAAATCTATGTGTTGTACAATGTATATATAATTTCCTTCTGCTCCACTGCCTTCTCCAGTCCCACCGTCGGCTAGATTGCAGAATACCACACCACAAATTTAAATGACAAAGGTTTCTTTTGTTCATAATCATCGTTCTTCAAATAAGCCGACAGTGGTTTCCCTTTTAAGGCTGTTTAATCCCCCTTTTATTCCCCTTTATATGCTCAAAACACATCCTCCAACACATGAACATATCAGTTTTCTGGAAAGCAAACAGGACAAATGTTGCTTGATTTTACATTTGCAATATGAAGAATCAGTGCCATCAATATGTTTGAGAACACAGATTAAGACCTCCTACAAGTAAATTTTAACAAGTGAAATTATTTATTGGAGGTCCATCGCAGAATATGCAAGAATAGCTTCTTGAGTGCTCAATTTTTTGGGACATGTATTTGTATTAGTAAAAAATATTCTCAATGCGATGCAAATTGTTTCTGAACAATTCTGAGACAACTACAAAGTTATTGTAATAATTGTATTTCAATAGATGTCATTTCAGTCCTTGTGAGGATATTTTCATCAGCTGAATTGTGTATTACAACTTCATTGGCGAAATATATGTGTGTAATAGAAATGGTCCACAAAAAAGTGGTACACAAACTATCGCTCTAGGAAAATCTAGGTAATTCATTCGTCGGTTCGTTTTCTTGTTAAACAAACAAACAAACAAAACACAAACATTTTAGATATAATTTCACACAAATGAAAATACTATTAAACTTCCCCTTGGTGTTTAAGCTCAAAAAGAGCTAACTTTCGTGCATGTACGTTAACTATAGACCCAAATATGTATGTCATATTTCGGTATGTTTGTTGTTTGCTGGCTTCAACTTCACATTCAAAGTGATGCACTTTCCGATCGCACTGGACTATAATTCGGGCTTAGAATTCTTTTGGTTTTGAACCATTAGGACCCAAGGTAATATGATTGTGCACGTTTTGTAGATTAATGTGTGTATTAAAGTGCTACTATGATGAAATTCGTACTGTTGCTAAATCAATTATTTATTCGTAAAATAGTCATTTTAGCTCCAAGATAGCAGTTTTAGTTGTTTTTAAGTCGATATAAGAATAAAGGAGTGAAATATTGGACTCTCAAAACAGGCAATATGTCCGCCATTACTAAATCGTGTTCCTACGAACAATAGACTGTGACGTCAGTTTCTCAATGTGAATGCGTCGCTTCACGGCTTTCTGCACTGTATTTTTAGTTTAATTATGATTTAAACATTTGAACAAGGAACAGTGTCTTGAATCGCCAAAAACTCGCAGTGTTGATGCGTGTAAATTAGCCATGTGACGAATTTGCGAAGAACGATGTTGAGAAACTGACGTCACTTCTATTGTACAATTAGTCACCGGCCAGGAACCAGTTTGAATAATGGCGGGCTTGAAATTTGTACAAAATGTGTACATTTTGTGGGAGTTATTTTTATCGTAACGAAAAACGGTTTGGATAATGTTAATAAACATACTACCGGGATACTAAAAATTCAAAAACATCAACTTCGCAAAATTTCATCATAGTAGCACTTTAAGGGCACAAACCTTGGTTTTGGTGCTACAGTGGAAAACAAACAAAATATTTGGGATCACCAATTTGCTTTCAATGCTTTGAATTGTCAAAAATGTTAACCCTTTTGATAAAAAAAGAAGAGTAGGAAGGAAGAAATTCGCCGGAACAATATGGAAATCGTTTATTGTTCAATCATGTACAAAGTCAAATTAAGGCAATAAATGTATTATAGCTCAACAAAAAAATAGGGCCCCGTTTGGGACCATGTGTCTACTGCGATAATACTAGTAGAGTATGGCATAATAAAAAGCTGTCTTTAATTATATTTCTTGATTTTCAGCTATTGAGTGATTGAATTATTGTGATCGAATACCAGACTATATATCAATATATGATGTAGATTGTGGAGTTGTTATACAATTTTGCTTCCGCCGTATAATAGAATTTTTCATAACTAGGCATAGCTTTCATAGACAAGAAGGTGACTTGTGTTTGCACTCGACGAAGTGGTTTGTTTGTCTGGGATCTTTGACAATGTGAAGGCATCTCATTCCTCCATAAATGGCATTAGCTGCTTAATTATCTTTCGAAAGAGCCAAGATATCCTCAAACGAGGCCAATGACAACAATAATAATATCCTTACCAGGCTCAATTATCCCATTGCTGGGCTCATAATTCCACTTTAACACTTGTCATCCGCATCGATCGGAGAGTTATGGTTGTGGTGATATTTCGGCTACAACATGTGTCTTGAAAACGTCAAAATATCTGAAATATTCTCGATATAGACAAACCTTACACAGTCTGCTTTCAAGTAGACTATAGCGTGTCTAGTTAGTGAAGGCAATAAGTGAGAAAACATGTGATTTAAAAGTCGCTTTATACTTGGCAGTGGAGAACATGAGTTTAGTGTTTTTCCAGTCAGATGAACGTCACATGTTTACGAACATTCAAGGTAGGGATCGGCAGAATATATCAGTATTCTTATTGAATCCGATTTGATGGATGAAGTCGGGAAGAGTTCCGAGTACACAAAGTTCCTTCCGATTATGCAACATACTTTCTTTTGTTTACAAGGACACTCTTACAGACATCGGGATATAATTCATGTCAGCAACCATGCATAGAACAAAAGCAGGAGTAAGTAATTATACCGGTAATGAAGTATTTTCCGACTAACAGAATGACATAGTGTCTACTGCTTCTGAAAGCAGTAGACACAATGAATCAATCTGCTATTATTTACTCTATTGCATGGCAACAATTGTTTAACATCAATCAGAGAAATTATATGATCTACATCACAGAATTGAAATTAGATATTTTTTTTATATATTTGAAATAAGTTTTGATTTTAATAGAATCAGACCATGATGTTATATGTTGAGACTAAATGTGTTCCTTTGGTCATTCATATAGTTTGAATAGGAAAGTAAATGCAAGAAGATCTGTGTTCAGTTTTATGATATTTTGATATTGCCGTTATAATCCAGTAATTATTGTCTGCAGCAGTGGTTACTGTTTTTTAGCCAAATATATCGAAATATTAAGATATTTAACTCATATTTTCTGGTTTTGACTTTTCTAATATGAGACTAATCATTAACCTATGAGCTAGTGTTGCCATATTCAGCTTTTAACAAATCTCTTTTCCAAGTTCAAGTAAAGACAACAGATCAAAATAAGAGTCTGAAATCTCCCCAGGTCGAATGCCAGAATCCTGTTGGACATTTTGAGATTAGTGTAAATTTCGTTTCAAACAATCATAAAATGTGCAATACATTTTACTTTAATGTTCAAATATATTCGATCAGAGAGTGACATAGAACTAAATACAGCATCGATCACGAAAGATACAACATGTTCTGGTACTGTCAATTTTGAAAGCACAACAAATTCAGCCCAAACGCGTTCCTCATCATTTCTTCGTCTGTACTGAGTAATCACTTCGAAATCGACTTAGAGGAAGTTGAACGACTACAAAGCAACATCTCGATAATGATCTACATCACAGAATAGAAATTTGATTACATAAATAATTATTTAAGAAAATATTTGATTTTAATAAGATGAGACCAAGGTGTTATAATATAACTGGTCGTTACATTTGTAAGTGAATGCTGCAAGTTGTAACAATTGATAAGTATATGAGGTAATCTTAAAGAAGACAATCATATAATATTTATGAACAATTTTGTTTTGATGTTTATGCACAGCAGTATTTTAGTCCAGCTTGAATCAGTCGATAGAAGGTAAAATAAAGTATTTGCCATCGATCGTAGATCGAACTTTCACGGCTTTTACTCCATTAAATTACATTTAACATATAGTTGATTAAAAATTGAACATATAGATGTTTGGACGACCATATTCCTTTGTTTATTTTCTTGCACGTTTTCCACGTTCTTTGCACTTCCTTACCAAATATTTACTGTTTATAGTCGCTATGAAAGTGTTGAGTCTTCGATTTACTTGGCACATTTCTTTTCTGAGTATAAGCACATTGTATAGCCACCAAAGACCAAATAATTGAGTGTGTTCGAGTACCAAAGTAATGGTGCTATTATACCACCACTGGTCATCAGTATTGTGTACTCCGAAAATCATCTCCATTGTAGCCAGCATCAAACCATCTCAACACAGGAAGCCCAAGATAAGTTTTGCTGCCTGTTATGCCCACAGCTAGCAATAATATAATAACAAGTTCTTATGTAGCATATTTCACACTCATTATCATATTCATTAATAATTCATAAGAAAAACACAATAGAAATCACAACCGTGGCAGAGCTCGTATATCTGATACAAAATCGTCCTCATTTATGCCAACTTTAAGTTGGATTTTCTTGGCCAAAAGTACTGGTATCTTGAAAATTATAGTAGAACGTGATTTTATCCATATGTGGGTGTCAGTGTTGTATGAGATCTACAATCACTCGCCTTTGGCGCATGATTGTAGATCTCGTACAACACGGCCGCTCATAGTGTATCTATTACATACGGTTTACAATAGACAAATGACTTTTTCGGACTGCATATGATATGTGCCCATGGTGGCCGAGCAGCTTACAATCATGAGGAATCAGTATGTTATGTCTCCGATTTTGAAGTTGGCACGTTCTTTTATGTCCCCCATGTACAGGTTAGATTAGGGTCGGGAGAAAGGACCCACGGTTTAACGTCCTTATCTGAGAAGTCGTCAATGTCTAACCATTTGCAGATGTGATTACAAAGGCATCACCTTCTTCTCATTTATTGTGAAGATCCTGAGTATTGGTCCGGCCAGGGACTGAACCCACAACCTCCCGCACAATAGACCATTGCTCTACCAACTAAGCTAACCGGGTGGTGGTATGACTCAATGTGTTCCTTTGGGCATGCAGTTTGAATGGAAAAGCCAAAGCAAGAAATTCTGTGTTCAGTTTCATGATATTTTGATATTGTCGATACAATCCAGTAATTATTGTCTGCAGCAATGTTTACTGTTTTGTAGCCAATATATCGAAATATTGTGATATTTAACTCAAATGTTCTGGTTTTGACTTTTCACGTTCCCCATGTACAGGTTAGATTAGGGTCATGAGAAAGGACATAAGGTTTAAAGTCCTTATCTGAGATGATGTCATTGTCTAACCATTTGCAAATGTGATTACAAAGACAGCACCTTCTCCTAATTTATTAAAATAATTATACAAAACCCTCACTTTCGGCTTTGATAATATTATTTTGAAAAGACATTCCATTTGCCCTATAATCTGAGGATTGTGTATAGAAGGAGTGGTCATGCGTAGTGTTTTGGCTTTGACTTTGTCCCACTTTTGTGGCAGGACCACAATTTTTCAACTACATATACCAAATAGAAACGTCAGTAATAGAGATGATTTTGGAAACGGAACAGGATTGCAGGTGCATGTTACCTTAAGTGAGTGAGTACCAAGTTAAAAAGGAGCAATGATAGAGTTTGGAAATATGTTTCCATATGCTTGTCTTCTTCCTTTGGTACTTTGTAGTGGATCAAAATGTTTGAAAATTCAATGTATGCAAAGGAAATTGGTTATCCCAAAACATTTTTTGGTTTTCTACTGTAGTACTCAAAGCCAATGTATGTGCCCTTTTTCAATTGCATTTAATCTACAAAGCGTGCACAGTCACATTACCTTGGGTCCTAATGTTTTCACAGTACCAAACATATGTATGAGGCATGGATTTGCTCTTCTGTGTATCCCTTGAGCAAACGTACATGATTGGAGCTTGCTGAGCTTTCTGTTTCCCTGTCAGAAATCTCTCCATATTGCTTGCTAGTGTTGAGGAACATGTATTGAGAGAGGATACGCTGTGCCAGCTGATTTGAGATGGGTGTTGTTAGCTGGCTTACCAGATGTTGGTTAGTGAAGTACTAAGAATACGCATTTGGAGTGATTTGACATCTATGGTGAAGAAAGGGTAGTGACCAGTTCCAGAGTAGTTGATTCTGGAGGGGCAGACGATGCTCAGGGTATGGTTTGTATCCTTTATATACATATCGGTACATATAGGCATGTATGTATTTTGACAAGTGGGCCCATTCTTATATCTTGTCAAAATCATGCCTATATGTACCTGCATTTATATGTATGTAAAGGATACAAACCACACCCTGAGCATCATCTGCCCCTCCAGAATCAACTACTCTGGAACTGGTCACTACCCTTTCTTCACCATAGATGTCGAATCACTCCAAATGCGTATTCTTAGTACTTCACTAACCAACATCTGGTAAGCCAGCTAACAACACCCATCTCAAATCAGCTGGCACAGCGTATCCTCTCTCAATACATGTTCCTCAACACTAGCAAGCAATATGGAGAGATTTCTGACAGGGAAACAGAAAGCTCAGCAAGCTCCAATCATGCACGTTTGCTCAAGGGATACACAGAAGAGCAAATCCATGCCTCATACATATGTTTGGTACTGTGAAAACATTAGGACCCAAGGTAATGTGACTGTGCACGTTTTGTGGATTAATGTGTTTATACAGGGCACAAACCTTGGTTTTGAGTACTGCAGTAGAAAACAAACAGAATATTTGGGATCACCAAATTGCTTTGAATACTTTGAATTGCCAAAAATGTTAACCCTTTTGATAAAAAATCAGAGTAGGTGGAAGAAATTCGCCGGAAGAATATGGAAATCGTATATTGTTCAATCATGTACAAAGTGAAATGAAGGCAATAAATGTATTATAGCTCAAAAAAAGAGGGCCCCAATTGGGACCATGTGTCTACTGCGATAATACTAGTAGAGTATGGCATAATAAAAAGCTGTCTTTAATTATATTTCTTGATATTTGGCTCTTAAGAGAGTGAATTATTGCGATTGAATACCAGACTATATATCAATATATGATGTAGATTGTGGAGTTGTTATATAATTTTGCTTCCGCCGTATAATAGAATTTTTGATAACTAGGCATAGCTTTCATAGACAAGAAGGTGACTTGTCTTTGCACTCGACGAAGTGGTTTGTTTGTCTGGGTTCTTTGACAACGTGAAGGCATCTCATTCCTCCATAAATGGCATTAGCTGGTTAATTATCTCTCGAAAGGACCAAGATATCCTCAAACGAGGCCAATGACAACAATAATTATCCTTACCAGGCTCAATTTTCCCATTGCTGGGCTCATAATTCCACTTTAACACTTGTCATTCCTCATCGATCGGAGAGTTATGGTTGTGGTGATATTTCGGCTACAAAATGTGTCGAAAACATCAAAATATCTGAAAGATTCTCGATATAGACAACCCTTACACAGTCTGCATTCAAGTAGACTATAGCGTGTTAGTCAAGGCAATAAGTGAGAAAACATGTGATTTAAAAGTCGCTTTATACTTGGCAGTGGAGAACATGAGTTTAGTGTTTTTCCAGTCAGATGAACGTCACATGTTTACGAACATTCAAGGTAGGGATCGGCAGAATATATCAGTATTCTTATTGAATCCGATTTGATGGATGAAGTCGGGAAGAGTTCCGAGTACACAAAGTTCCTTCCGATTATGCAACATACTTTCTTTTGTTTACAAGGACACTCTTACAGACATCGGGATATAATTCATGTCAGCAACCATGCATAGAACAAAAGCAGGAGTAAGTAATTATACCGGTAATGAAGTATTTTCCGACTAACAGAATGACATAGTGTCTACTGCTTCTGAAAAAGCAGTAGACACAATGAATCAATCTGCTATTATTTACTCTATTGCATGGCAACAATTGTTTAACATCAATCAGAGAAATTATATGATCTACATCACAGAATTGAAATTAGATATTTTTTTTATATATTTGAAATAAGTTTTGATTTTAATAGAATCAGACCATGATGTTATATGTTGAGACTAAATGTGTTCCTTTGGTCATTCATATAGTTTGAATAGGAAAGTAAATGCAAGAAGATCTGTGTTAAGTTTTATGATATTTTGATATTGCCGTTATAATCCAGTAATTATTGTCTGCAGCAGTGGTTACTGTTTTTTTTTTAGCCAAATATATCGAAATATTATGATATTTAACTCATATTTTCTGGTTTTGACTTTTCTAATATGAGACTAATCATTAACCTATGAGCTAGTGTTGCCATATTCAGCTTTTAACAAATCTCTTTTCCAAGTTCAAGTAAAGACAACAGATCAAAATAAGAGTCTGAAATCTCCCCAGGTCGAATGCCAGAATCCTGTTGGACATTTTGAGATTAGTGTAAATTTCGTTTCAAACAATCATAAAATGTGCAATACATTTTACTTTAATGTTCAAATATATTCGATCAGAGAGTGACATAGAACTAAATACAGCATCGATCACGAAAGATACAACATGTTCTGGTACTGTCAATTTTGAAAGCACAACAAATTCAGCCCAAACGCGTTCCTCATCATTTCTTCGTCTGTACTGAGTAATCACTTCGAAATCGACTTAGAGGAAGTTGAACGACTACAAAGCAACATCTCGATAATGATCTACATCACAGAATAGAAATTTGATTACATAAATAATTATTTAAGAAAATATTTGATTTTAATAAGATGAGACCAAGGTGTTATAATATAACTGGTCGTTACATTTGTAAGTGAATGCTGCAAGTTGTAACAATTGATAAGTATATGAGGTAATCTTAAAGAAGACAATCATATAATATTTATGAACAATTTTGTTTTGATGTTTATGCACAGCAGTATTTTAGTCCAGCTTGAATCAGTCGATAGAAGGTAAAATAAAGTATTTGCCATCGATCGTAGATCAAACTTTCACGGCTTTTACTCCATTAAATTACATTTAACATATAGTTGATTAAAAATTGAACATATAGATGTTTCGACGACCATATTCCTTTGTTTATTTTCTTGCACGTTTTCCACGTTCTTTGCCCTTCCTTACCCTTCCCTTACCAAATATTTACTGTTTATAGTCGCTATGAAAGTGTCGAGCCTTCGATTTACTTGGCACTTTTTTTTCTGAGTATAAGCACATTGTATAGCCACCAAAGACCAAATAATATTCATTAATAATTCATAAGAAAAACACAATAGAAATCACAACCGTGGCAGAGCTCGTATATCTGATACAAAATCGTCCTCATTTATGCCAACTTTAAGTTGGATTGTCTTGGCCAAAAGTACTGGTATCTTGAAAATTATAGTAGAACATGATTTTATCCATATGTGGGTGTCAGTGTTGTGTGAGATCTACAATCACTCGCCTTTGGCGCATGATTGTAGATCTCGTACAACACGGCCGCTCATAGTGTATCTATTACATACGGTTTACAATAGACAAATGACTTTTTCGGACTGCATATGATATGTGCCCATGGTGGCCGAGCAGCTTACAATCATGAGGAATCAGTATGTTATGTCTCCGATTTTGAAGTTGGCACGTTCTTTTATGTCCCCCATGTACAGGTTAGATTAGGGTCGGGAGAAAGGACCCACGGTTTAACGTCCTTATCTGAGAAGTCGTCAATGTCTAACCATTTGCAGATGTGATTACAAAGGCATCACCTTCTTCTCATTTATTGTGAAGATCCTGAGTATTGGTCCGGCCAGGGACTGAACCCACAACCTCCCGCACAATAGACCATTGCTCTACCAACTAAGCTAACCGGGTGGTGGTATGACTCAATGTGTTCCTTTGGGCATGCAGTTTGAATGGAAAAGCCAAAGCAAGAAATTCTGTGTTCAGTTTCATGATATTTTGATATTGTCGATACAATCCAGTAATTATTGTCTGCAGCAATGTTTACTGTTTTGTAGCCAATATATCGAAATATTGTGATATTTAACTCAAATGTTCTGGTTTTGACTTTTCACGTTCCCCATGTACAGGTTAGATTAGGGTCATGAGAAAGGACATAAGGTTTAAAGTCCTTATCTGAGATGATGTCATTGTCTAACCATTTGCAAATGTGATTACAAAGACAGCACCTTCTCCTAATTTATTAAAATAATTATACAAAACCCTACACTTTCGGCTTTGATAATATTATTTTGAAAAGACATTCCATTTGCCCTATAATCTGAGGATTGTGTATAGAAGGAGTGGTCATGCGTAGTGTTTTGGCTTTGACTTTGTCCCACTTTTGTGGCAGGACCACAATTTTTCAACTACATATACCAAATAGAAACGTCAGTAATAGAGATGGTTTTGGAAACGGAACAGGATTGCAGATGCATGTTACCTTAAGTGAGTGAGTACCAAGTTAAAAAGGAGCAATGATAGAGTTTGGAAATATGTTTCCATATGCTTGTCTTCTTCCTTTGGTACTTTGTAGTGGATCAAAATGTTTGAAAATTCAATGTATGCAAAGGAAATTGGTTATCCCAAAACATTTTTTGGTTTTCTACTGTAGTACTCAAAGCCAATGTATGTGCCCTTTTTCAATTGCATTTAATCTACAAAGCGTGCACAGTCACATTACCTTGGGTCCTAATGTTTTCACAGTACCAAACATATGTATGAGGCATGGATTTGCTCTTCTGTGTATCCCTTGAGCAAACGTGCATGATTGGAGCTTGCTGAGCTTTCTGTTTCCCTGTCAGAAATCTCTCCATATTGCTTGCTAGTGTTGAGGAACATGTATTGAGAGAGGATACGCTGTGCCAGCTGATTTGAGATGGGTGTTGTTAGCTGGCTTACCAGATGTTGGTTAGTGAAGTACTAAGAATACGCATTTGGAGTGATTTGACATCTATGGTGAAGAAAGGGTAGTGACCAGTTCCAGAGTAGTTGATTCTGGAGGGGCAGATGATGCTCAGGGTGTGGTTTGTATCCTTTACATACATATAAATGCAGGTACATATAGGCATGATTTTGACAAGATATAAGAATGGGCCCACTTGTCAAAATACATACATGCCTATATGTACCGATATGTATATAAAGGATACAAACCATACCCTGAGCATCGTCTGCCCCTCCAGAATCAACTACTCTGGAACTGGTCACTACCCTTTCTTCACCATAGATGTCGAATCACTCCAAATGCGTATTCTTAGTACTTCACTAACCAACATCTGGTAAGCCAGCTAACAACACCCATCTCAAATCAGCTGGCACAGCGTATCCTCTCTCAATACATGTTCCTCAACACTAGCAAGCAATATGGAGAGATTTCTGACAGGGAAACAGAAAGCTCAGCAAGCTCCAATCATGCACGTTTGCTCAAGGGATACACAGAAGAGCAAATCCATGCCTCGTACATATGCTTGGTACTGTGAAAACATTAGGACCCAAGGTAATGTGACTGTGCACGTTTTGTGGATTAATGTGTTTATACAGGGCACAAACTTTGGTTTTGAGTACTGCAGTAGAAAACAAACAGAATATTTGGGATCACCAAATTGCTTTGAATACTTTGAATTGCCAAAAATGTTAACCCTTTTGATAAATAATCAGAGTAGGTGGAAGAAATTCGCCGGAAGAATATGGAAATCGTATATTGTTCAATCATGTACAAAGTGAAATGAAGGCAATAAATGTATTATAGCTCAAAAAAAGAGGGCCCCAATTGGGACCATGTGTCTACTGCGATAATACTAGTAGAGTATGGCATAATAAAAAGCTGTCTTTAATTATATTTCTTGATATTTGGCTCTTAAGAGAGTGAATTATTGCGATTGAATACCAGACTATATATCAATATATGATGTAGATTGTGGAGTTGTTATATAATTTTGCTTCGCCGTATAATAGAATTTTTGATAACTAGGCATAGCTTTCATAGACAACAAGGTGACTTGTCTTTGCACTCGACGAAGTGGTTTGTTTGTCTGGGTTCTTTGACAACGTGAAGGCATCTCATTCCTCCATAAATGGCATTAGCTGGTTAATTATCTCTCGAAAGGACCAAGATATCCTCAAACGAGGCCAATGACAACAATAATTATCCTTACCAGGCTCAATTTTCCCATTGCTGGGCTCATAATTCCACTTTAACACTTGTCATTCCTCATCGATCGGAGAGTTATGGTTGTGGTGATATTTCGGCTACAAAATGTGTCGAAAACATCAAAATATCTGAAAGATTCTCGATATAGACAAACCTTACACAGTCTGCTTTCAAGTAGACTATAGCGTGCCTAGTTAGTGAAGGCAATAAGTGAGAAAACATGTGATTTAAAAGTCGCTTTATACTTGGCAGTGGAGAACATGAGTTTAGTGTTTTTCCAGTCAGATGAACGTCACATGTTTACGAACATTCAAGGTAGGGATCGGCAGAATATATCAGTATTCTTATTGAATCCGATTTGATGGATGAAGTCGGGAAGAGTTCCGAGTACACAAAGTTCCTTCCGATTATGCAACATACTTTCTTTTGTTTACAAGGACACTCTTACAGACATCGGGATATAATTCATGTCAGCAACCATGCATAGAACAAAAGTAGGAGTAAGTAATTATACCGGTAATGAAGTATTTTCCGACTAACAGAATGACATAGTGTCTACTGCTTCTGAAAAAGCAGTAGACACAATGAATCAATCTGCTATTATTTACTCTATTGCATGGCAACAATTGTTTAACATCAATCAGAGAAATTATATGATCTACATCACAGAATTGAAATTATATATATATTTTTTATATATTTGAAATAAGTTTTGATTTTAATAGAATCAGACCATGATGTTATATGTTGAGACTAAATGTGTTCCTTTGGTCATTCATATAGTTTGAATAGGAAAGTAAATGCAAGAAGATCTGTGTTAAGTTTTATGATATTTTGATATTGCCGTTATAATCCAGTAATTATTGTCTGCAGCAGTGGTTACTGTTTTGTAGCCGAATATATCGAAATATTATGATATTTAACTCATATTTTCTGGTTTTGACTTTTCTAATATGAGACTAATCATTAACCTATGAGCTAGTGTTGCCATATTCAGCTTTTAACAAATCTCTTTTCCAAGTTCAAGTAAAGACAACAGATCAAAATAAAAGTCTGAAATCTCCCCAGGTCGAATGCCAGAATCCTGTTGGACATTTTGAGATTAGTGTAAATTTCGTTTCAAACAATCATAAAATGTGCAATACATTTTACTTTAATGTTCAAATATATTCGATCAGAGAGTGACATAGAACGAAATACAGCATCGATCACGAAAGATACAACATGTTCTGGTACTGTCAATTTTGA
The DNA here is from genome assembly GCA_033675265.1 of Actinostola sp. cb2023. NCBI lineage: Eukaryota > Metazoa > Cnidaria > Anthozoa > Actiniaria > Actinostolidae > Actinostola > Actinostola sp. cb2023. The sequence continues at coordinate 445,053 of JAUJYZ010000929.1, forward strand.
AAGCTCAACAAATTCAGCCCAAACACGCATTCCTCATCATTTCTTCGTCAGTACTGAGTAATCACTTCGAAATCGACTTAGAGGAGGTTGTATGGCTATGAAGCAACATCTCGATAATGATCTACATCACAGAATAGAAATTAGATTACATAAATACTTATTTAAGAATTTTTTTGATTTTACTAAGATGAAACCAAGGTGTTATAATATAACTGGTCGTTACATTTGTAAGTGAATGCTGCGAGTAGTATTTTAGTCCAGCTTGAATCAGTCGATACAACGTAAAATAAAGTATTTGCCATCCATCAAACTTTCACAGCTTCTACTCCATTAAATTACATTTAACATATAGTTGATTAAGAATTGAATATATAGATGTTTGGACGACCATATTCCTTTGTTGATTTTCTTGCATGTTTTCCACCAAACGTTCTTTGCCCTTCCCTACCCTACCCTTAGCAAATATTCACTGTTTATAGTCGCTATGAAAGTGTTGAGCCTTCGATTTACTTTATACGGTCATGAGAAAGGACATAAGGTTTAAAGTCCTTATCTGAGATGATGTCATTGTCTAACCATTTGCAAATGTGATTACAAAGACAGCACCTTCTCCTAATTTATTAAAATAATTATACAAAACCCTACACTTTCGGCTTTGATAATATTATTTTGAAAAGACATTCCATTTGCCCTATAATCTGAGGATTGTGCATAGAAGGAGTGGTCATGCGTAGTGTTTTGGCTTTGACATTGTCCTACTTTTGTGGCAGGACCACAATTTTTCAACTACATATACCAAATAGAAACGTCAGTAATAGAGATGGTTTTGGAAACGGAACAGGATTGCAGGTGCATGTTACCTTAAGTGAGTGAGTAACAAGTTAAAAAGGAACAATGATAGAGTTTGGAAATATGTTTCCATATGCTTGTCTTCTTCCTTTGGTACTTTGTAGTGGATCAAAATGTTTGAAAATTCAAAGTATGCAAAGGAAATTGGTTATCCCAAAACATTTTTTGGTTTTCTACTGTAGTACTCAAAGCCAATGTATGTGCCCTTTTTCAATTACATTTAATCTACAAAGCGTGCACAATCACATTACCGTGGGTCCTGGTGTTTTTACAGTATTATAGCTCAACAAAAATGAATCAATGTGCTATTATTTACTGTATTGCATGACAACAATTGTTTAACATCAATCAGAGAAATTATATGATCTACATCACAGAATTGAAATTAGATTACAAAAATAATTATTTGAGACATGTTTTGATTTGAATAGAATCAGACCATAATGTTATATTATCAGACTAAATGTGTTCTTTGGCCATTCATATAGTTTGAATAGAAAAGTAAATGCAAGAAGAACTCATATAATTTTTATCGAAAAAGCAAACAAATAACATTTCTTTCACTATGATATGCTTTATTCTCTAATAGTCAACCTCTGACTCTATGCTGTAATATCATGTAATGAATTTTTCTCATTCAGAATGGTGGTTGAATTAAATTGAGCATTAAGATGATTGGAAGTAGATCCAAGCAAACACTCAGTGTGTTAGCACTCGGTTGTTGTACATATTTGGCCTATGTAATTCATCAATTCTCATATGGAAATTAAGAGTACTTAATTGAAGAAATACATTTTTGATGGCATTACTTTAAATTGTTGCAAATGTTGATCCAAGCATTTTTTCGTCAATTTTAATATTCTCTGACCCTTGGATGTGTACAATTTTTATGTATATAGTAATTACATATATTATTTGTTTTATGTATATGTATGGTTTATTTAAAGAGGGTGACACGTGACAGCTTATGCCAATAACCCTGTTGCAATGACCCTGACCCTTACCTGTTGCAATGACCCTGACCCCTATGCCAATGTATATGTACCGTATTATTATTTATTATTATTATTATTTTCCTGTAATTTAAAATGCTTTTGAATGAGGTGTGGATTTATAGTACTTCCTCTATTGCTTTATTGTTGGGTGTGGTAAATTCGTCCGTATTGAAGTATTAGTAAAATTATCGGCCCAACGGTGTTGATCTAACCATAAACGGTCTTTATCACATTTATTGATCATTTTGAACAATGTTTGTCTGATGTATCTTCTTTGGTGATTAAGGCGACTCCAACATAATTGCGAGTGCATTCTGTGATTTTTTAAACTCGCTCGTATCGCGTCAAAAACACTCGGATATTTCTGCATTTAACACATGTAATAACTCAAACATCTAGGCTTTTAAGAGTGGATGCCAGTAAGGATCGAGACTAATTCTTCAACTCAAAAAATTCGAATTTAATTTTCTTTCACCATATCATTCCTTTCGATGACCTATTCTAGGGAAAAATACTAAAATGTTCCAGCGATTTTTATTTTAGGAGAAATTTCCAGTTTTTAAAAACCGGTCTGTCGACCGAACATTTTCGGCTAAATAATAAGCCAAATTTGAACAGTCGGTGTGTGTTCGCCTCTAGCTCTACAACAATGACATTCAGTACACTGAATAAACGTTTCATGGTCTTTTCTACTGCATAATTTATTTTTCTGTAACTTCTGTAGTTGTTTTTCAAATTTGGTTTTAAAAAGGTATACTGAGCGCCATGAACGGAACGTTGAAATATAGGCAATGTTTGAGATACGAAAAAGGAATCTGGTACATCAATTTTTGAAGAAAACGCCATGTCCCAGGAAAGCTTCACGTTTGCTCTATCAGATTAGAAAGTTTCCAGCTTGGGAATTCAATGTAGCATTTTTTTGAGAAATAAAACTATTAGGCTTGGGACTGCCAAAATTAGCATAATTTTCGTCCTGTGGCGGACATTTTTTCGTTAAAACACGTTAAAACTTTAATTTAATTCCAAAACACGACTATCTTGCACTTTTAGTTGCTCGCTGCCAACTGATAACAATCTTGGAGTTAATAAGAGTTATTTTCAACCATATTTGAGCTATTTCAGCCACATAAGCTCCTAAAATAGTGACAATTAGCATATTCATTGATCAAATATAAACACCGTTTCCGAAAATTGTGGTTCTTCACTCTAAAATGCTTAGAGTTTGCTCCAAATAAGATTTACAAACAATTGCACTGATTTCTAGTTCAAACTGGCGCTTTATCATGAAGAGTTCGGATATTTTGACACGATGCTCCACTTTGTTGACAAGCCAATTATGTAACGCAATGTAGCTGCTGCAAGTCACGCTACTGCCCTTCGAATATTTTTTTTGCGGCATGAAATAATTTTTTTTTAATCATAAAATATAATACTAAACAGAATTCATACTTGCTTGAATGGGTGGAATTTCGTATAAACGTCGTTTAAACAAAATTCGTATTTTGCTGTTATCTGATCGACCATCTATGCTAATTTTAACTTTTGCGAGAGTTATTTACGACCATCGAAACACAAACATTGTTGAAAATCATTCCTATTGACTCGAACATTGTTTTCCATCAGCAGCAATCAACTAAAAATGCAAGATAGCCGTGTTTTGGCGTTAGGTTTTGTGTTTGGATGACAAAAATGTCCGCCACAGGACGAAAATTATGCTAATTTTGGCAGTCCCAAGCATAATAGTTTTATTTCTCAAAAATGCTACATTGAATTCCCATGCTTGAAACTTTCTAAACTGATAGAGCAAACGTGAAGCTTTCCTAGGGCATGGCGTTTTCATCAAAAATTTATGTACCAGATTCCTTTTTCGTACCTCAAACATTGCCTATATTTCAACGTTCCGTTCATGGCGCTCAGTATACCTTTTTAAAACCAAATTTGAAAAATAACTACAGAAGTTACAGAAAAATAAATTACACAGTAGAAAAGACCAAGAAACGTTTATTAAGTGTTCTTAATGTCATTGTTGTAGTTCTAGAGGTGCACACACACCGACTATTTCAAATTTGGCTTATAATTTAGTCAAAAAAATTAAGTAGATAGACGGGTTTTTTAAAAACTGGAAATTTTTCCTAAAATAAAATTCGCTGGAACTTTTTAGTATTTTTCCCTAAAATAGGTCATCGAAAGGAATGATATGGAGAAATAAAATTAAATTCGAATTTTTTGAGTTGAAGAATTAGTCTCGATCCTTACTGGCATCCACTCTTAAGGGTGTATTCAAAATTTTATTTTTCATCACGTTTGCCGTTACGGGCCGATTTTCTAACAGTGGTTTTTCATAATATTGTCCTCCTGTTCGCTCAAAAATCGTACGATTTCTACGAAACTTTCTTGTTAAATAGATTGTCATAATTTTGTCTGCCGGGTTTAAAAAAAACCTCTCGACTGCAAGTTGCGTGGCCTAAAAACTGACCATAAAAATAATGCAGGGATTGTTTATGTTTAATTCACTTAATAATCTCAGATATCGTATTTTATCTGATATAAAACCACAAAACACTCCTGCACGTTTACTAAACTATCCTTAACACTGTCAAGTATGTCCTTCTTTAATACTATAATATACAGTTATAGTATTTCAGGCATTCTTGATTTCGGAGCTGCATTAGAAATTCCTGTGAAGGTGACAATAATTTGCTAATAATTTAAAATCAAAAAGATCCTGGTAGCAGAATTCACTCATACCCTGGTTGGATTGCGCTTGTACTTGCTTTGGATACAGTTATATGCTTGAAGAATTGGGATCCCTGTGGTAGTGTAATTTTTGAAGGCCGTGGCTGGAGTTTGTATACAAGTTTGATTTTTGCTTCAGGAATTGAAAGCCTCCATTATCTACCTTGTTCTTCAAATAATCAGGGTTTGAGTTCGAGTTAGCTGGGTTATATTTCTACTGTATTTCTCTGTATTGTAATTTGTGTTGTTGGGGTTCCTGTGGTATAATTAACCTAGGAGGACTGGGTCAATATGTTTGTGGCCAGAGTTTGCATATTCGAGTTTGATTTTTCGTTTCTAGAAAGCCTCCATTTTCTACCTTGTTCTTCAAATATGTGCTACAAATAAAGATTGATAGTTTGCATTTATTGGGTTTGGGTCAGTTAGTTTTCGAGATATTTTGTACTGAATGCAAAGACGTACAGCACATGCTGCAACAACACACAATGTGCTAATGCCTCAAGGACAGAACTGTGACTTTATACTCGTATTCTCTCACATGTTTGAATTATCCTAGATGTATCCAGAACTTGGTCAAGCTATCGTTTTAAAATTCGAATGCCCGACCAGATTGCAACAAAAATCTTATCAATTTTGGAAATCTTTCATATATATCCTTTTGGAGTTATTGGGATTCCTTTGCAAAATCAAATCCTTGTTTTTTCAAAATACCTCAAAGACAATCTGATAAACGCATCAAAAAAGAAGAAAAAATACGAAAAGAAGATTGATTCCTGTAATACTCAAACTCCCAAACTACAGTAAAGTTCGAGAAATTTCTGACACTGCAAGAAAAAAGTATGGGCTGCGGTGTTCTCAAAGTCCTGGGCATGAGTAACAAGTATATTTCTATAGCCAGTCTAATATTTTTCTTGATATTTGAACAATATTTGTTTTCAATAGCCTTGCACAGTAAATATATTAAAAAAAAAAACATTTCGATTGTTTGTTGAATAATTATTTTTTTGTAATTTTATTATGATCAGGCATCTACATGAAGGTTAGAACTGTTTCTCATGATGATCCGGTATGAGAAATGCCAGTAAATAAGTGAAAAATATTTTTTTGTGACCAATTTAAAATGAACAAGTTATTTTCCAACTAAGTGGAAAAGGAACTGTACTACTGGAGCTATACATAGAGCTAAATGTATCTCAACAAATCTTCATTGTGACCTTCAAGAAATCAAGAACACATTCCTGAATGCTGGATACCCCCAAAAGGTTTGTTTCCAGTAACCATTAACAACTTCATGGACAAGACAGTTAAAGATGAGACTTTGACTCCCGAATTCTTGTTCGAGGAGCGTAAAAAAAAGAAGAAGATTTACATAATCCTCCCATACTGCAAAAAGAACAAAGAAACGAGCAAGAAATTTCATCTCCAAGCTGAATGCCTTTACCAACTCCAAGTTCATCTTTATTATTTATCATCATTTGGAAAACAAGGAAAATCAGAAGCCTTTCTAACATCCGATATAATTCAGAGCCAGCACGACACCTTAGGGAGAACCCCAACTATGTTTTCAATTGGTTCATTCTTTGCTCCATAAATAATACTTTCAAGAGAAATATCACAGAAGGCCTCATTCTCCATCACTAAACAAACAAACGCAATGCTTTATTGCCCAGTTATTCCCTCAGGGAATTACTTAGTTTATAATCACTGAACAATACAGATCACAGCATTCCTGATGATGACTCCTTAGTCGAAAACGTTTGAACTAAAAAAAACCTTCTAAAGCCTTGTAAACTTTATAAAAAAATCTATTGTTCTTTCCAACTTTGTATTGCATTATTTCTGATTGACCATGTTATTGGAGAAATGAGAAACATGAGCAGTGTATTACATATAATTGTTCATTTTTGCAAGACAATAATGGGCCACCACATATTTTCTTCTGCTTGGGATATTTGTTAAATCTGTGTGGAATATGTTGCTTTGTTTTAATCAAGTACAATGACTTGAAAGAGGAATACACAATCTCCAAATATATTTCAAGAAAGAAGTCATAATTGAATGGGTGTATAAATATATCACAATAACTACATTGATGGTTTATGAAATACTTCTATACACATATAAATATAAAAATAAAGGGGACATTTGAACTTGAAAAATGTCTTAAAATTGAAAGTAAATGGACATAAAGGAATAATATATATATTGAAAACATATTATTTTTGTTTTCGACTGAGAATATATGGCAAACTGATTGAATGGAGTAGCCAAGTATATAACCAGCACATTGGTCTTTGGCAATTCCAACTAAGTGGAAAAGGAACTGTATCACTGGAGGTCTACATAGAGCTAAACGTATCTCAACAAATCTTGATGATGACCTTCAAGAAATCAAGAACACGTTCCTGAATGCTGGATACCCCAAAAGGTGCGTTTCTAGTACCTTTAACAACTTCATGAACAAGACAGTTGAAGACGAGCTTTTGATTCCCAACTTCTTGTTCGAGGAGCGTAAACAAAAAAGATTTACATAATCCTCCCGTACTGCAAAAAGAACGAAGATATGAACAAGAAATTCATCTCCAAGCTGAATGCCTTTACCAACTCCAAGTTCATCTTTATCATTTGGAAAACAAGGAAAATCAGAAGCCTTTTTAACCTGAAGGATAACAATTCCCACAAATCCAACGTGGTATACGTAGGCAAATGCACATGTGATGAAAACTACATAGGGGAAACCATGTGAAACTTCAAAGTACGGAATGGAACATTCTAACATCTGACATAATACAGAGCCTGCATGGCACCTTAGGGAGAACCCCAACCATGTTTTCAATTGGTCCATTCTTTGCTCCATAAATAATACTTTCAAGAGAAAGATCACAGAAGGCCTCAATCTCTATCACTAAACAAACAAACTCAATGCTTTATTGCCCAGTTATTGCCTCGTTATAATCACTGAACATCACAGATCACAGCATTCCTGATGATGACTCCTTAGTTGAAAATGTTTGAACCAACAAAAAATTCTAAAGCCTTGTAACTTTATAAAAAAACATATTCTTCTTTCCATCTTTGTGTTGCATTATTTCTGATTGACCATGTTATTGGAGAAATGAAAAATATGACCAGTGTTTTACATATAATTGTTCATTTTTGCAAGACAACAATGGAGCTCCACATATTTTCTTCTGCTTGGGCTATTTGTTAAATCTATGTGGAATCTGTTGCTTCGTTTTAATCAAGTACAATGACTTGAAAGAGGAATACACAATCTCCAAATCTATCTCAAGAAAGAAGTCATAATTGATTGGGTGTATAAATATATCACAATAACTACATTGATGATTTATGGAATACTTCCATACACATATGAATATAAAAATAAAGGGGAAATTTGAAATTGAAAAATGTCTTAAAATTGAAAGTAAATGGACATAAAGGAATAATACATCTATTGAAAACATATTATTTTTCTTTTCAACTGAGATATATGTCAAACTGATTGAATGGATTATCCAAGTATATAACCAGCACATTGGTCTTTGGCAATTCCAACTAAGTGGAAAAGGAACTGTATCACTGGAGGTCTACATAGAGCTAAACGTATCTCAACAAATCTTGATGATGACCTTCAAGAAATCAAGAACACGTTCCTGAATGCTGGATACCCCCAAAGGGTTCATTTCCAGTACCATTAACAACTTCATGGACAAGACAGTTGAAGACAAGCCTTTGATTCCCAGCTTCTTGTTTGAGGAGCGTAAAAAAAAAAGATTTACATAATCCTCCCGTACTGCAAAAAGAACGAAGAAATGAGCAAGAAATTCATCTCCAAGCTGAATGCCTTTACCAACTCCAAGTTCATCTTTATCATTTGGAAAACAAGGAAAATCAGAAGCCTTTTTAACCTGAAGGATAACAATTCCCACAAATCCAACGTGGTATACATAGGCAAATGCACATGTGATGAAAACTACATAGGGGAAACCATGTGAATCTTCAATGTACGGAATGGAACATTCTAACATCTGACATAATTCAGAGCCAGCATGGCACCTTGGGGAGAACCCCAACCATGTTTTCAATTGGTCCATTCTTTGCTCCATAAATAATACTTTCAAGAGAAAGATCACAGAAGGCCTCAATCTCTATCACTAAACAAACAAACTCAATGCTTTATTGCCCAGTTATTGCCTCGTTATAATCACTGAACATCACAGATCACAGCATTCCTGATGACTCCTTAGTTGAAAACGTTTGAACCAACAAAAAATTCTAAAGCCTTGTAACTTTATAAAAAAAACATATTCTTCTTTCCAACTTTGTGTTGCATTATTTCTGATTGACCATGTTATTGGAGAAATGAGAAATATGACCAGTGTTTTACATATAATTGTTCATTTTTGCAAGACAGTAATGGGCCACCACATATTTTCTTCTGCTTGGGCTATTTGTTAAATCTGTGTGGAATCTGTTGCTTCGTTTTAATCAAGTACAATGACTTGAAAGAGGAATACACAATCTCCAAATATATTTCAAGAAAGAAGTCATAATTGAATGGGTGTATAAATATATCACAATAACTACATTGATGGTTTATGAAATACTTCTATACACATATAAATATAAAAATAAAGGGGACATTTGAAATTGAAAAATGTCTTAAAATTTAAAGTAAATGGACATAAAGGAATAATAAATTCATATATTGAAAACATTTTATTTTTATTTTCGACTAAGAATATATGGCAAACTGAATGAATGGATTAGTTGCTGTGATGATTTAGTGAAATCAGATACTGAGTCGCTGCTTGTTATTCAGGGCATACCATAAAAAGTTATTGCTGGTAGTTGTTCAGGGGATGCCATGAGAATCTATGTGCTTAGTTGCTGGCTGTCCTTGATGGTTTTGCCTACATCGTGCATGTGCAAGGCCAGTATCCTTGCAGTTATGAAGTTCATTGTTATCACTCCAGAACCACCACCTTCTAGTTATTTTCAGTCTCATGAGGTTCTATTTCTGCAATCTCTGAATCACTTTCATAACATTAAAGATGGTAATGAACAACAACCAAAGAACATAATTGCTGCGAGTGAAGCGAGCAGTGACACTGGATGTTCGTGGACGATTTCCGGGCACTATATAGTACCTGGAAGCTGGATTTTTTTGGGCGATTCGCAATGATGTTGATATGTCATCTGAATGAGGATTTGCTCATGCATGATCAGCTGTATTCTTCATGGAATTAATCCAAGATAACGACTATGCAGACAAATCCAATATTATATTATGTTTGTGGAAGATTTGATCAAGGTCAAGTATGCTTTAGTGATCTTTCTAGAGGAAGACAGTGTTCTTTTATTAGTTTTTCAGCGCTATTATGTGCTCAAGTCCATCCAGTTCAAGAATGGAGTTGTTTTACTGTTGAGTAGATGTTGATCGATGGAGATAGAATGTATAAAAATTTGAATGCTCTTGAAAGAGGAGAAATCCCAGATGATGAAACGATATCTACTGAAGCATGTTTGTTGGACTTCGCCTGTGACGATACCAAATCAGATGTCCTCAGGGACAATCTTCTGATGGCCATATTAAACCAAATATATGCTTTATAAACATGGTTTATTTCCATTTTACACAACATATCTTTTGGAAGCTGGATTTTTTGGGCAATTCGCAATGATGTTGATACGTCATCGGAATGAGGATTTGCTCATGCATGATCAGCGGTATTCTTGGAATTATGTCAAGATAACGACTACGCAGACAAATCCAATATTATATTATGTTTGTGGAAGATTTGATCAAGTTCACGCATGCTTTGGTGATCTTTCTAGAGGAAGACAGTGTTCTTTTATGAGTTTTTCAGCGCTATTATGTGCTCAAGTCCATCCAGTTTGAGTATGGAGTTGTTTTACTGTTGATCAGATGTTGATCGATGGAGACAGAATGCATACAAATTTGAATGCTCTTGAAAGAGGAGAAATCCCAGATGATGAAACGTTATCAACTGAAGCATGTTTGTTGGACTTCGCCTGTGACGATACCAAATCAGATGTCCTCAGGGACAATCTTCTGATGGCCATATTAAACCAAATATATGCTTTATAAACATGGTTTATTTCCATTTTACACAACATATGTTTTACTCTTCTTCTGCCTATACAGTATATGAGGGCCTATACAGTATATGAGGGCCACACGAAAATTATCATTTTTGGTAACGGTGTTACCCTATCCAATAAAGTTGTTATACAGAAAGCTACAACCTGAAAGTTTATCTACTGCCATGTCAACATTGTAATCATACAGTGTATACTGTACATGCACATACATGAGGAATTGCGACAGTTTGTCCATTTTCTTTAGAACAGTGAACTATTCTGAATAAAAGAGGATGTTGAGCCTAGTAGGACATGAGCACAAGGAACACTACGCTATGTAATACTCTACTTTACTTTAATAGTTTCCACTACAACATACATGGTGTGAGTTACTAAAGACCAGCAAATTTATAAATCACTCAATATGAGGCTACATCAGTCAAGAAAAAGGATTAGATCAAAAATTTATGGATGATAATAATAGATTGTCTGAAGTGAATTCAGCTCCACCCAAGATTTGTGTATCTGAGCAAAAAAGATATTATAAAAATTATAGAAAAGGTTTTTATTTGGCCATTAATGATAGTGATGATGATTTCATTAATGGTGCCTGCAAATGCCATCTACAAGTACATGTAATAGTTGAAACTTTAACCGAATAATGCATTAAATATATACCTCTTATAAAATATGAAAAAGTGAGGGCAAAGCACAAAATATAACACTTGACAATGCAAAATAATATATTGTTCATACAAGGGTTGCCATTTCATTTTCAGTGTGTTGAAAAATGGCACTGATACTCTCGTTATCCAAGAAAATTGGGAGCAGCCCTTCCCTTCTGAGTGCCTTTAGCACTTCATCTTTTTACTTGGAACACAAGGTCATGCATCAATTCTGTTGGTTTTTCAATTAAAATATTACTTTCTCTAGAGAATTGCCTGTACTGTTGGTCTTGGATTGTACTTATAAATGCAAAAAAATAAAATAAATATTTGTACTTGGATTGCAAATATAAACTATTGTCACACTACATATTGAGGTACAATATAGGAGCCAGAGTGCTAACAGTCACGAGTGAGGTTAATGAGTTGGTGTTGGTTGTGTATTTTGTGGAAACATAAGTAGAAACATGACATGCAATTTTCATTGAAATCAAGGAATTTTTTTAGTGTGAACAAGAAAAGCACAGAAAAGTTCACTTACAAGTTCGTTTTCGAATCTCACTAAATCACAGATTGTTTGACTGGGCTGTTCATATATTTTTTATCACTGTTCTTCTTTTTTTTTGATAAAGATGAATGGTTTTCTCCAGACGTAAAGTCATTCTTGCATTTCTGTTTTGGAACCGACTTCCTCTTACTATCTGCAGAGAATTAAAGAACTGTACATATGAGAAATGTTGAAATCATTTGACATTAATAAATGATCTGTCCAAATCCTTTTTACCCAGTATTTTGCAATATATGAATGAGTAGCAATATTATTGTATGTTAAGATTAATTGACATTCCGATGGGATGGCTAATCGGCTTTAACAACAAGCATGTTCATGTTGTATTTTATGTTAAATAGGGCTCCATTTAAACCAGCCTTAGCTGAACTGGACTATCCTGTCAAAATATTTGTGAAAAATAATAATAATAATAAAATGGAATGGTAAATTATACATACAATAATAATAAAATAAATAAATGATCTCAGTAAATATAAAAAATAAAGAAATTATTTGCGTATGGTAAATCAATAAAAATATAAGAATAACATTAACAATGTAATCTAAAAATGATATTTAAAAATAAAAGTAATCAATAAACAATATAACAAATTATTGCTCAATTAAATAACAAATATGTAAAGGAAGAAAGTGTCAGTGTACACCTGAGTCCAATGCCTTCCTTGGTTCCTGCTTCGTGTTCTTAACTTGTTTAAGGACATATGGTTATATAGGCAGTAGCATGTTTACCTTTGATAGAAAGTGCAGAAGAGCCAACATGATTTTGATGTTTAATATATTATAGCGTACAGTTGAACCTCCGGTTGCAACCACTCTCGCAAGCGATCACCTCTCCTAATAGACCAGTTTTCCAAAATACCAAAAGTTTCCAAGTCAAATCACTATAATTGGAAGCTCTTGTAAGGGACCGCCTCTCGTATGCGACCGCAACCACTTTTGGAGCTTAAAGTTTGAAATTTTCCTTTGTTTTTAACATCCCGTAAGACACCATGTGACAATCAAGCGGAAATTCGATTATGTGTAGCTGTAACGGGCTGTAACATTGCATTCTTGAGTAGTATAAGACGAAAATACCACTATGGAATAACGAACAAAACATTTAAGATTTTAATAATCGTTGCATGTTGCAAGTAAGTGCTGTCAGGGCAATAGGTGCTAGGTATACTATATCAATGTTGGGCTTGCTGTGTTTTAATTGATATGCAAGTTATGATGAAGTCTTTCAATTGAGTTTTTTATTTTATACTAATGGTAAAGAAGCAGTAATTATATTAAAAGGTGGCACTCACTTATTTGTTATGATGCATGTAGCTGTCTACAATAAGCAAAAGGCATTCAAATTCTCTTCAGTTCACTTATGTGTTTGTGCTTCCTGTGTTTCAATTGCTAAATGGTGCTCTGTTATGTGTGTGGACTTCTGACGAGCATTATAATTTGAGTCGATTTCGTTTGATACACATCTTCTACATCTTCTTTTTCATCTTGTTTGACCAAACGCTAGTCTTTAATATTAGTACTGTACTAAAGAATATAGTAAAGGATTTTAGTACAGCTTGAATAACTGTTGATGCGAAGTTATAGGTAATTTGCCATCGATTGTAGATGTATAACTTTTATGACTTCCACTCCAATAAATAATGTAATTGTAAGCTTGTGGTTCTCTCTCATAGAACATAGAGATGTGTGGACGACCATATATTCGTTTGTGTATTTTCTACCCGGGTTTTCTTGCACGATTTCCATTGAACTTTCTTCATCTTTCCCACGTACATGGCTGATAGACAAACTTGCCAAATATTCATGGTTAGTTGCTGTGAACATGTTGAGTGTAGCCCATTTATAAACTTATAGACTAAGGATAATGAGAACATACAATGTCTATGCTCTAGGGAACGTATAGAGACTAAATTAAGTAATTAAACTTCTTCATCTTTGCTAAGTTCTGGGGGGAAAACGATATTCCGTAAAGAGGGAACAGGAATTTCTTTTGTTCTTCTTAGTATATATACTTGTAAGTACTTTTCACTAGCTACACTGAAGATGATGTGTGACACATCGAAACATGTCTGTAAAATTAAAAAATGTTGTCCTTTATATCAAGATTAATGTGATATCTCCAGTAATAAGATAATAATAGCTGGGCAAGGCTGGACCAGTGAATTCCGGTCCTCCTTGTACAAGTGAGTATAGTTCTCTTGACAACTACATTGTTTGTATCTCTAACATTCCAGTTATTAAATCATGCGGTCTGTAACTTGGAACTCTACAAGTGATGCATCCTTCAAACAGTTTCACCAGTGTTCCTACTGCTAATCCTTGAAATTTAGCATCAAACTGTAGCGTGTACAGAGAAGCCAAACCATAAATAAATTACCGTCAACTATTTATATCATTACCAGCCAAACCATAAAAACGATTTCCGTGACGACTCCCAAAGTAGTATTAGACTGACTGACTGAATGTTTATGTACTGTTTAATAAACGAGCAGGAGTGTTTTATCTGAGTGTTTTATCAGATAAAACACGATCTGCGAGTTTATTAAATGGCTTCAAAAATCCGTACCTTCATTATTTTCATATTTTCTGCAAAAATATTCAAGATTTAAATAATTTTGGCCAAGAAAATCCAAGTTAAAGCTGTATGCAAATTATTAGGACGAATCTATATCAGATTTCTAAAACTCATTTATAATTCATGAGCCATTGGTCCAACCAGGTTTGTTGAATCGGTCACATGCATGGATCTTTATACCCAGGTAAAGACACTGTTTAAAAAACATTAGGTCTTTATTTTAGCACTGATAAAGACCTGGCCCCAGTTGCACGAAAGGTGAATAGCGCTATCCACCGGATAAGTCCTAACTAACGGATAAAATTTATTGGATAACTGCATCAGTTTTATCCATTGGATAAGACTTATCCGGTGGATAGCGCTATTCACCTTTCGTGCAACCGGGGCCTGATGATCAGTGATAAAGACGGATTGCCTGTAGTAACACAGGTCATGCAAAGGTCTCATTTACTGTGATCATTGGCCTTTGCATAGCATTGATAGCAAGTTTCGACAATCCTTACTGCTTCCTATTTACAAATGCAAGACCTCTTTCGTATGTGGAATATGCTGTATCGTGTACATGACAGTGACGTCAAAAGTACCTTTATACAAGAAAGTTGTGTAATTTTCTTGTATTATTTGCTTAGAATTCGTGTAATACTGTTTTAAATCAAGGTAAATTGGGATGGAGGTTTGGAAGTCGTTTATACAAGTCATGTTACATCGGCTCTTAAAGATCCTCACCTTCGGCTCCAATAAAAACTGATACAAGGGTGTACAAAAAAAAGTGTATAGGACAAGGCAAACCATACAAATATTACTGTCAAGTTAGTCCAAAGAAGTCTTAGACTGAAGTGTACTACCAGCCAGGGGACGGGTGGACGTGGCAGTGTATGGATAAGGCAAACCATACAAAACTGTACAGTTAGTCCAAATAAGTCTTAGACTGAAGTGCACTACCAGCCAGGGGATGGGTGGGGTAGCAATGTAAGGACAAGGCAAACCATACAAAAGTTCTTACCTTTAGACTGTAGATTGACTTATTATATATATATATATTATAGAGCTTTTATTCAACCGCATATTGATTATTGCTGCACTATTTTGGGGTCAATGAAGTCATGTCAAATGTATCCTTGAATTACAGAATATGGCACTATAAGAATTATTTTTGACTAGGATAACCATAGGTAACTGCAACCACAAGAAGCCATTGAATGGACAAAGGTAGGTGTTTCATGGTACACTTATGCCAAATGCATATGCTTGAACACATGTAATTATAATACAGTGAATTATAATTGAATACAGTAAATCCACTAGATTACAATGATATTACAGTTTGTTATCCCCATAATAACTCGTTTTCTTATTGGTCGAGAGCATGTCACGTGGCGGGCGTCAAATCTTAATAACTCCCACATGGACATAAGTTCATGTGATCGAAGCGTGAGAGGGGAATAAAAGCATGTGATCAGGTCAAAGTCGATGGAAAATACTTGTGGCGGCATTGTTGACAACAATTTTTTCAGTGTTTGACTATTAGTCCAGTCAATTTATGAAAAAAATGGGGTCAACCTGCCACTAATTGCAACAGAAGGTATTTCAACGGATATTAACCCAGAAACATATTCTAAATAACATATCAAAAGTCTCCCAAAATCGCAATATGGGAACATGCCAAAAAAGCAGACTTCAATGACGACTCGAGCGCGACTTGAGGACATGCATGGAAACGAGGCTGAGGAAGACTTTTGGTTTTACGAGCACAATACAACTATATCTGAGCTCGGAAACTTGGAAATGATTGGAAATGCATTTGTAAAAACGTTTGTGGAGTTTCTTGTTTAAGGCATTTTATTTGTTGACTTTTAGTGAAACATGATTTGATGTCCTCAGTTTTTATTTTGCCGATATATTTGCGTAACGTATTTCTATGATTATTGGACTTTATAACGATTTTATTTATGTGTCATGATTATTGTTAGAAAACCGAGCAGAAATCACTGGCAATATTAAAACGAAAATAAAAGCCGGTCTACGGTAATCATATTGTACTTAACTAGACGCTCTACTAGCGTGAACTTGGGCTTCTTAAAGGACAACTGAACCCCCAAAATGAACCATTTTGAGAAAAAAGTACATCAAATGGGAAACTCAAAAATCAGTTTTTTAGAGCTCATCGAGCATCCGTGTTCTTGGAAAATATTTTCGAAAACTCACATCGATCGCTCAGCGAGCCGCCATCTTGCACTTTTATCGCGGGCTCAGAAAAGTTAGGTTGTGACGTCACAACGTCATTGGATACTGAACCACGCTTACATTGTTTACAAGTTTTGGCGAGTTCACGTGTGTTTTCGAAGCTTTTTCTCATTTTATTGGGACAAAAATATTCCTATACCACTACTAAAAAGCCATGTCAGATAGTAGTTCATAATGCGAAGATTCTGACAGCTCCACAGACCTTTCTCAAGACTTTTTGGACAGCGAAGACTTTGGATTACAGCCATATCAGTTCGAGCCTGAAATCGAGATATCTGATTCAGGGGAAAGCGAAGATAGCGAAGATGAAGAAGACGAAGAAGACCACAACCGACTTAGAAATTCTAATTGGTATGTTTTAAACTCCACTGAAATGATGTTTTACTGTTTGTGTGGGTTGAAATCTTAGTTTGAACTACTAAATGTTTATAATTCTATATAAGACTTTATACACTGTACAGTAAGAAGTGTCAACTTGCTTTTTCACATGATTCCATCATAGTACATGGAATATTACTATTATGGGTTTTTACCAGGTGTACCTGTGAAAGCTGCCAGATAATGGACCGAGTGAACGAGTGTGTTTGCTGCCAAGAGATAGATGAAGTTGCAGGAACATGCCAGTCAGTTGTTACAGATGGGGATGCTATTCAACCACCACCATGTATTACTCAACATCCTGGTTTTTTACCTGTCTGTACGAATAAATATGTCCTCCGCACAGCATGGTTACAATATAAACAGCAGTACAAGGATGCATATGAAGGACCAGAGCACAAGCAATATCGCCATATTGCATATCGTCAATTTGCAAGATGGTGCTGGGGAGTGCTTGGAAAGGACGTTAGAGTGGTTCTTCCATCATGTGTGGTAATGTGCATAAGACAACACTTCCCTCCCCCTGGATTAGAAGAAGACTTTGTCTTTGAGGGTTTTCATTATGCAGATGAATAGTTTGCATGGCAATTATCCACTTTAAGATACATTAGTTACTACAAAACTTGAATTGTATTTACAAAGAAAACAAACACTAAATTCTCTTTTTAAAAATGTTTATTTTTCTTGAAGTGCAAATGTTTTCATTTGCAATGCATCTTTTACTTTGTAGATAAATGGTGTATTGACATATATAGCTAATTGCATAATCGTTGTCAGGTTGAAAATCATGAAAGCTATGACCAAAAGGAATTCTGGGAAATTAAAACTCTCAAATAACACCATCAAATGATCGACCTTTATATCCAGACTTGTAGGATCTTAGTTAAATAGCTCATATACCTTCAAAACTACGAGAACATTGAATATATCTGCATGCAATGTAGCTCATGAACTGATTTCCCATCCATCCTTGCGGTCTCAGCTTCTATGAATTATGATTTTCAACCCGACAACGATTATGCAATTAGCTATATATTGATCAAGAACTACACTGTATATAGAGTTATCATATTCATTAATAATTCATGAGGAAAACACAATAGAAATCACAACCGTGGCAGATCTTGTATTTCTGATACAAAATCATATTGATTTGCATAGACTTTAACTTTGATTTTCTCTGCCAAACTTAGTCCTATCTTGAAAATTATACATGTCAGGCCCGTAGCCAGACCAAAATCTCTCCCGAGGCACTTCTATCAGTGCAGACAAAATTTGTATACAAGTAGCTGCACATAGTGGACAGTCAGCCTTTTTGTCAATTCAGTAAAAAGATAAAATTTATCTAATATAATCAGCGATGTTTTACAGAGGCAACTGCCTCAGCTCGCCTCATACTGGCTACGGGCCTGTCTGTGGATATGATAAATTTTGGCTCGTGATTGTAGATCTTAACACGGACACGAATATTGTACATGTATCTAATATCTTATTGTATGTAAGTAAGTAAGTAAGACTTTATTTACACGTGACAGTATAGAAGTAACTGATAAACTTGTGGCCCTAACAAAAACTCAAACAAAACAAAAAATATATATATATGATCTATAATATACAAAATATGTAAAACTATAAAAATGCTAAAAACTACTATAACTATAACTACTATAACTATTGTATCTAAAGATACACAGTACATACATGTAACAATATGCAGAAATTTTGATCCTTACAAATATATAAGTATAAATAATATATAAATATAAATATATACATACATTCAGATGCATTATTTATATTTTTTTCAAATACTTATTTCAAGTATTTCATTTTAACCTGGATTAAGAGTAATTGGCCTTTCAGGAACCAGGCCCTATGGGCTTAATCTAGGGGTGAATAGGCATGTCGAGTCCAAAAATTGAAATATTACATTTATGTACATGTAGTTGTCTTCAACATGATTTAAATATTTAAAAATCCTTGAATTGGTATAGAGATGGCACTTTAGTGAAACAGATATTACCCTTGGAAGTAGATATTACTAGATACTAATATATTGCTTTCTTTTGATTTGACTGTTCACTAACTATTAGATTGTGTTTCACGGGTTAAGTGCCATCACTCTAACCATGAAAAACTAGTAGCTACATTGTAATTAATGATAAATAGGACACTATAATTTATTAAAAAATAGAAAACAAAGGAGTTTGCACCATTTATAGACTGATTCCATAAGTCATTGTTTTTGCTCCTTTACCCTGGAGGTCGCTCCCGAATAAAAATTAGCGGAAGTGAAATTCCAGACTTGTAGATTTCAGTGACAACTCCATTGTTCCCAAAATTCTGAATAAATATATAAAAATGTGGAAAAATTATGTATACTTTTTATTGTAAAGCGCTATTGGGTAAATTAGAAATAGCGCTATATAAATTTATTATTATTATTATTAATAATCACAGGACACAAAGAAAGACCAAAAGAAAGCAGTTTGTTTTCTTCCAGCTGTCGAACAAAGTCCAAACCAAACATAAAGTCGGTGTTTATCATTGTGATATTGTCCGCACTCAAAAACCGTGAAAGATTTCACTAACTGTACTGTAAATAGCACAAAATGGTGCATTGTCTGCACTCTAGTGACTGCTGGTAAAAAACAAAATACAAACAATGGAATTGAAATCTAATAAATACATTCTCTAATAATTGTGTCTATTTCTATAATGTACATTCATTTGTATATTACCTAGAAAACCTGGATCTGTGTCTTTGAATCAATTCTTGCTTATCAGGTGCAGGTTCACTTGCAATGTTGGCTGGCAAGTCAACTTCAATTGGTTCAAGGATAGGGTCTTCTGTACCATCACACATTTCCAGTACTTTCTGCTGTAACTCGGGAAGGAAAGCATAATTCTTATTCTCCAGTACAGGCTTGACAACCCAACGTTTGTGCATTTTTGGGAAGCACTGACGATATCTTGCTTCTCCACTTCTTTCCCCTTTCTGAATCACTGCTTGATTTCTGCCTGTGTTGTGGTTGTTGTCAATGGCAGCCAGCTGTGTTCTGGCTACCATGCCCTTGTATGAGAAATGCTGTCTCTTTGGGCAGTACTTCAACATCATTGAGTGGTACACTTCAAGACCCCCGGTGTGGCAGAAGTTGGTGAGCTTTGCCAAGTCTTTCAGTAGCTTTGGTTTGAGGACCACTTCTTCTAAGGCAACATATGCTGCTGACCCTGGCTCAAGCCAGCACTTTCTGCGGACCTCTCTGCGATTCAGACGGGGATGTGCACACTGTAGGAAGATCTCGGCATCATTCCAGGAATGTTTGTTCCTTACATGATGCAAGACAGAAACCCATTTTCTCTCTCAACAACTGCACATCACCATTACAAGTTGCTGCACTCCACCAGAGATGATTGGACACTGATTGTATCCAATGGGACAGATCTTGGCATTGTTTCAACTTGGCCTTCTTGTTCAATATCTTGACAACTGACTTTGATAAATGCCACACGTCAAATTGGTGATCAATGTGACTGTAATCCTTCCCCATGGTACTTGCTATGGAGATGTGCCTGTCTGTTGTTATGCATGAGATGCTGACATCATCATCCTCCAGGCTGTCGACGCACCTCACAAACCCTTCTTTCTCCATAGCATTAGAGGAGGTTACTTCAGTGACCTGAACCACACTGAAGGAAACAACTTTCTCAGAGTCACTGTCCATAAATGTGTATGTGCCATACTTAGCATTATGGCCAGGGCTATCACACCTCCCATCACCATTTAACTTCACAAGTTCTTTGCTGCACAGTTCATGGACAACACTTCTTCTTTCCCTTTCCCAAGCATCATTAATGACAGGAAATAAGTATCTATCTTGGTTTCTGTAAAATACTCTCTCACTAAGAAATTGCAGTCCCAGACATGAAGCAAAGTTCTGAATCCTTGTGAAAGTGTTTCCAGTAAATAAAATAGAAGAACAAAGTAAAAGATTTCCAACAGGTGTGTGGTTGATGGTTGGCTGAGAGTTCCACAATGCATCATGATCTTTCATACATGTTGTCTTCACAGTAAGTAGGCTTCCAGTAAATGCAAAGTCAACAGCAGTGACACTTGCACCACAGTTAATGCAAAACTTGAACAATTGTTTCAAACAGGAGGCAAACACCAAATATTTTGGCTCTTGGATATATGTGTCAAAGCTCTCTGGTTCAGATTCAGTGTCTGTCGAGGATTCAGTTTCTTGTGATGCACTGATATTAGTATAATCACCATCATCATCATCACTCCCATCTTTATCAGATAACCATGAAGATCCCGAGCCATATGAGAGAACACTCTTGACAGATTTTTGTGGAGAGATACTTGTGACAGATTTTTGAGGTGAGACTGTTGTGGGATTAGAGTCAGTAATGCAGTATGGATGGTCATGAAGAATGTTCAATTTGTCTAATGTCCGATCTTCGTCTACTTGAACACAAGCATCAGTAGTATTTACAGGGGAAACATCTACATGTACAATATCTGACCGAGTCAAGGCAGTTTTGCCTTTGGTGATGAAATACCTTGCATCAATACAGCACTGTGTTCCAAAGTCCCTTGTGTTTGAGGGTACTACATGCACATGAGGAACTTCTATGTCCTCCCACTCATCATCAACCACCGCAGAATCACTGTCAACAATCCCACTTGTACTTGGGGCCAGTAGGTGATCCAATGTTTCTTTGTGTCGTTGTCGTTTGATGCGGTTTTCCGTTGTTGCTCTCCTTTTCACAGACACTGTAGACGTCGAGAAGTTAAAAATACTAGGAAGAGCATCGGCCTTTAATTTTTTCTTTCTTTTTTCGCCAGTTAGCTGCTCCACGAGATCCACTTCGAAACATTCCTCCTCGAAATGTTCGCTACAGACGTAGCAGTACTTAGATGGCGGAAGATTTTCTCTTCTTAAACGAGAAATCCACGCTTTCTGGCGATGTGGATCGGTTGGGATCTTGTGGTAACTTATATTGGTTGTCTTTGTAGAAAAATTGGTGCATCCTGGCACACAGCAGTGCACCATTTTAATGAAAAACTCGGGAAAACTACTCCATACTATACAAAGTCAACGGAGCTCACATGGACACTGACGTTGTGACGTCATGACCAAATGCGGTAATTAATCGCAGGCTCACAAGATGGCGGCTCTCTAAGCGATCGATGTGAACTTTTCGAAAATATTTTACAAGAACACGGATGCTCGATGAGCTCTAAAAAATTGATTTTTGAGTTTCCCATTTGATGTACTTTTTTCTCAAAATGGTTCATTTTGGGGGTTCAGTTGTCCTTTAATAAAGCTGTTTTGATAGATTTTAAATGTGAAACCTAATAGCTTGTATCATCATACAGAAGTAGTTTTAGCCTACATGTATTACTTGCAGAATTTAAGTCACTCGTTGTGTGACTCAGTAGAGCATGCATACGTAATTAGCTTCAACACTCACACTCCTAGCTGACAGCTGTATGGCGAAGCACATTTCGATTACCTTGCAAGAAACGATTTCACAAACTCAATAAAATTACGATCGAGTTCTTACTAAGCCACAGACATCTGTTAGAAATACACTTTCAGACAGAATTGCAAGGCCAAAAAGTATTCTCTAGGATATTTGCATATTTACTAAGCAGTATTAATGAACGACTCGACTGGCTCGAGGAAGAGAGCACGGCAAAATCCTTTTTGAATGCTGCTGGTGATTTGATTTATCGTTACGTACGTCTGCCATCTTGAATTTCGTTGATAAGCTGCTGACCAAAACTTCTGTATACTCAAAAATTGGAACGATACAGAGAAGATTAGCATGCGCATGCGCTATGGTGAACTTGCAGATTTGGCGTAGAAACACGACGACCAAAAAGAATAACCGTCTGTAATCTTAGACTTGGGCCTTCCACAGGAAGCCCAAGTAATTAGCCGAAGTCAATTTCTGGCGAGACGGTCTGTCTGCACTACAACTCGCAGGTGTAGTAGTGGTATTGTAGTGGTATGTTAGCTTTATAATGCTTTGTCCTTGGCTTTCAGAGTTCTGTTACGAGGTAAGGTGCATTTTCATTACTATATTTCAATCAAAGAATTCACAAACAGTTTTCATACTAGAATATAATTATTATCTGGTAGCGATGACGCAGACACGTGCACCCAAAACTCAGAGTGGCGAACTATTAAATGCAAAACTTGTAGCTTTACAATTCTAAATTATACAACAACAAACATCCTTAATATGTATAATATCCTGCACTCTTCAGTTGCTTTTTCCTTTCGCTGAGTCTGACTTTATAGCATGTAGAGTATCCAATTACAGACTGAGTAAATGAATCAACGCAAAATTCGATTTGATTTGCATCTGATTTTGGATTCACAGCTGTCCTTATAGATGGAAGAACCAATTATATGTATCATCTGTAAAGAGCCCCTAGATGTTAGAACACCAGATGCTGTGAAACTCCGTGAGAAGGGTAGCGAGGGAGTTAATCGTGTTAGCGCACAACGTAATGATACTATTCGAGCGGTTGCCGGGCAACATGTTCACCAGGAGTGTCGCCGTACGTATTGTCTTCCACGTAATGTGGCGCGAGCGAGCAAGCAAGAATCCCAACCCTCAACTATACGTACCTCTTTAGTGCGAACAGCTGATAAAAGCTTCAACTTTAAAACCGACTGTTTTTACTGTGGAACTAAGGTTGACTTTGATGGACAGAAAAGAATATCAGACGTCGAAGCGTACAGAGTCACCACCATTGAGACCAAAGACACTGTTCTCCAAATATGTTCAGAAAGGGCGGATGCCTGGGCTGGGGTAGTCAAAGGAAGAATTATCAATGTCCATGATTTGCCTGCTGCGGATGCCGTTTACCATGCCTGCTGCGGATGCCGTTTACCACCAGGCATGTAGCTCGAACTTCTGCACTAAAAACCAAATACTGAAGACCTATACACAAGGACATCCTGAACAAAAAAGGAGAAAAATTGGCCGACCACAAGACGACGAAAATCACGTGGCTTTCAAGAAAGTGGAGATGTTTCTGAAAGAAAATGACGATGAACAAATATCTGTCAGTGATCTCTGTGTGAAGATGGACACTAAAACTAAAACTGTTCCTTAATGGTATTCTGGTCGAAAAAAACTCTGTTAAGCTAGCAGCCATTGGACAGGCTATTATGCAGGCTGCACGTCCTCGCATCCTCATTGCACCTTTACAAATAGGCTTAGCGGTTCAACTACATCATAACTTTGCGTCACGTTTTTTGATCGACTCTCTGCATTGCCATGGATTTTGTTCTTCCTATGACGAAGTCCAAACATTCAGCCCGAATGCCGTATTAGACCAGGGCACGAAAATACCCTCCTTTAATAGCCAATTTGTGCAGTACGTGGCCGACAACGTCGATCACAACATAAAAACACTTGACGGAAAAGATACGTTTCACGGTATGGGGATGATTGCCACAGTCACACCTGGAACCAAACGAGTCCGATGTGTTCCAAGACAAAGGGTCAATCCAGAGGATATAGCTAAAGTGGGACGTGTTACAATCCAGTTACCAGTTGAGCCAAGACAAGAGCTAGGGATCAAGTACCAAGACATCGTGGTTAGGAGTGTGTCAGACCCCGCTGCCAATCTAGACGTACTGTGGAAGACCTCGTTGTTATTTGGGATAACACGCCCAGCATGGAGTGGATTTATGCAGTCAGTCCATCAAGGCAGCCACCAAGGTCAATCGTCAGTTACATTCCTGCCAATGATCGACATGAATCCAAGTGACGAAACCTGTATATACTCTACTCTAAAGTTTGTAATGGAGCACGCACAACGACACAATATCAGGACTCCCATCATTACATTTGATCAGCCCCTGTACTGGAAAGCATTCAAGATCATTCACACTGAACCAGCTGGTAGTGCATTGAGCAATGTGATTGTACGATTAGGAGGCTTTCACGCTGAAATGAGCTTTCTCGGGAGTATTGGACACCTGATGGCAGAAACAGGCTTAAGAGAATTGTTTGAACTGATATATGCATCAAATGCTGTCGATCATATATTGAGTGGCAAGGGTATTCATGCACATCTTTTGGTTGACGCAGCATTGAATGCGCTCTTATACTCTGAAGCTCTACAGTTGCCAATCCCACAACTTCAGGAAACAGGTAATGATTCTGAAAGTTAGCTGTACTATTAGTATTACTACCCGCGATTTGTACTCCTTCACCATATAAGCTGCTGTTTGTTTTACCTCAGTTCCTCCAGTCGGTGAGCCCGCAGCCCTCGACGTACACGTGTCACCCGAAGACGGCACTTCACAACCACAAAACATGCAAAGCTGTAAGCTATATCGATCACGAGAAACTATTATCGATAAATTATTTGCACTAACAATAATTACATCAATTGATTTGTTTCATTTGCTTCAGCAGACGATTCCTTTCAGACGAATCACACACACATGGAGGAGCTTCAAGTAGCCCGCAAGTTGTTTGAGCAGCTGCTGGAGAAAAATAAACCAGCAGACGTCTGTGCTGCAACAGTGTTAGAAACCATCAAAGGACTGGTGTTTGATCAAGACAATTCCATGAGAGAGAAAAGCCGCACAGCTGCACTTTGGCTTCAGTACATGGAGATGATTGATGTATTGCGTACGTTTATAAAGGCAGAGCGCACGGGTAACTGGGAGCTGCATCTGAAAGTACTGGCACTGATGCTTCCCTATCTTGCTGCGTCAGGCCACAATCTTTATGTGAAGTGTGTGCGACTCTATCTGCAGTCTATGAACAGGCTTGAAACTGAACATCCAGACGTATACCGTTCCTTCTTATCCGGTCTTCATGTAGTGAGACGGAGTGATCGACTGTGGGCAGGACTATCTACAGACCTAGTGATCGAACAGGTTTTGATGCGAAGCCTCAAGACGAGCGGTGGTTTGACAAGAGGTAGAGGGATGACAGAGCAGCAGCGGCTGACCTGGCTACTAGCTTTGCCAGCCTGTGCAGAAACGAACCGCGCCATGCAAGAACTGACAGATGTACAGTATAATTCTGGCGAACAAAACAAGGATATGACGAATGCAAGGAAACAGCGCGACATGAAAGACACTTTGACCATCCTAACTGTTCTGGCAGAAAGAAATCCATTCGCTTCAAATCCAGGCTTGAGAAATATCATGAGTGGTATTAATGCGCATAGCATTGTAAACGTCGACACTGCGAAGGACACTGGAGAGAAGATATTGACATCAATGACGGGACAGTCGGCTACAGACTACACATTTAAGCGCAATGCACAAGCAGTAACTCTGGCGGCAACTTCTGCAGTCAAGATTGACAACGATCTAGTCCAGATTGATCCCCAGCTTCTATTCCAGCGCCTAATCCTTGCTTGCGAAGGCCATGACGAACTGGCAGCAGTATTTCAATACGAGCTGTGCAGCTACCCCTCTGCCCTGTTTGATCCATCGTTGATGATGCGACAGCCACAGAAGCCCGTTCTTGCTGATGCCATTTGGGCGAAGCTAACACCAGATGCAAAAACCGAGCCTTCAAGTGGTGCACAGTACGTTCTGGATGGCGGAGCTCTGTTACACCGGGTAATTTGGCCTCAAGGATCCGTGACATATAAAGAAATATGTCTTCTTTATTGCCGTTATGTCTCAAGGAAGTATGGGACACCAATTATCGTTTTTGACGGTTACGAGGAAGAATCAACCAAAAGCATGACTCAGCAAAGACGAGCGAATGGAAAAGTCGGCGCTAATGTTAACTTCACAGCAGAGATGAAAGTCGCAATGAAGAAAGATTTATTTCTGTCCAACGCGAAGAACAAACAGCAGTTTATCGAAATGCTAGCCACTTTTCTGAGAAACATTGACTGCCAAACACATCAGGCCAAAGGTGACGCCGATGTTCTGATAGTCAAGACAGCCGTGGAATCAGCGAGTGAGAAAACCACCATACTCGTTGGAGATGACACTGACCTGCTAGTGTTGCTGTTATACTACACCCCTTCAAACAGCTGCGATTTATTCTTCAAACCAGAACCCAAGGCCAATTCCACAAAGCGGCGTGTCTGGAACATCAAGAAGGTGCAGACCCAAATAGGCGAGGACATCTGCTGGAACATTTTATTTATTCATGCAATACTTGGGTGTGATACCACCTCTCGCGTTCATGGATTCGGGTAGGGTGCCTCTCTCAAGATGTATATAATGTCCTCATACTTTCGCGAGCAAGCACAAGTATTTGATTCTGCGTCTGCAACCCCAGAGGAGATAGCGACAGCAGGCCACAATGTGTTGGTATCACTTTACAAAGGCAAACCTGGCGAACAGCTCGACCATTTAGGATACGCACGATACTGTGAAAAGCTGGCATGCAGGACCTCACAGATTCAGCCGCAAAGCCTTCCACCGACTTCGGAAGCTGCAAAGAATCACAGCCTAAGGGTATATCTGCAAGTTAAACAGTGGAAAGATGAGGACGGAGACATGGCAGTACAAGATTGGGGATGGAAGATTAACGAGGGCCAAGTCACGCCAAGTCCCTGATACGTATCGTTAGATGTAATTGCACAAAAGACTGCAGCAGCATGAGATGCACGTGCCGTAAACACAACCTTGAGTGTTCCATAGCATGCGGTCAGTGCAAGGGGTCTGGCTGTACTAACTCTGCCCAGCAGCTTCTTGACAGTGATGACGACAGCGATGAGTGAGTCTGATTGAAGAGACGAAATCCCCTGTATATTTCAAGTTTAATACGATACAATACAATGGTCTCTTGTGCGACAGCATGTATGCATGTACGGCAATGAATATAAATGTATTATTGTATTATTATTATTATGACGAAATATGGAATATTAGAGGAAAAACGCCATTCGATTAAAATGGCATATTTGAAGGGGGCTTATACGCGATTTGGTCATGTGACCTTCAAGGTGACTTTAGTTTAGTTTCATTTCACACTCTAACCAATTATGTTACGAATCGGATCAAATATAATGCATTTCAAGCCTTAAATCAGCCACTTCCGGTATCGAGCCTCGTTTTCATGTTGCACCAGAGCGTGACTTTAAATAAAGTCGATTTTGAAGACGTTCCCATGCTTTGATGGAGGGAGACTTTTAGTATGTTAATCTAGGCATCCTTTGAGTCTGTATTTTGGAAAGAAAGCTTCTGTTGTAATTAGTGGCAGGTCAAATCATAAATTGACTGGACTATATGGGGATATCAGGAAAACAGTTAATTTTGTTTCCCTTGAATCTCAATGTTTCCCGAGACGATTCTCGGGAAACAAAATTAACTGTTTCCCTCGGGACCAGTCATTAAGTATTTATTATAGAACGAAGATATGAATAAAAAACATAAAATTGATTTAATTTATTTGGTGAACATGTAACATGAAACAGTAACCCAATCCCACTCGGCCAATATGGCCGGAGCTGAGATGGACAGGAAAAGACTAAAAATGAATCAATGTGTTCAGTTTGTACAGTCAGTATAAATTAAAATGCTGTTAATTTGGCTCTTACCGCCGATTCCGATGAAACGCGACCGCCTAGACTTTGATTTGATGGTTTGTACTTTGCATTAGATGGACGTCATCACATGTGAATCATCGAAATATGAATAGTTTTCGCTCAATAATTCAATAGTATCGTTTATTAGCCATTTCCTACAAGAATAAACCAATATGAAAGTTATTCTAGCATGTTAGAGCTTTTCTAATTCCGCCTAAAGCAATGTACAAACTCAATCCTCAAAGTCTAGGTGGTCGCGTTTCATCAGAATCGGTGGTAATGGTTTGGGTTTTTACTCAGGGAATGGCGATGCAGATACATGACTTTGTGTACATGAAAAATAGCCAGATGTCAAAGGTATTAAGTAATGGTTCGCGTCAGAACTGGAGCAAGAACAATAGGATCGAAGTCGAGAGCAAACAAACCTCGGTAATCCAATTTGTACTAATTTAATTCCGTTCATGGCCATTCATTGGAAGAAACCTCTGATCGCGCGAAATTTGAAATTGTGAAGCCATTCTTTATACGCTACATGTCGATTTCGTTTCCCAAATTCGGCTCCATCGTTGTTCTACAGTTATACTAAATATATGCCAAAGTATGAAGCGATTCGTATGTGGGGAAACAGCTGAATTTGTCAAACAATGCCAAAATATGCTTGCAGCATGTCAATTTTGACAGTAAACAGCGGGGCGTGCAGGTTCACTAATCATTAGCTACAGTGAAAAACGTGACCTCTGCCGTGAACTGATACGTTGAAAGCGTGAAATATGAATTCAAAACTAAATGAAATAAACCATAAAATGACTTTTTGGAAGATATTTATTCACCAATGTCTAGAAAATTTATCAAAGGTTTTATGTTGTGATTTTTTTGCGAAAATGAAACGGGGGAACAGAACGAAATCGTATATTATGTGCACTGATGAAGACCAATGCGTAACTTGATGCTCTTGTGTGGTTTATCTATTGTTCACCAGTGTCAAACGTAGTTTACAGAACCATAAAAAACTATGACAGAACTAAGCATAATATATTTGTCTTCGTTTTTATATGTTCTCGCCCAGCAAATCATCCATAATATTTTCTATATTGCATTGATCGCAATTATCGTCAGTAATTATCTTCAAGTTGCCGCTTGGAAGTGAATCAAACGTTGTTCGCAAAAACAGAAGCTGCATTGAGTCGAAGAAGAATTCACCTGCCACAATCAGTCGTAGACCTGGATACGAACAAAGGCAAGCAATGGCCTGGATTGAAAAGTTTTCACTGTTCTTTGAAATATCAATCTGTTCCAAATCACCCAAAACTTCCTTGGCCTTGAAAATAACATCTTCTTGTAGACGCGGACACTCAGAGATGTCCAGTTGTTCAAGAAACACAGTACGCTTCACTATCTGCAAAAGATGAGAATTGCTGATGTCCGTCCTAGCAATCTACAGCGTGCTTATGTTTCTGAATATTTCCAATGGAATGAAACATAAAGTTTTCCAGTTCTTGAAAGGTCAAGCTCTTCACATTTGCGAATCTTCTTGGACAAATACCTCCGTGCATCCTTTCCAAATATCATTAGTCGCCACGTTCGACAAACGGCGGAAGCCCTTAGGAGATCTTCACCATCCAATAATTGCAATACAAGAAACCATATAAACGGAGGATAAATCATGGTGAATGACTAGTTGAACACTTCCCTGACTGACTGACTCGAGCTCAACACTGAATAAAGGTCGAACCGCACCCAGTTTGTAACACCCAGTTCAATTGTTTCACAAACTGGACATGCATGTATTTCCGGTCTATAAACTCAAATGATTTGACATTACTTTGGTAAAACAACTCTTTCCGAAAAGTTGTGTTTAGTGATTTGCTGAATATGAGAGTAATTATTTTGACTTGTGCTGAGTAGTTTGGGTGGAAATTAGGTAGAGAGTTTAGGTTTCTGTTTTCGCAACACCAAGCTGCTAGAGTCCTATTACATGTGAAAAATTGTCATTTCCTGGAGCTGAATCAACCAGTATAAAATTATGCAAATCTAGTTCTTACTGCACTGCGGCTTACGTGTCTGAGAGCAGCACCGTCAACTGAATATCGCTTCACCAAACTGACGTCGACGGAACACTGATGGATTCTACCAAAAGGTAAAGTAGACTACGTACGCTAATATAACATACCCTATACACCAGATACAGTACGATCATTCATAAACAATTCGATGTTTATTGTATGCGTAATAATAATAATAATAATAATTTATTTATATAGCGCTATTTCCTAAAAGTCCAATAGCGCTTTACAATATTTAACTAAATAATTAAAAAGTTATCCTAATTAAACTAAACTATTTATATGTATTCTTCTTCTATATACAATCATAAAAAATATAAAGATAAAAACCTAAACAATCTGAATATCATCTAAAGTATAAATAATTATAAAAATAAAGTTTAATTGAATGCTTGCGTAAAAAGAAAAGTCTTGACTTTAGATTTAAAAATGTCTAATGTCTCAGCATTTCTAATAATAAGTGGAAGTGAATTCCACAACATGGGCGCAGCTACAGAAAAAGAACGACCGCCATACGTTTTAAGTTTGTGCTTAGGAATCAACAATAGGTTATTAGACGAAGAACGTAATGTGCGGGAAGGTCTGTATCTAACAATAAGCTCAGAAATATACTGTGGAGCTATACTATGAATGGCTTTGTAAGTTAATACTAGAATTTTAAACATTATTCTATATTTAACAGGTAGCCAATGAATTTCATGCAGAATTGGTGTTATATGATCGAATTTTCGTTTACAAGTTAGTAAACGTGCAGCTGAATTTTGAACATATTGAAGCCTCTTAATTAGATATTCAGGCAGGCCATATAATAAGGAGTTACAGTGGTCAAGTTTCATTGTAATAAATGCATGAATGAGTGTTTCGCAAATGTCAAATGATAAAAAAATTCTGATTTGGCAATGTTCCTCAAATGATAGAAAGCTGATCTGCATATTTTGGTAACTTGTTCGTCCATAGACAAATTGTTGTCAAATATTACTCCAATATTTCTGGCTGACTGCGATGGGGAGATTGGCTCAGTACTAACCATAATAGTATCAATAGGTGGCTCAGGACGTTGTCGAGATCGAAGAACTAGAAGTTCAGATTTGTCATTATTCAATTTGAGCATGTTGTTGGTCATCCACAGATCAATGTCACGTAGGCAAGCTTCAATGGCGGATATACAATATTGTTGGCCTCAGCAGTTGGTTCAAAGGATACGTAGATCTGGGTATCATCGGCGTACAAATGGTAACACATGTTATAATGTCTAATGATGTCGCCCAAAGGTGATGTGTAAAGCAGATACAGTATAGGGCCCAGCACAGAGCCCTGAGGGACACCAAATTGTAAATCCCCTTCAGATGATCTCACACCATCAAAACAAACGAATTGTTTGCGGTCAGCTAGATAAGATGTAAGCCACTGTAAGGCTTTCCCCTTGATTCTAAATCTACAGCGAAGTCGTTCCAGCAAGATCGAATGATCTACAGTATCGAATGCTGCTGATAAATCAAGTAGCATAAGAATGACACAATCTTTGTTGTCGATAGCCTGTAATATGTCATTTTGTACTCTAACGAGTGCTGTTTCGGTGCTATGTCTCCTTTTATACGCAGACTGGAAAATCTCACTCAAGTTTTGGTCATCAATGTAGTCGTTCAAACGGGAA
This sequence comes from Actinostola sp. cb2023, assembly GCA_033675265.1. Classification (NCBI taxonomy): domain Eukaryota; kingdom Metazoa; phylum Cnidaria; class Anthozoa; order Actiniaria; family Actinostolidae; genus Actinostola; species Actinostola sp. cb2023. Next base: position 477,436 of record JAUJYZ010000929.1, read on the forward strand.
GCAACAACTTTGTCAATGCACTTAGAAACCATGGGTAGATTGGAAATAGGTCTGTAGTTGTTAAGGATGTCTTCACATAAAGATTGTTTCTTCAGTATAGGTGACAGTGCAGCCGTCTTCAGACTTGATGGCATTAGACCACTTTCCAGTGAAAGATTAACAATCCGTGTGATGACAGGGAGAAGTACATCAAAACAGTCTCTTAAAGTGTTTGCAGGCAGAGGGTCTATAACACTAGATTTCCTGGCAGATGAAGCAATGAGCTTAGAAAGTTCATCAGCGTTGGTTAAGGAAAATTCACCCAACTGCGAAGAACAGCAGGAGTCAGGGAGTGTAGCAGAACGATCAGTTGTTTTGGTTACAAATGAAGCTCTGATAGTTGTGATCTTCTCTGTAAAGAAATTGGCAAACATGGTTGCTAACACTTAGAGCAATTCAATGAATGAAAGGTTCTTTCTTTTGTAAAACTGTGCAATATGAAAAAGTTATCTTATACCGTACTTATTTCAATGTAGAAACAAAAGATCTAATGACGAATGTCACAATGAAGTGGAAAGTTCTTCAAAGATCCCACGTGGGCTATCGGTGAGTAGAAACTTTTGTGTGATTGCGGACTTGAACGATTTGATTCAGTTTTATGGTTTGTGGGAGAATAGTGATGTACCCCTTTGTATATATATTACAAGCTCTCTGTTTCATTTCGTTATGCCGATATTACATGGTATTTCATGTTCCCCATGCATCTTAAACTAAAACACTCGCCTGTCAGAGAATAGACTGGCGCGTCAACTCAACTGCGATCGAGTGTCCGCTGCACGCTGTCCTCTTATGTTATCAGTCCAAGCTTTCTGCGTGTGCTCGGCACTCGAACCGTACTCCTGAAGTCCTCTGTTTACCAAAAATCGTATAATAGTTTTACTAGCATGTGCAGTTTTTGAGTTTGCTTTGTACGTTTTTTAATACTAAATAACTTTTCTCCACTATATTTAGATCGCAAACGTAAAGTCCCTATATGGAAAACTTACCACTTCAAACAAAAAACGCTCGGCGTTCATCGACTGGCAATCTGGAAACAGTTTTTCTGACATTGCCTCCAAGTTGGGCGTGGCCGAGGCTACTGCTGAAGTATATTGTGTAGACATGATTGCACAAGGTATAAAGAGTGGAGACGTAAAGACATATGAGCGGCTACTTTCAGACCTCAAAGTAACCACCCAAGTTTTTGAAGATGTGGCAGCACAACTAACCAACCCAGGAATAAAGCTATGAGAAATTAAGGATAGGCTAGACCTACGTTAAAATCAAATCAGAGCAGTTATGGCAGTCTTGATCCATGGCTATTATCACGAATAGAAAAACATGTTTGATCATGTCACGATAACATACTTTTTTTTCCAAAAACAAAAACTTTCAGATCGATTATAAATACTTGTTCCTGTTATAATGGTGATTATTATCAAAGCACCTGTCTCGTAATGGCGCCAAATAACAATGATTGATTTCATTGGCATATAGAGTACAAACAATAAAAGCGTAAAACAGTACTAAATAGTGATGGAACAACAAAAAAACAAAGGATATTTTGAACACTAATTAGTACTATTTAGATTTAGTACTATATTTCACTCTTTTATGTTTGTACTCTAATAATACATGTACATGTATTTTATTTTTCATTTCCCCTCCCACAACCCCTATGTTTGTAGGGATGGGTGACATATAGAGGAGAAGGAAATATTTTCTTAAGCATATTATTACTTCATTTTCAACTCAAGCTATATATCATTTTGAGGGGCTACGTTGCTTTTTATGGTCATTTCGCCTTGCTGAATGTTATTGTTAACTCACCCCCATCACCAATCCATCATTGTAAGTGGTTGCACGTAATTACTTTCTGTCATGATATATTGTATTTTCATAAAACAGGTGAAACGTTGAGTCATATAGCAGCATTACTAGTAGAGTAGCATCAGTAAAGACAAATGCCTCATCAGTTTTGTGAAATTAGTCTAAACAGTAAAAAATGCAATTCCAATGGATGTGTATAATTTGTGTACAGTCTTGTACACATTGTCTCTTCATTATATTATTGTGTCCATCAATAAGACAGTACCTGTGACTATTATTTACAAACTTTGTAACTGATAACAAATTGGAACAATAAATATACCGGTAATAAATAAATATGATTTCAAAATATAGTAGATGGTTTCCAGAGATATCGATCTACATAACACTCTTGTTTACAAAACATAATAAATCTATTGCACAACACAATAGACAACTGGTATGAACAATAAAATAGAAAATATTTTATGAGTATAATACAAAAGTGCTATATGGTTTCCCCCAAACACTACAATGATGGCACCCGTGAAACACAATCTAATAGTTAGTGACTATAGTTAGTCAAATCAAAAGGAAACAATGGAATTAGTGTCTAGTAATATCTACTTGGCTAATATCTGCTTCACGGGTTAAGTGCCATCACTCTAAGTGCCATCACTCTATTGCTGGTAACAATTAATTTTTCTATAGTGATTATTCCAATAAACCTGGGCAATACACACTATTAGACACACACTCTTGTTTTCTTTCGTTTCTTTGCATCTAATAAACACTGACAGCGAATAAATAGTAGTACCCAGGTTTATTGGAATAATCACATTTTATAAATGTAGCTTTTTTCACTCTATGGCCAAGTGCTGCCATATGACCTAGTACTGTATAATATACTAAAACTAATGATTCCTCTTATAATATCTGGAAATGGCTTTTCTGCATTCAAAATATCTGATGCACATACAGTGTACATGTACATAATCAATTTTCGTAAGTGATGCAATCCCTAATCCTAAATCACCAATATGGATTTCTTAATAAAATTGTTGGACAAGGACTTCAAATGTTTTGAAGAGGGAAACTCTGTTGTAAATAGTGCCAGTTATAACTTGTATAACTCAAATGAAGCGCAATGAAGAATTGATACAGCTAATTCAAAAAAAAATGTCCTAGGTTTTGTTGCATATTACATTCCCAGACCGAAGTGCATTTATGGACTGATCAATACGGAAGACACTAGATAACAATGACCTAAACCAGGTGGAGCCCGCGATGCTCACTTTATGCGGTTATCTAATTTGCATGTGGCCTATACAAGATGGCGGCTCGATGGTTTTACCTTCCAGTTGCTACAAATACTTCATAATTTCGTACTTCTAAACACTGTTCAAAGGTAAACATGTAAATAAATGTCCCTTTTCAATATATTAGTGTAGTTTTATATCCCGTTTGTGTATCTTAGAATGAGATCACGGCAGAAAGGCTACAGTCATTGTTACTTATGTAATCGCCTGGCGATTCACTAGATAGCAATGACCCAAACCAGGTACGGGGAAACGTCCGTGAGGGGTAGGGGTAGGGTACTAGATTGGTTGAGATAGGGGATGGGTAGTTCGGGAGGAATCGTTCGGGAGGAATTCCCGCGAAAGTCGACCATGGCGGTAAGTTTGAACTCGTGCTCGACCTCATGGTCTTCTAAATTTCATCGACCTCTCAGCGACTTTAGCGGTTTTGTTCGAAGTATAGACGAAGCTTCGGATCTGATAATTTTTTTGTAATCGACTGGTTATTCCAGAACGATAGAGCTAACAAGGTATTCGGACCATCACAAGGAATGGGATATGGGAAAGTGGGAAACGGATGAGGGTTAATTCGTGGATGGGGGAGGTGGTTGGTACGGAAAGCTGAAGGCTGGGTATGGATGATGTAGAAAGGAGAAAGAAGTGGATAAATAGAGTGACAAGTGGAGGGAAAAATAAATTAAAAAATAAAATTGAAAAAATAAAATAAAAACAATGATTTAATTAAAATAAAAATAAAAATTAATAATATAAAAAATAAATAAATTGAAAAAATTATATATACGCACCGTATTAGCAGGTACTAGAAATACAACGTGTTACTCTTCACTAAACACATATATTATAGGACTACACAGGAACCCCAACTTATAAAAATGCAAAAATAATAATTATAATAATTCACGTGGTTCGTTGATTCTACAATTATGCAAAAACAGTGCTTTTTACAAGAATCTCTATTGTTTGAAGTGACGGGTGTTTCTATTGACTGACAATCAAAACACTGTGTTTATAATTACTCAGTTAGTTTATAATAGAAATAAGTTTGTATGGACAAGTTCACTTAGAACATTTTATGTGAGTTTTCTGAATACAAATATATTTGAAAAACATCGCTGTTGTTGTTCCTTGGGCAAGTTCAGGCCGGTGTTAATCCCCCTATTGTTTATTTGTGCTGACGTCACTTGTTTGTGTCACGAACCGTGAAAAATAAAATACTGGGAAAATAAAAATAAAAACGTCAGCGAAAAATCGAAACGGTCGTTCTAAAAATATATGTGACCTTTCGGAGATCGTTCCGGAGTTTCTATTGTTACCGAAACGGCTGCTGATTTGGTTCTTACGTCCTATGACATCACGCTTTAGGCTCTGACGTCACTATTTTAGTTGTAGTAGCACCCAGAATGACGATGACGTCACTTCCGGGTTGGATCCACAGATCCACCCTGATCCACCCGACCCAGAACCCCCATTCTGTATACTACTGCAAGTAAAGAGAAAAGTACTGAAAATATAATTTATCCACCAATAATCAAAAAATATATACGTATTTCAAGAATATTATTTCTTCATTTTTACAATCTAATATTACACAACAGATACAGGATTAGGGTGTAATATTACACTAATATATATTGAAGTGAAATCCCTCTTAGTAATATCCTGACTTTTAACTGTTGAATCTAGCTTCTTCACACAAGTACTTGGGTTCTGTCCCCAGTTATACAGCAGCATCCCTTGGAACCAAGAGATGAACTCAGTGGCATCAACTGCATGACACACAATTGCTCCTGAACTGCCATGTAAATGGGAGTCAAACATTAAAAGTTCCTCATTGCTATCTATGATAATGACCATAATAATAATAATAATAGCCCTTCCTCCAGTGATTATGACATAATAAAGCTTCTGCTTGTTCCCCATTATGTTTCCCAAGTGCATTCCAAGGTCATAAAAAGTGTTAACACCAAAAAAATCAAACGTTTGTCCCAAACGGGTCACACCGCATTCCTCACAAATCAAACAACTCATCATGGATGGCATTACCTATTGTCATAATTGTAAACAGTGTCTCTGACCATGATTGGGAATAGCTTGTATTTTGGGGAAAACTTAAGTTTTTCGTAAACACTTCGTGCCCACATGCTATGGCTATGAATACGCAAGCATTGCTGCCACGTCTGTCATTTATTGTGGACTGACTGAAGTCAGAAGAGTAAACCCAGTACTAGTCTACACCACTTGATGACTGTGAGTACTGTGGTAAACTGGTGACAGGAGTCGCCTGACTGGTGGTTGCAGGGTCTGCATGACTTGGCTGCTGGCTTGGTACAGAAGCAACAGGAGTCGACTGATGTCTGGATGAGGCCTGACACAGGGGGAGTCGCTGGCGGTAAAGGTGGTCGACTGATTGAAAGGTGGTTGGGCTGCAGGACTTGGCTGCTGGCTTGATACAGAAGCAACAGGAGTCGACTGATGTCTGGATGAGGCAACAGGAGCCGCCTGACAGTTGGTTGCAGGGGCTGCAGCACTTGGCTGCTGGCTTGGTACAGAGGCAACTGGAGTCGACTGATGTCTGGATGAGGCAACAGGAGTCGCCTGAAAGGTGGTTGCTATGGTGTTCCGATCCCGCCAAAAATCAAAGTTGACATGAAACATTGAACTTCACAGTACAACATCGAAGTTCATCTCTCAACTTCCAAGTACTTGAGATCGAATATCCAACTTCATGCATCAACATTAGAGTTGACACATCTCAACATCGAAGTTCACAAACAGCAACTTTCAACTTTCAAGTACTTGAGATCGAATATCCAACTTCATGCATCAACATTAGAGTTGTCATCTGAACATCGAAGTTCACAAACAGCAACTTAATTTCAACCGGCGACTTTCAACTTTTTATAGAACTACATGTAATCATTGCAATTTAATTGGCGACGTTTATCGTGCTTAAATAAAGCTATTCATTCATTCACATCAACACACAAACTTGGGATTTTATGAGTTTTTGATTGACGGTAATTGCCTGTTGCAATGTTGAAAGTTGAGTTCCCAAAGACGTACTTTCTCCGCCAAAAAGTATTGTATGTCATATACATTGTGACGTCACTGACCCTGGAAATATGATATGTGATATTGAAAGGTAACATGATACAGTGCCCTTAGCTTATCGACCTTTTGCTTGCAACCACGTTGTCAGTTTGATGGTGTACTGCATTCTCAACTGAAATCGTCCCTAAAATCATGGAAGAAAACTTAAATTCGATGAAAGAAGCTCTTCGATGGGTAGTTGATCAATTGGAGCGCATTCAAACTCCGCCACAAGGTAAGAATTCACATAAAACGATTCAAATGTATTCTTAGACCCGGCGATCTGACATATCTCGGGACACATGCTGGAGATCGAGAGTTCCCTAATGTCTATAACCTTTAAAAACTTCCTCCGCATCGCAAAGAGCTGCTACATCGACCAACCCGCAATCAGGGCCATCCGGCCTCAATATTTCCAGTGGGGCAGGGCCATCAGGCCTAGGTCGGCCGCTTTATACAAGAGCAGGACCATCGAGTGTTCAAGCCTCGCCGAGACCTGGACCATCAAGTCAAGCCACTGAACACCGACGCCTTTTTTCGTATAGTGTTAGTCAAAAAGGAAAAGGAAAAGGAAAGAGAGTACCTACGTGTACTTTGAGATTCTTCGCCCTCTCCAAAGTAAACGACTCAAAGCCCCCTGGTGACATCAGAGACAGGACAAGGTTGACAAATGCTGGCCTTGGAGAGGCCAGCATTCAATTTGCATTGGACATGAATAGTGTCCAATGCCACCAAATTATATTGGAAAGGTATCCGAAGTTGCAAGAGACAGGGTATGACATCTTGCTTTTCCAGCGAGGGCCCGTATACACCACGACGATTAAAAGACGCATCGGGCAGCTCTAAAATCTACCTAAAGCCTCTTCAAAAGGATTTAGATGTCGAAACAGTTTTGAGCAATGAATCTGAGGTCAGTGAATAATTAGCCTATTCTAGACTTGTGTAATACGATTTTACTTATTAGTCACTGGTGTTTTTCCAGGCCCTACCACACCCTAGGCGGCAAAAATTCCTTCTTGTTTTACTGCTAATGACGTGTGAAAATAAGTTCTCTTGAACCCTGGGTATTCGAAGACACCGTCGATCTCTAAGTGCAAATAAAACAATAAAAAATAATACCCAGATATCAATGTTTAATATACTCATATATATTTTAGTTGTCACTGTATTACCAGCATTTTGCGATGGCTTGACATTGCATGACGCGCAGGGATACGAAATAAAAATTTGGAATTATACCTTCGATTCTTAGGCATACTCGGATGGCCCTGAAATCAAGTGTATCAAGTGTGGGCTGTCAATCCCAATGGTAAATATGACAGACCACATTGAGGAGGCACATCCAGAGGAGAAGCCCCCTGAAAAGGTATGCAAATGTTTGCAGAGCGTCTGTAGAAATAGATCATTTAATTGTTAAAACTGGTATCACAGTGGATTTGGACTCACCCTGGATTTGGATCAACTTACAAAATGTTTTGGTTATTTTAGATATATGTTTTCTCTAAACAATTTTCCATTCTCATACCCAGGCCCTTCTCAGCTTTCTAACGAAAAATCGAAGGCTCTGGTAAGAGACAAACCGGAAGACCCACATTCTAGGTCGTCAGATATGCGGCACATGCTCGATATTTTCTAACTTCCAGTGACAAAATAGCAGACTTCAGCGATGTTCTCGCCGATGCTCTAGCAAAACTTCATCTACATTTCAGTTAAGTTAGAAAATATTGAGCATGCGCATATCTGACGACCTATAATCTGGGTCTTCCGGCTTGTCTCTTACCAGAGAGCCTTCGATTTTTCATTAGCAAGCTGAGAAGGGTACGTCTGGGTACATCTCTGGGTACGAGAATGAACGATTTTTTCTTATTTGGGCTTCCTGTGGAATGCAGCAACTTTTAAACATGTTTAAAGTGCCCATGAAACGAAAATGTTGATCCTTGTTTTATTGTACATTATTGTTGTTTGGCGTTTCTCTGAACATTTGCTGTATTTAAACGTTCACTTTGAGTGTGCGAACATTTTTTTTTCGCAGTTCGAAAATTATAATTTTCAACCAAATAAATGTGCGACAATGTCTCAGTGATGTCACAACTTGACGTCACGTTTCTATAGTTTGACCGAGCAGGAATTGTTGCACTTTGAACCCAAAAATGCCCAACTTCGAGTGCGAAATAGAAAATGTTCCTGAAGCTTTTTATTAACGCCATGTAAATAAGCAAAAGTAGTTAAAGTACTCTGTTTTTTTTCATTTCATGGGCATGTTAAGCAGGGTGTTGGTCAGCCTTGATTAATCTAGTCTTCACGTTATAATAAACAGCGTATACTTTTTGAAATAGAAACAAAAAATGTTGAATTGGGACGTCTTCCAAACAGACGATGAGGAGGACACATGTACAGTTAGCGACAACACATGCCCAACCACTACAATCTCAACAAACCCTCAATCAAGGTGAGCAAATGTTCTTGACTGACAAAGTTAAACAAGAGGCCATAGCAAATGATATAGTTGGGTATTCCCTCACTTAATTGTTCACGTTTTTAAGGTCTAACCAAACATCTAGAGGAGAAACATCTAGAGGAGAAACATCTAGAGGAGAAACATCTGGAGGAGAAACATCTGGAGGAGAAACATCTGGAGGAGAAACATCTGGAGGAGAAACATCTGGAGGAGAAACATCTGGAGGAGAAACATCTGGAGGAGTCTCTACTGTTTTAGAAGAAATATACCCAGATGCGACAACAGAAGACATCCAGGCAGCACTTACAGCATCTGGTGGAGATGTAAATGCTGCTGCACAGACTCTATTAGGTAAAAGCACATTATAATGAAGAGCTTGCAATATATCTTGAAATGGTATGACAATCATGAGACAATCATGACTGCATGCGATGCCATATTAATGTGGGCTAGGGCAATTTGTAAAATGGGCTTGTTTTTTTTCTCACGTCATACATTTTCGTAGGTGACCAACATGATGACAATGATGGAGATGATGATGGTGACAGCCTCCTTCCAGTAGCATGGTTAAAAGATGAGCCCACTGATGGCAGTGAAGCACTTAGACGGTTTAGGAATGAGAACATAAACGCTGATGCCCCGCGACAGTTATTCACTGTATGCCGAATGGATGGCAATGAAGAGTTTAAGAGAGACGTGTTTGTGTGCTATAAGGCACATAAAAACGTCAATCTAAAGGCTCGCTTAAGAGTACGTTTTGAGGACGAGGAAGGTGCAGGCAGTGGGCCGGTGAGGGAATTCCTATCATGTGCCCTTAAAACTATTGATGAGGGAATCTCTACGACCTCCAAGCCAACCATCTTCTTTGAGGGTCAGAAGGACCATAGGTTGCCAATACAAGACCAGGCCTTGAGACTCACAGGTGCCTTCAAGGCCATTGGAAGGATAATTGGTCACTGTGCTCTGCACAATGGCCCATCCCTACATGGGATATCACCAGCAGTGCTGCATTACTGGGCCAACCCCTCACAGGATATCGAAGACAGACCTCCTACCGTTTCACTAGACGATATCGCAGACCTCGATCTAAGGGAATGTATCATGGAGGTAAGAATTACCTATATTATCATTGTCTTAGAGCATTTTTCACAACGTAAAGGTTGCAAAGATGGTTCACACCTTTATAAGTATTATTTGTTTGATGGAGGTACATTTTATTGTTGCATCTACTTAATTTTGAGCTACCCCATCTTTGCAACCATTATGTTGCGAAAAATGCTCGAAGACAATGATATATACATGTATAAATAGGCCTATATTAATTAAGGCAGGATCAGTTTCATTGACCGAGTATAATCAATTGACACACAGGAACTATTACATTTGTTGTATAGGGGTGGATCTGTGGGGGAGGGTGGCGCAGGGAGTGCGCAATCCCTGGATGAGCTGATATCTACTGCGTTATTGGTGCTTGAATTTATTTTGTGTATGTCGATCCTGATCATAAGATGGTGCACCAATCATGCTGGTTCCACCCCTGTTATGCTGTGATAGTTGCCCTTTGAAACTGGATGTTAAGAAAAACAAATAGTCACCTGAGAACGCAGTTCGAGGGTGAATATGGAGTTTTGAGGAACATCCAGTTTCCAAGGGCAATTATCACGACATAATTCCCGAGATATGAAAACAACACGAGAAATAATTTCCATTTCACTGCAAAAATTTAAGGCGTCAATTTTATCCATGTTCTTAATTTTATTGGGAATTGCCTGATCGACTTTCGTTTCTTTTTCGTGCTTTTGCTAACTTCTGGAAACGTGCGGAATTCATTGTTTAAGTCTCACTTTGTTTTCTCTCTCCGCGGGCACTATTCGCTGATAGTCGCCCTCTAAGGCAGGCACTAAATTGTGACCAATGAGAGCGAAGGAAAATTTATTGTTAAATGAATTATAAATATTTTAATATTAAAATATGCCGTTGAACATGTCAGGGTGCAAACAAAATAAGGACTGAAAATTTTGATTGTTTTTAATTTGTACACTTCTTTTCAGCTTGATCGTCTGGGAAAAAAATGAAAAAACTCCACCAGAGCTAATGGCAAAACTTGAACCTTACTTATACGAGGCTGGATTAGAAACAAATACAAATGCTGATAAGGGGTTCATGGTACAGGGGCTTATGATGCATAACATCATTCATAAGCGCAGACTAGAAATAGATGACATTGCTAGAGGTAAAAGCAATATCTAGAGTCGTTTTCGTATGAGTGGGAAGTAGTTACGGTATAGTTCATGCGATAACCATGCTGTGTCCAAGCATTCTGAATGGCTGAGCAATGACTGCGCGCTGCGATTGCATGGTTGTATAGATGTCTTTGATTCCATACCACGACTGTAACTCTGTGCCATAAGTTTCCCACTCATAGACAACTCTAAGTATATAACTCGAAGTTGTATTGTACAATTCAGAATTCACTATTCATAAGACAACATCTTTTGAAATAGCTGTATCAAAAGTCATGTTATGGGCTAGCTAGCCCAAGTACAACTATATAGTTTTCAAAACTCTTGGCCACAAAATAAATTAAAATAAGTAAAAACAAATAAGTTTTTTTTTTTTTTTGAAGGGATGGAGGAAGTCAGACTACACACTTACTTGAAGAAATGGCCATCACTTCTTAGCGTCTTATTTCCAAGGGAGCAAGAACGTAAGTTGGATGGTCGCGAATTTAAAGACAAGATCGACTTTGAGGAGAAGGAAGCCTCACCTGAGAATTGCAAGACGGCCGAATTATTTCTACAATATATCGATGCCATCGAGCAGAGAGAGGAAGGTATATGCTTTTGCCTATAATATTTTTAAAGGAATGGTTTGCCAGCTAGGTTTATGCTATTTTTTTTTAAATGCCGTCAATGATGAAATGTGATTGTTAAATGGTTTACAAAATGGATTTTCATCAAGTTTCGTTCTATTAAAGGTGCGGGTAATACAAGCAACAAAATCGTGCAACTTGTCGCGCAACATTGTTGCGTTGCAAGTTGCAGAGCAATGTTTCTCGTATTACCACCGTTCACGCAACTTGTCGCGCAACACGAAAGGTTGCAAAACTTTGTTGCACAAAGTAGAAGCTCTTTCTACTTCATGCAACAAAGTTTTGCAACCTGCAACACCGAAAATTTAACTTGTTGCGCGACAAGTTGTGCGAACGATGGTAATACGAGACACATTGCTCTGCAACTTGCAACGCAACAATCTGAAAATGTTGCGCGACAAGTTGCACGATTTTGTTGCCGGTATTACCGCACCTTAACCCATTGACTCCTGAGCTATTTTGAAGTTTTTATCGATTATCTGGACCTATCTGTGGCAACTGTTCGCAACCGGTACAATGTTTTGCCTGTATAATAGGTCTGGGTGGTAGCCATCTAGCTCTAAACTATAATGACCATGACATTTGACCATGAAAACCGCCTATTTGCTTTAGGATTTGAAATACCGTTTTGTCCCAGGGGTGGGTAAACCCTGCACACATGGCCCATTGCCTCGCTTTTTCTGATTGCATGCAAATTGAGACGGTTAAAGTGAGAGAGCTAGTGAGGTATTAACATATAGTGAGAAATGTTTCGATTTTTTTAAATCATGAAATAACTCTTATTTTGTGTGTTAATTTCAGAGGGAGCTGACCTTGTGGATCTGTGTTGTTTCTGGACGGGTATGAACGTCCTGCCATCATCCATAACAAATAGCGTCATGCTAGTAAAATTTGACAACACAATTGACCTGCCAATTGCTGAAACATGCTTCTACAGCATTACTATTCCATCTAAATATGGCAGATTTGAGGAGTTCAAAAAGAATCTCGATATCGCCATTAAATATGGGTCAAGAGGATTCAGTTTCGCGTAAAATGGTATTGTTTACTGAACACACACATACATGGTCTTGGTCACAATAGGGACATTTATACGAGCGAAAATAAGATGCGTCTTACACTGTGTCTAAGAAGTGAATCATTTCATATAAACAACACTTTTGAGACTTCCTGAAGAACAGCGCTTTCAGCTGTTTGTTCAAAAACGGATAGTTTGCATCTTAGATAGTCTAAGAGTACAAACACTGTATTAAAATAAATAACGCTAATAGAAAACAATAGAATTATCACTATGTTTAGTACTGACACTAAATAGTACTATTTATATGTTGCATGTGTCTTATTTTCGCCGTATAAGACCTGAAGTGTAGAACTGAATTGAGTAAACTGTATTCTTACTGTTACCCATACTTATTATTGGATGCAATATTTTGGTACCCTTTTATATAATGTAGTAGTGTTAATTTTGGATTTCTTTGTAAAAAATTAATAACATTGAGGGAAATGGGGCTTGAATAAATATTGTCGTATTTGATTACTGATTGATTGTAATATCTATTTCAAATTGCAATTATGTCACATTGTTCTTGTTTTAATTATTACATTGGTATACATACACAATTATTTAAATTAATACTGAAAATATTCAAGCCTTCTCAAAAGACCAAAAGGAAACTCATGTTGATAGTTTATATATAATGATGTCATTAATTGTATTGACAATCAGATGACATGTAACTGCAATGGTTAGCATGCATAATCAGTATTTCTTTGAGTAGAAAACAAAACAATAATACATGTATGTAATATACATCAATTGCTTCACTTTTGGTCAATGATGTCCATTTAAGTGCCCATTGACATATCCCACGGCATTTACAAATAAGTCAATGACATCATTGATAGGCATGTCTTGAGATGCAGAAAATCTAGACAGATTTTGAAGTGTTTCCTGATCTACAGGACACCAAGTTTCTGGTACTTCCACAGAATCTGACGATGATGGCACTGTTCCTTGTAGATCCACACCATAGTTTGAAAAATCATTATAAATGTGAAAGTGCAAGAATTACTAAAATTGTGTGGTGTACATGTGTACGCACGTGTACAATGATTAGGAGCGAATGCCTGTAAGAATCGAGAATTGACGGTCAACTCAAAAAAAGTATGTTTCCCTAAACTAGATCATCAAAAGGAATGATATAGTGAAAGAAAATAAAATTCGATTTTTTTGAGTTGACCATCAATTCTCGATTCTTACAGGCATTCGCTCTTAATAGTCAGTTATTATTTGCAGTGTACAATATGTATGTCTGAATCACTCAGTCAAAAAATAAGTCATTGCTTACTTTACTTATTGTTATTGTTGATCAAGCTATTTTTATAACAGTTCATATTTTTATAACAGCTGTTGATAGTTGATATTTTTATAATAGTTGATTATTAGTGATGGTCATGTATAGTCTTGTACATGCATGTACATTAATAAATATGTATTATATATATGATTATGAAATTAATTTAGTTTATGATTACAGAATTAAACTTTTTGTTGAATTAGCAATGATATATTGTTATTATTAAGAATAATTAATAAAATATCCAGGATATTACATGACTAGCTGTGTGGAGATTATAATCCATATCTCCAAGCAGCCATGTAATATTCTGCATATATAATTATCATTGATGTCTTTTTATGGATTTTTGACTCAATTCCTTCCAGTAGCAATGGTTTAAAAAGAGAGAAAAATATGATATTTCATTGGTATTCATATTATTTATTTACCTGGAATGTTTCTCTTGATATTGCTGACCCACTTCCATACACTCTATGGAGTCCCTTTATCCAAAGTTGCATTGGAGTGAAATTCTTTTCAGACCTCAAAGGATGATGAATCCATGAATGCTTCCATGCAGTTAAATGTCTATTCACAACTGGTAAAAATACATAATGAAGACACCACAAGTGAACTTCATCATTTGGATTGAGCATTCCACATTTTTCTAGCTCATAGAACAAGTTATAGAAAAATATAAGACAGCCCTGAAAGACATCTCGCCAGAGTCGCTCAATGCGCTGATTGTGTGTGCTCTTGCCTGAAGAAAAAATAAACAATCATCATTGATGCATTATGCATATATATATGCATTAATATCTCAGATGAATATTGCACACAGAGCACAGTCCAAACATCTGTGGGGGATAAACATATCCGTGCTACGCACTCATGGTATTACAGTGCCACTACACAGGCCAGCCAAACAAATTTCAACACAAATCATCCAATCACGTTTGAGTATTTAAACAATAAAATATCCACAAATGTTCACAGTTTTCGCTTTAAAGGGAACTCCAGATGTTGAGATACCTTTTAAAAAATGTTGGTAATCTACAGATTGAAAACATATACAATGTAGTAAAAAAGACAAATTTTATTTTAGTATTTATTAATCAATGCCAATACTTAGTACTACTGACTTTTGTGGGCGCCACCATCTTGGATCTGATTTGACATTGATTTAAAATTTGTTTGGTTGGTCAGTAGTAAGCCACTTTCATCAAATATGCATGCATGGTCATAATTAATAATTGATGAATCTATTAATAAAACAGTATGTGAGAAAATATGTGTTTCTGATAAGTATACAGTATTTTAAAAGAACAAAATCAAAATTAAATATATGTATATACACAGATGCTCAACTGTCATGTACATACCTCATGCTTTAAACATGCATGCATGCACATCAAAAGAATTGTATAATTTACCTGTAATCATACTCCCTCTTCCTGGTCCTCTTTGTGGATGTGACAGCATATACCATGACACATCAACATTTTCCCCACCTTTGTCTGAGCGCACACGAGATGGCAACCCACATTCATCGACAGCACCAAGAAACTGTTGAAGAACAGTATCTGCCCTGTTATTGTCAGAGGCATGAAGGAAAACACTAGGTATTCTTGAAAAACCATCAATTCCACCATGGACAACTATTCTCCACCTACATTTTCCATAAAACAATACAAAGTAAATACAATTTGTTGCGGTATATATACAATTATTATTGTTTTATTATAAGTTAATTATCTAGCATTATAGACGCGTAGAAGATAGGTGACAGGTGACAATTATCAAGCAAGACCTTATTAATTTATGATTGCCATCTATGTGCCAAAGAGACAAAGGGGAATGCACATTATACTGCCTTCTGCGAACTGTTTCCCTCCATCTTTGCATAGCTCCACCAGGGTCTGTTCTCAAAAGTGACTGCCTGATTCTTTCTCTTTGTACTCGGTGGCCATTACTTTGAAGTAAGCCTTTAACCATTCTAATGCCAATATTTGGATTTTGCTGTTGTGCAGACATTACTATGTCATCAAGTTCTTGATCATTTAAAGAACTAAATGTCCCTGAAACAAAATAATCCCAAATGAGTTATATATATTATCATATATATATGATATATATTCAGTACTATTAAAATTTTAATTACGGTTCATTCACAATATTTCTACATAATATATACAGTCAATCCCCAAAAGGTTGTCCAGAATATACAGGGGCGGATCTAGAGATTTTGAAAAGGGGGTGCACCACTAAGGCCCCTTCTGCTAGGGGGGTGTGGGGGCATGCTCCCCCAGAAAATGTTGAAATCTAGAAGCTCGAAAATGCAATTTCCATGCATTCTGAAATATGTAACAGTAAGAATACAGTAAGTTACTCAATTCAGTTCTACACTTCAGGTCTTATACGGCGAAAATAAGACACATGCAACATATAAATAGTACTATTAACTTCAGGTTCCCTTATTATTAATCAGCTTTTGGCTACATTAGTCAATATCAATGTCACGTGCATTGTCTCATTCTATATTCGTTTTGCATGCGTGGAATTTTAATAATTTCAAAAGCAATAAATCACCTCAAGTGTGAGAACATAATTTTAACAATGCCCGTTTTTACAGGCGTGATTTATGCTTTTGAAATTAAAATTCCATGTGGTATTCAAAACGAATATAGAATGAGACATGTGACATTTACTGTAGTGTTAATCTCTTTTTAGCTGGACAATAATAAATAAGAATAATTATTATTTATAATTATTGTACTAGAGTTGTATCAGAAGATTGAAATTAAGCTGACATATAAAAATCAAAATAAATAAAGCAATTTAGGATTTATTTTTAACATTTTAATAGTCTCGCATGCATCAGTATGACTGAGTGAGTCTCTTACCAGTAACACTAAGACCAAAGCTCGACAGTCTCCTCTCCACAGTTCGCTTCCCAACTCCCAATACACTGCTAATTTCTGGGACACTGAAACCTTGATCTAACAGAAAAGTCAACTGCTCTTGGGAAATGTTGAATGTTGGTCTTCCGCGTCCTCCATCTTTCCTTAACGGAGCCTGATAGTGATACTGAGAGGTTTTGTGCTGTTTTTCTATGATAACTAACTGTTCGTAAATCGCACTCATTGAATTGACAATATCATCTGGCACGTCTAGTGTCACAAGCATCCTATTAATGCAATCCACTCTTAAACTTAGTAAACCGATGTCACTTGGCTCTTTGATATGGTCTATTCCACTCACAAGGTCATTTATGGCATTGATCACGCTTCTTACATCTAACTCCGCCATTTTGAAACAGACCCTATCCCCTTCCCTCCCCTCCTCACAAGAGCTTTTGTCAGTGACGTCACAATGTATATGACATACAATACTTTTTGGCGGAGAAAGTACGTCTTTGGGAACTCAACTTTCAACATTGCAACAGGCAATTACCGTCAATCAAAAACTCATAAAATCCCAAGTTTGTGTGTTGATGTGAATGAATGAATAGCTTTATTTAAGCACGATAAACGTCGCCAATTAAATTGCAATGATTACATGTAGTTCTATAAAAAGTTGAAAGTCGCCGGTTGAAATTAAGTTGCTGTTTGTGAACTTCGATGTTCAGATGACAACTCTAATGTTGATGCATGAAGTTGGATATTCGATCTCAAGTACTTGAAAGTTGAAAGTTGCTGTTTGTGAACTTCGATGTTCAGATGTGTCAACTCTAATGTTGATGCATGAAGTTGTATATTCGATCTCAAGTACTTGGAAGTTGAGAGATGAACTTCGATGTTGTACTGTGAAGTTCAATGTTTCATGTCAACTTTGATTTTTGGCGGGATCGGAACACCATAGGTTGCAGGGGCTGCAGGACTTGGCTGCTGGCTTGATACAGAAGCAACAGGAGTCGACTGATGTCTGAATGAGGCAACAGGAGCCGCCTGACAGTTGGTTGCAGGGGCTGCAGGACTTGGCTGCTGGCTTGGTACAGAGGCAACTGGAGTCGACTGATGTCTGGATGAGGCAACAGGAGTCACCTGAAAGGTGGTTGCAGGGACTGCAGGACTTGGCTGCTGGCTTGATACAGAAGCAACAGGAGTCGACTGATGTCTGGATGAGGCAACAGGAGCCGCCTGACAGTTGGTTGCAGGGGCTGCAGGACTTGGCTGCTGGCTTGGTACAGAGGCAACTGGAGTCGACTGATGTCTGGATGAGGCAACAGGAGTCGCCTGAAAGGTGGTTGCAGGGGGTGTAGGACTTGGCTGATGGTTTGATGGAGGGACTGCAGAGCCAGTCAGTGAACATAGCTGACGAACACGATCAACTTCAGATGCCAGGTTTTGAATCTCTCTCTTCTTCTTCTGGTGATGTGTGCTCCAGAACGACTTTATCTGAACTGGAGTCAATATATCTAATCAATTGTCTGCCATTGTCTTCCTGACATCTTTTGGGTCAGCTTTCATTCCTGTATTGGCTTGCCGGTTGTAAAACTCTATCATTATATCTTTTTGAGCCATAGTAAATGCCTTTCTCGGGCCAGAAGACTGCTTGAAAGCAAACCCTTTACTGTTGCGCAGGCTGCTAGAGTAGGAAGGTGGACACGTATGCATGTTGGAGGTAGTTGACTTTGTAATAAGATTCCTGGTTTTGTTGTGCAGTTGCTGACACTGGTGCTGATGCCTGATCCAAAGGGGGTGGTTCGTCTGCAACGGTTGCACCAGTAGCACCTGCAATTGAGAAGGAGCTTCCAAATAAGGAATTGACTTGTGCTTTTGTCTTTGAAGATGTCTTCCCTACCCCTGCAATTGACTGGGCAAGAACACCACTCTCGGCCGTAAATTGGAAAGAACCAAAAGTTGAAATGTATTTGAAGGTTCCAACTTTCTTTGGTGCCTTGAGGTGGTCTATGTGAAGTCTCCTGCAGGTTGTATTCTTCATTGTCTAGGAGAAAACAATAATTATCAGTATGAGAATTAGAACACACACTGTGTCAGGGTTTAATTAGAGAATTACAATCATCATCACTTAACCAGGTTTTATCAGAGCAAAAAGGAAAAATACTGAGAAAAATGTATCTGTAGGCACTTGTATAACTCACTTTATAAATATTCAACAGTGGGCAGTGTACCAAAATATTTAGCAATAATTAGTACAGGCTTTCTATGATCCGATAGTTTCAATGAGTTACGAGCGTCTTTTGATAATAATTATTATTGCATTTCTGTTAGAGACTTAAAGTGCCTATCACTCCTGTGAGATTGTTTAAAAAATATATTCAATATAAGCTGAATAGTTGGCGGGTTCAGTATTTTGTGATTTGAACCTTGCGTTTATGAGTTATAGAGGTTTGAAATCTCAATATGCAATGTACAGAATATTTTCACAGTCTTTATAAATGATTTTATAACTTTTTCCCCATTTCAAAAATAAGCTCTTCCTGAAAAAGTCTAAATAATTTATGGGATATTGAGATTATTGGTGCATATACATGTACATGTACATTGAGATTTCAAACCTCTATAACTCATAAGTTTACGCAAGGTTCAAATCACAAAATACTGAACCCTCCAACTATATTCAGATTATCTTGAATATATTTTTAAAACAATCTCACAGGGGTGATAGGCATTTTAAGTAATAAGGACAGGATAACTCAATGGCAAGGAATGCACAAAGGTGCAAATATTTCAATTGTTGAAATTTCATATCTGTTTGGTCATAAAGTTTAGATGTTATATGTCTGTGTTCACCGTTTTCACAATCGTGATGAAAGACTGGACCCAAGCATTTTTTTTTTGGTTGCTTGTTCGAAATACTCGAATATATATTATAGATATTGGAATATTTCAAACAATAATCCGCTGAAGTTATATGCATGGTCATAACTGATCCAACATCAAAAGCGAACAAAGACATATACATGTGCATTTGTAACAAAAGGTTTCTTAACCATCCCCTCTATTATCTATGTTTTGATAAACAATAGAAATCACTATTGAAATCACTGTGAAGGAGTCTGTAAATGCTGCTACATAATCATCCAAATTTGCTTAAAGTTAAGTTGGGTTTTCTCATCCAAACTAATTCATATCTTCAAAATAACAGTAAAACCCGAAGATAGACATCCCTACATTTGATGTTACATTTGTGTATACACTCATTTCGATAAAGTTAGTCACTCGTAAAGGTGAGGCCAATGAGGATCCTGGGTTGGTTAACATGCATGTACCCATGGTCCTTCTTGCTCTCACCTTCGAAGCTTTTCGGGTGACTAACTTTATCGAAATGAGTGTATATCATAAACGAGTGCAAGTGTTTGATCAGAGATTACAAACAACAAAAAACTAATGGAAGCATGATGAAACTGATGAGGTCATATATGTAGGCGAAGATGTTTTTATTGTTTTGAAGTATTTAGAATACCCTGATGAAACAGGAATAACGAAAAACAAGATCTCATTCATCGCAACTGAATTACAAAAAAAACATTACTTAAAAGAATCTTACCTTAATAATATCAGCAAACTGCTCTCCTGTGTCAAGGTTGTTGCCAACCCGAACCCATCTGATAAGCTTGTGAGAGATGTGCGCAAAGTGAGTATCAAGTGCAGACTTTCCTTCTCCAGCTTCAAAGAAGTTGTGCTCTTTCAGAGTGATGTTAAACACGGCGCTGACTTGGGACAGGTATAGGATCACACTCGAATTATGATAATGTGGGCCATTATCTGTGATAACGATAGAACGTTCAATTAATTCATTGATTCACTCATAGTAGACAGTAGGCAAGAAGTCACAAACCAATTAGAGCACAGAAAATACAAATATCTTACCTGAGAATAGGTACACACTGAAACCAGGAAATTCCTTTTCAAGCCACTTGAAACACACATCCATGGCACTTTGCGTGAACCACGCATCCTGCTTGGTATCCTCGCTCCAAAGATCTAATAGTTCACACCTTTTTTCTCCCTCTAGAGTTTTTGCCACAATGTAGCAGCCATGCAGGGAGATCCCTCGCTTACCGTACCAATTCCTTTGGTTTTCCCTTGAGTGTATCCCAAGCTCAACTTTCATTTTATAGTCCACTACCATTACTAGTTCACCAGGACTAAGATATTTCAGTATGTAACGGTAGTAGTCTGCCTGGTGCTTTGTACGTAGGAGATGACCAAGATACTTTTCATGAAGTTTAGCAAAGTTTTGTAATTTCTCTGTGAAAACTTTTGGGGGGGCTGGAGTGGCAACTTGTGTAATTGCAGTCTCCAACACATCATACACAGTATAAACATCTGTAAAATCTTGACAGGCATCTGGATTATCTTTTGCACAGCAGTCGAAGGAATATTCAATGCAAAGTTCTTGACATGATGAATGCCTCTGGGTCTGATACACAAAACAAAACAAAGTTAATGAATTAAAAACTTTCAACATTATTATAAAAAAGACAAATTGGAAACCACTATCTACCATCAGGAAACTCTAATTATGTAATTCAGCTTTACTGAGCAATAAAAATGAACAGGAAACATTGCCCCAACTACATTTACATGTTATTAGTAGAAATCAACTAGCATACTATCACAAATCCTGCAATCTGATTGGCTAACGTAATCACTATCTATTTAACAATTAGACAACGAGTCCGAGTTGGCTATGAGCAGATAGTCAAGGAGCCCAGTTGACTATCTTATCTCATAGACAACGAGGGCGAGTTGTCTAATTGTTTTAGTATAAACAAACTACATGTACATGTAGCATACTTAATTTTATACCAATATTTCTTGTTTAATTTTGCATAAGTAAGAAGTATAATAATTTTATGCTACATGTAGTCATTAGTGAGAAAACAACTATCGGGTTTGTTTATACTAATGAGTGATAGATAGTGAGTAGCGAGAAAGCCGGCGTTTTGAACAAAAACAAAGCGAAAAAATCAATAAATATAAAACTGAAGGTATTATGCTAGTTGGTTTCTACTAAAACAATATTATTACAATGTAAACTACTTGTTCTCGTTGCATTACTATTGACTCTTATCGAATTCATGAATAATTAATGAGGGAAATACAATAGAAATCATAAGCGTAGCAGACATCTGTAAATCGGCAAGAGATTCGTTCTCATTTGCATTCAACTTTAACTTGGATTTTCTCGGCCAAACTGTTTCCTATCATCCAAATTATAGTAAAACATCCACTTATACATCGTTGGATTCGATAAGTAATATACAATATTCGCGTCCGATCTGTATGGGATTTAAAAACTCTCGCCTACGGCTCGAGTTTGTAAATCCCATACAGATCGGCCGCTCATATTGTATATAGTACCTATCGAATTCATGAATAAATAATGAGGAAAATACAATAGAAATTACTACCGTGAAGGACATATGTAAATCGGATACAGATTCGTCCTCATTTGCAAAGATTTTAGCTGAATTTTCTCGGCCAAACTGCTTCCTATCATCAAAATTATAGTAAAATATCCAGTGTGTATTACCGGTATACATGCACATTCAGTATGTTTAAAATGTATTCAAGGGCGAACCTTTGTAAACTTTCTCACCAATAAACACTGTAAAATTATTGCTTTGTTTTTCAAACTACATTTAGCGTTATTTACTAGTATTCCTAGTGTTTAACTTATAATACAAGATACAGTATTTAGGTTGTATATTATACACACAATATACATAATAATAATCATTCTGACTGGTTCTGTCAGTTTCATACCTGTTTAGCAAATGAAGCCTTTAGAAATCGTTGATAAACTCGTATTTTCTTTGTCACCTCAGACAAACTGTAATTAACAATCTCCAATTGAAGTTCTTTAACGAATGCCACAAGGTCATCTAAATTTGTGTAGCCCTGGTCATCACACAGGTTACATAAGCCTGCCAGCATTGTCGATGAACGGAAGCTTTGTGGTAAGTGGGTGTATATGTATGTTCGCTTCACACCATCTGGATACTTCAGCTCATACTGCTGAACCACCTCCTTTATTGTCGATTGCCAATAGCGAACAGCAGTTTCTTCTCCTTCAACTAGAACGCTTCTACACGAAGAAGGTCGTGAAACATCATCCCGGTGTAGAAAGTTCATGAACTCCTGCATTACATCTTTCCCGATACACTGCCTTGTGAACTTGATACTGTCCTTAGGTACCCCCCCCCCCCCCCCCCCCCCCCCCTCTCCCAAACAATAGAGCATGAACTCTGGCAGCAACAATTGTGTCATTGGCACAGCTGAAATATTTGCCCCCCCCAAACCCCCCCCCCCCCCCCCCCCCCCCCCCCCCCCTCCCCAAACAATAGAGCATGAACTCTGGCAGCAACAATTGTGTCATTGGCACAGCTGAAATATTGCTGCAGAGTTCGATAGGAATAGTACCATGCAACAATTGACAGAAGGCGTGTCCTTTCGTCTCCATATGTCCTCATTCTGCCAATTGTTTTAGCAGCCGTTGTCCTTGTCATTTCTATGTTTTCACCAGGATTACATAGTCCACTCTCCTTAAGTGACTTTGCCAGCCTAAATTTTTCTTTCTGTTGGGCACCTTGAGCACGAATTGCCTTGTTTTGTTCTTTGTCCTTACACGAGTTATATTCTCTGGCAAGATTTATAAAAAAATTGTCATTCTCTGGTGTGACTGGTCCTGCTGTTACACCAAAAGTATCCTCCCATGTTTTGCTGTTTACAATGTCTTGCATGATTTCCTTTACATCAGAACCATTTGTAGCTATCCCAGCTAGCAGTCTCCATTGCTTGAATGACTTCAGACCGCTGCATCCTTTTTGAACGCTCACTCAGATACTGGTATGGATTGATGCGCTTCATGATCTCTGGAGCCTGACATGACTTGGATTTCTTTTCCAATGGAGCCTCTGGGATCTGACTGCAAGCATCGGTTATTTCTGGGGTAGCTTGAATCCCACTGTCTTTCAATGTCACAATAGATTCATGCAAGGCATCATTTGAGCACTATAAAACAAGTACATGCGTTAAGGTACCAGGGGACCTTCGTGACCACTTTCACTGAAAGCCGCGTAGCGCGCTAACCACTCGTCCAACATGTATAAAAGTATACATTTTCTTAAAGCTGAATAAATGCAGATTCTAAATATGCTGGAGATTATTTCCTATTTTGTAGATATTTTTTTGTTATTGCACATTTTAGAAAATTCGACCGGCCTTGTTCAAAGAGAATTTTACATGCGGGAATTCAATCGATTTCTAAACGGAAAGTGCCATTGTAATGAGCACACTTTGTTCCAATAAACCGTGTCTCCGATTTTTGATACGTTGCCTCGTTTAAAAGTTATTTGATGATTTATGTGTAAATCGCTTAAAAACACATTAATGAACTTTGACAGCAAATATCTCCTCAACAAAAGCGTTTATCGGAAATCGGAGACACTGTTTTTTTTAAAACAAAGTGTGCTCGTTACAATGGCACTTTCCGTTTAAAAATCGATTGAATTCCCGCGTGCAAAATTCTCTTTGAACAAGGCCGGTCGAATTTTTTTATAAAATAGGAAATAATCTCCAGCATATTTAAAATCTGCATTGATTCAGCTTTAAGAAAATGTATACTTTTATACATGTTGGACGAGTGGTTAGCGCGCTACGCAGCTTTCAATGAACAGTGGTCACGAAGGTCCCCTGGTACCTTAAGGATAAACTGAAAAAACACAGAGCATTGTATACGTATTTACACGTAGGTTTACTTATGTTTGTTTTTCTATGAGCACCCTAAGTAGAGCTTTGTAACTTTGCTTGTAAGCCTAGCTTACTTATAAGCTAATATTTTGAAGAAGAATAAAAATATCATTATAGATCAAACAAGCACACTCTACTATTTAAATAATAATAATCTGAAAACCTTGTTGTAATAAAGGGCCATGGACTTACTTCGCTATTGATGAAGTTACTATTATCAGTTTCAGCTTCAGCGTTATTTCCAGTCTCTGCCTCTGGTCTCACATCAAATTCGCCTTTAAAAAATATTCTTCAGTTTCTCTGTTTAAGAATTGTGGTTACATTCATCGTTGAAACAAAACATGGCTCACTCTCCAAAAACTCCCACCAAACGTGTAAACAGAAGAGTTAAAACTACAAAAGATTATCCATGTCTTCTCTGTGGAGTAAATTTGCTTGGTTTGAAATGCACATTTAACTTACGATCCAATACCCACCTGCTACTTGGAAAATAACATTAACCTGGACGTACAATCAGAACGAATGTGTAAGCCGTGCGCTAACAGAGTAGAGTCTCTTTATAAACGGAACAGAGTGGTTCTCGCACAGATCGAACATAATTAAACAAAATATGTTAACGCTTCTGGTATTCCATCGGCATCGCCGCCCAAGACCCCTCCTGAATCTAGGACTAGGGTGAAGCGCCAAAATAAGTCGAGCCCAGTGGTAAGAAAAAGAACCAAAAAAGCTCTTTTTCCTGTGGGAATGGATGAAATTCTTGTCGATAAAGAACTTAGCCGTGTTGCACCTTACGAAGACGACACCGAAAGCTTACTTGAAATTGACAATGAAATGAACAAGCCAACTGAATTCACTGAACAGGTAAGCTTATTTTAAAATTAGAATAAGCTTAATATACATGTAGCTTAAGTTTAACACGATAATAAATCGATAAAACTGAAGTTTTAGTTTAGAATAACGATACGATTAACGGTTATTATTGATATTAGTAACATGGTATTCTGAATGTATTTCAGTCATTTCAGCTGGTATAATGATTAAGCTTATTTACATTTAGATATTTATAATTATACAGGCACCAGCTACCATCCAAGTTAATCCCAACAAGTTACAAAATACAGACGACGTAGATGTGGAGGTGCTCATTTATTAAGCATATTTAATATTAAGGAAACGTTCATTTTTATTTTAGTAGTACATTTTCATTCTGAAGTTAAGGAGGGATAATGAAAGATGAAGGAGGGGTTATGAGAAACTAATAATAATAATATTATGTATTGATTCACTATTGATAAAAGGAGGGGTTCTGCAGGGGCGGATCTAGAGATTTTGAAAGGGGGTACACCACTATGGGGCCCCTTCTTCTCGGGGGTGTGGGGGGCATGCCCCCCCAGAAAATTTTGAAATCTAGAATCTCGAAAATGCAATTTCCATCCATTCTGGGAATCAAATGGTGGGGAAACGTGGGCGAATATGTATCCGGCCCAACTCAAAGGGGGGAGGGGGCACTGGCCCCCCATGCCCCCCCCCCCCCCCCCCCTTGGATCCGCCCCTGTTCTGTGTAGTTATATATAAATTATCAACAAAAATGTCACCAACCCATAAATATATATAATGTATTATGTCTTTGGACCCAATGGCTAAAAGTTTTTTGGGGGGGGCGGGTGGAAACTTTTCAATTCACAGGTAATTATCAGCTATCCTTCGGGTAAACAGGCCAAAACCATTAAGGATCAAGATAGACAGACAATTAAATACCTTGCTCTTGGTCAGTATAAAAGTGCATGCTCCGCACTTTTGAGAAACAACAACACTTCCAATATCTTGAAGGAGCTGGTCATAAAGGAAGTGGATGATGAACTGCATAACATGTGCAAAGTCGAGGGAAGCATTTTGCAAAAAACGTCTCCTGAAGATTTGCAATCCCTTTCACTCAAAACTATGGACAGCGAGTTGAGGAAAAAAGCACCCCTGATGTATAAGATGCTTAACACCATTTGCATTTCAAAACAAGCTAAATCGAAATCGAAGGATTGTCAAACCACAGATTTTATGCCTGTTATCCCTACTATTGCTGCCACTGTTCTATATGCCAGATTCAAGAAAATGTCAGCACTGTTCTTAAGAATTGGTCTGCTACTCAGGCACTGTGGAGCCAGCAATTTGGTAAAATATTTATATATTGTAATAATGATAATAATATTAATCTAATGTACATAATTTTGTATTTTGTTTGTATTTTCTTGTTACATGTACATGTTGTATACATGTAGTTTTACTTTAGATACTGTACTTTATAAGGGTTTATTAAATTATTATTATTATTCTCTATCTCTATCAAAACATGGGTTGATGGTACACCCAGATACCTTGACTAAAAAAAAACAAGGAACTTGGGGCAAATTGTGATGCACTAGTCCTGAAATGGAAAAAAGAAATAGAGGTCAAGAAAAATGTTGAAACTGCCCTTGCAGTTGTCAAAGAAGAACTAGATAAATTAAGCTACCTAGCTGGGGAGCACTTACCACACCCTGAACATTTTGAAGCAGAAGTTGTTAAGCTGAATAATGAAAATACTCCTACTGCAATACATGTACATACAGCCACAGAAATATTTGAAACACTTGATTTGAGTGGTCTCAATTTGTCTGTCTCAACTAGTCCAGATGTAATAGTTGAAAACATTTCTGAGAAGTTGGAAACCATTGGAATTAGCAAGGAAGAAACAATTTGTTGTTACGAAACGATAATTGAGCCTAACTTACATGTATCTGAAGACCTCTCCTGTCCAGGATACCAAATAATTGGGGATAGTTTGGATATGCATGTCAATGTTCGTCACATGACCAACGACAACAAAAACAAATCATTACATTGGTTCAACATGGTCGTATTCAAAGATCAAGTAAGTGGAGCTCATCTACCAGACATCAATGAGAAGACGTTGGATGATGTCCCTGTTAGCAATTTTCTACCATCTCATGCAAATGTTCAGCAACTGAAGTTGGATTTCATTCCCCTTTGGTCACGAATCATTGTAAAACATTTTAAACAATTCAGTTGTTTTAGAAATGCAATAGTTTATCACATCCCACACCAATACAGTGAGATAATGAAGGAACCAGTTGAAGAGGTAATAATTTTGTAACTCCCCAAAATGTTAATTTAAAATGTCCCTCCCTTTTGTAAGTAATAACCCCCTTATATGTTAATATCCCAATTTTTGTGTTCAGTAGTACATGCACAGATGGGCCACCTAAACTAGAAATGAAAACAGATTCAAAAGAGGATCACATCTTTAACTATGGATGCCTACGTTTAAGTCTTGGCCTTCTTCTACGGAATGCAGAAGACGCAGTTAAAGAAGGTGATGGGTGTATACTGACTAGGGTGTGGAAGTTCTTAACATTCTTGTTTCGGTTCAAAGGCCATAACAAATATGCACTAGTAGGGCTACGCTTGATTGCATCATTAGATGGTTTACTCTCTCCCAGACAGGCACATAAATTGATGTGGAATATATTTGCTGGAAAAAAAGAGGGCAATGCAAAACGAATACCACGAGATCTTCGATTAGAGCAAATAAACAAGGTATCTAAAGAAGAGATCAGAGCACTTGGTATACCAAATCTAAACAGCAATACAGTGCAAAGTGCAACCCATGCCACTGGTGCAATTGAGAAGATGATTGAAAATTCTAGACAAGATTTGGAGCAGAAAAAACATCTGGATTCCATACCAACAAGAGAAGTTTAGACACTTTCCAGGTTATCCTTGACCAAGTCCACAACAAAGCAAAGATGTTCACAATATCTCCAGGAAGGGAATATAAGTCATTTCCTAAATTTAGAAAAGACTTATTCAGAAGTTTTAACCACAAACAGCTGCACAAGTGGATAACAAAGCATAAGAGGAAATGGCACAGACTACACAGGCATCTATACAGATTTTGAACAGATACAATGTATTATAAAACTGTTCACAAAGTGAATGAAGTTACTGACAGTATGGCCTTTTCGATGAAGCTGATGTCTATGGATGTTTGCTAATAGGATATGGGAAGTCCATTATTGATCAGTTACAGTGTAGCAGATCCAATCACCACGTCAAATTAGCTTTATGAAACATTGTACAGTATGTGGTTCGAATTGTGAATGATTCTAATCGTGAACACTGTTCAGTTAATGTGTACCCTGGGTAGCAGAGACTATTATTTTATCTCTCTCTCAACACTACGAGAGCGCCTACGGCTCGAGAGAGAAAAAATAATAGTCTCTGGTAACCGGGGTACACATTAAGTGAACAGTGTTCACAATTAGAACCGTTCACAATTAGAACCACATACTGTAATTCGACAATCGTTTCCCAACAAATCCTCTAAAGCAAATATGTACATATATATATATATATATGTATAATAGGTATACAGTAGGGCTAGTATACACAAGCCCTGATGACTCACTGGAAGAACTCACTAAGAGAACTTGAAGAGAGGATTACCAAAATCTTTGTGGATGAATCTCTTGTTACCTGGTGAGTACTAAGCTTGAATCCTTTTGAAATTGATATTACTATATTGTCATATTTTTATAGTTACAGGGGATTGAGCCATTCAAACGATGCACCATTTACATCTTCCTCAAAGTTCCATTGACTTGATTATTGTGTATATGAATATGAAATTACTGTATGGTTGTATCATATACATGTAGATGTCTATGCTTCATCACTACTGGATTGATCTGAATTTTCTTGAATTGGAGTATTGGAATAAAGAAAATCATTATGATGCCAGTCTTGGATTTCACTAGCATGTATATCAGATTAGTTTTAATTTGACACGGTTTTCTTTGTTATTCATAGGGCTTTATTTCCGGTATTGACCGGTTGAACAATAGAATTGAATTGAATTGCTCATTATGAATTCACCGGGATGTATCCATATACAGCCCTGGGTTGTATATGGATACATCCCGGTGAATTCATAATGAGCACTGAAATGCTATTCTTCGTGCTATTCATATAGTATTCATGCTAAATAACACTCCAAAAAATACCAGAAAATGCCTCAGATTGCTTCGTGCGAAAACCTTATCAAATTTAAACTAAGTCAGATAAATACCTCGAACGTCGGCAATAAGCCTATAAATCCCTCGGGCCTACGGCCCTCGCGATTTATATGGCTTATTGCCTCCGTTCTCGGTATTTATCTCTTACGTAATTGCTGATGTCATCAAAGATATCACTGACCACTCCTAGTATTGTTCTTGCAACTGCTGTATTAAGTGTAAGGCCGTACAATTATCAAACATCTGGTGGCAAAAATCGCAAAAATGGAATTCGCTCTAACTTTGCATATGGGTAGCCCTTGGTCTGAATATAAACGCTGTGTAGTTTGTTTGGGAAAATATTTATTTGTTTTGGAGAAAATCGAAAAAAACGATTTTGGCTTCAGACACCATGTAATGACTGTCGGCAGAGTGAAAATGCATCAAATTCATTCCATTCGTATTTCAAAACTAAAAATAACAGAAATATTTCAACACCATCGCTGTATTGTATAACTCTTCCTTGGTCTCTAGGCTTAATATCATAAACATTGAGCGAGTTTAAGAAGTCCAATAAATTCCAAATCAAAGTGCACTATTTGGAAAATCCAACCGGTGGGTCAAAAAGAATATTTTTTTAGTCATGTGCCAGTGATTCAAATTTTATAATATTGCAGCTACATACTAAGAAGATGATGTAGTTTTGGAATCTTGAAAGTTTTGTTTGGGCAATTGACATTTTGCTTCTGAGAAAACTCTTTTATTCACCACTCGAAAAACATCAAAAACGGTGATTGCGTGACCGCGTGACAATTGGTAAAATAACCGTACAATGTTTCTGTTAACTTCAGAGCCATGTATAACTGTTAAACAACATACATTTTCTCGTTTCTATGCTTGCATGCATCGGGATATCTTTGCATGACATATTATGCTGTTATGTGTGCGTTGAATATTTGACATTTGGATTCTGAAATACGGTTGAATTATCCAGCCGTCAAAACTGTTCATAACTTGAATATTCCTTTACATTCTTGTACGTTCCTCTACTGTTGTCGTAGTCAATCGAATAAAACCGAACAAAAAATCAATCAAATCCAATGGAACCCAATCGTTCGATTGTTTGCGATTGGTTCGGCCATCGAACAGAATCTAACCCCATCCTCGGCGGAAACCCAGGGGCTGTAGGGGGGGGAGGGGGGAGGGGAGGGGAAAAGGATGAATCGAACCGGATCTTTTGGGAGAATGCGATTACCGAACACAAGATCTAACCAATCGAACTCACAATCATTTCGATTAGTTAGATTTTGTTCGGTGAAAATAAAACGCCATAAAAATAAAATATTGATGAGCAGCACTGCAGTCCTAATAAAATCGGAAGATTTCTGCCATCTAATAGCCATGTAAGCTAAGGCTAAAGAACGCAATGTAAAAAGACAAAAAATCCTGGTACAGCGGAACTCGGTTAATACGGACACCATCGGGATGAGACGCAGTGTCCTTAGTAACCGGGTGTCCATATAAACCGGGTCGGTCAATTTACGTCACTTACATTTTTGGCGGAAACAATGACTGCATGACACTGGTGATCTGTTTATTTTTAGTGGGGAAACTATAAATGCACGTAATCATTAGCGATCAGTTTACAAGTTGAACGTGAGAAAGCACAGAACGTGCGTAATTTTAATTAATAATTGTATCATCTATCTATAATCCCATACAAGCACCTATGGTATTATTTTCATATTTTTCAAACTGTCCAATTATTATTAATTGGATAGTTTTCGTATGGACGTTTCTTAAGAAAATAGCTTTCGTATGGACTTTTCTTAAGAAAATACATGTGATATAATTAAC
Organism: Actinostola sp. cb2023; assembly: GCA_033675265.1. NCBI lineage: Eukaryota > Metazoa > Cnidaria > Anthozoa > Actiniaria > Actinostolidae > Actinostola > Actinostola sp. cb2023. The sequence goes on from JAUJYZ010000929.1 coordinate 508,970, forward strand.
AAGTAACAGGACTACATGCCTGTCCAATTTGGAAAGAATTGAATTCAAAAAATATTTCCAAATTGGACAGCATGTAGTCCTATTACCTATACAAAGCGATCAATTTACCCATTGTCGTTGTTTTGGGAAAATAAAGTGTCCGTATTATTATTATTATTATTATTATTATGAAAATGGACATATTGGGACAATAAAAAATGTCCGTTGTCCGTATTATCCGGTGTCCGTATTAAACAGGTATATTTTATAGATATTTGTATGAGTTTCGTCAGGGACAGAACAACGTGTCGTGTCCGTAATAACCGGGTGTCCGTATTAACCGGGTCTCCGTAAGGCCGGAATTCTAAACACATTTCAAGGGCAACTCTTAAGATAATCAGAAACACTTTAAAAACATCAACAACTGCAAATCAACAAGTGGCCTTTACAACAGAGAGTTGGGATATTCTTATACGAATATACTGGGTCTACTACCCGGGGGAGGAGGGGGACTCCACCTCACCTTATTATCACTTATTTTCGCGCGTCTTTAATTGCGCGATTTTCGCGTTTGAAAAAAAACCCGCGAAATTAAAGACTCGCGGATAATAATTACGGCGAAAATTAACGAAGCGAAATTTTATGTCAGGCAGTGAGGTCTTGAATTGAATTGTTACATCATTTACCCAATTCAAAACAATTTGTATACTGCACCAGATCATAATTTTAAAACAACGTGAAATAAAGTTCCCTTATACACGTTTTTTTTTCTGCAAAATCGCGAAATTAAAGCCTCGCGAAATATGCCTCTGACATGTTCGCGAAATTAAGGACGCGCGAAAATAGGTGATACTAAGGTACCTTTTAGGGATCCAGATCCGCGATTTGGTACCTCTTAGGGTGTCACAAATCTAAAAGGACCACAAAAAACTAAGCCGGTACCTTTTAGGGTGATATATTTAAAACGTTAAATATATTTCAAAGATCGCAACGTTTCCGATTAATACTGATGAAGGCCATTGATTAATGGCCGAAACGTCTATATAAAAAAAAACAGAAGTCAGAGACAAACACTGTATAATCAATAATGTACCTTTTAGGGTGTTTGTCAGTAAATGAGATACCCGAGACAAGATAATGACAACCAGAATGACAGTTATAGCTTTTGTCACTTTATAATTGGTACCGCCAGTAGGGGTAACAATTGTTTGTTGCCACACCCACCTGGACAAGACTCGGATACCTTTTAGGGGTAAATTTCAAAATTTCCGACGAGCATCCCAACCACTTTATATATGGGAGTCCCACCGAGACGTTTGCCGGTCTTCAGCAGGTCATCAGTCAACATAAAACGCGTTAAAATTGTGTAAAAGAAGACAATGTGTATTTTGTCATTTGTCCTAAACAGGGTCCTAAAATAGAGGGTGTTGTCCTAGACAGGGTAGGTATTTTAGATTTTGTTGTCCTAAACAGGGTCAGGGTTTCAAACCCTCAGCGGCACCCCTATACCCAAACATGGGTCAAGTACCCCTCGGGGGTATATACTGTGTATTTCAATCAATCGCTAGACATCCTGACCCCCACCCCCTTGACCAACATGCTGTTCAAGGTATTATGCAAATTATATTCACAGTGACCCGAGAACGTGTTTAGAAGATATTTCCAGAAATCTTGCTAACCTATTTCGCTTAACAACAGTAGAGGAACAAGATCGTAAAGGAATATTCAAGTTATGAACAGTTTTGACGGCTGGATAATTCAACCGTATTTCAGAATCCAAATGTCAAATATTCAACGCACACATAACAGCATAATATGTCATGCAAAGATATCCCGATGCATGCAAGCATAGAAACGAGAAAATGTATGTTGTTTAACAGTTATACATGGCTCTGAAGTTAACAGAAACATTGTACGGTTATTTTACCAATTGTCACGCGGTCACGCAATCACCGTTTTTGATGTTTTTCGAGTGGTGAATAAAAGAGTTTTCTCAGAAGCAAAATGTCAATTGCCCAAACAAAACTTTCAAGATTCCAAAACTACATCATCTTCTTAGTATGTAGCTGCAATATTATAAAATTTGGATCACTGGCACATGACTAAAAAAATATTCTTTTTGACCCACCGGTTGGATTTTCCAAATAGTGCACTTTGATTTGGAATTTATTGGACTTCTTAAACTCGCTCAATGTTTATGATATTAAGCCTAGAGACCAAGGAAGAGTTATACAATACAGCGATGGTGTTGAAATATTTCTGTTGTTTTTAGTTTTGATATACGAATGGAATGAATTTGATGCATTTTCACTCCGCCGACAGTCATTACATGGTGTCTGAAGCCAAAATCGTTTTTTTCGATTTTCTCCAAAACAAATAAATATTTCCCCAAACAAACTACACAGCGTTTATATTCAGACCAAGGGCTACCCATATGCAAAGTTAGAGCGAATTCCATTTTTTGATTTTTGCCACCATATTGGGTTTTTGTTTGATAATTGTACGGCCTTACACTTAAATACTGGAAACTCATCAATAATATCCTTCACTGTAAAGATATATTCCAAATGTTTACCCAGACTTGAAATTAAATCTGCATTTATACATGTAGTTTCACTCAATGAACCAACACCAAAGACTGAGCTCTGATTTTCATTTTCATGTGAGGGTTGGAAGAGATCTTTCAATACATCCATAAAAGTTTCTCTTTGAGAGTCTGTTACGGGCCGTGATGGACCAGCAGTTAACGGTCTGTTTTTCAATAACTTTATGCTGACATCATAAAGACATGCTGGACACACACCACACTTGCAATCATTCCTGCACACATCACAGCAAAAATCAGATGGCTTTTGCAGTTTTTCTTTAAAATGATTCAATATGATTACCCTTCTGCAAACAGCTCCTGTGTTCTTCACATAGTCCCGCATTGCAGGATCTGCATGCGCCAGATGATACGACTTATATATTAATAGAGCATGTGCAAAGGCTCCATCTCTCCCGGCCCTGCCAACTTCTTGTTGATATGTTTCAATATAATTTGGAATACCAAAATGTACTATTCTTCTGATATTGGGAATATTCATCCCCATACCTAATGCACTGGTTGCAATCACCACTCGTACTCTACTATTCAACTCTAGAAAATCATCAAGAACGCTCTTTTGAATATGAGTAGGTGTCTTTGAATGATACATGGCAAAGTGTTTATATTCTCCTTGAATGTGATATGGTCAAAGATTAAAAAAATCTCTCCACAATCTTTCAAAGACCTGCAGAATATTATTGTTTTATCCATATTCTCTCTCTTTTCTTTTAGATCTTGAATTAGCCATTGGAATGAATCCTCTAACTCTTCTTCACCTCTTCTAACAGAATATGAGATGTTTATTTTGTTTGGTGACAAAGTAATAATTTTGACATCTGTCATATGCAGCAGTTTGATGATTGTTTTTCTGACCTTGTGACTAGCAGTTGCTGTTAGGTAAGTCAATGGAACTTTGAGGAAGGCCCTTACATTTCCTATTCTGGCATATGCAGATCTAAATGGTGCATCTTTTGAATGGCTCAATCCCCTGTTGCCATAATTTAACAGAAAATAATAAGTAAGCATAACCACACATGTACCATACAATAATATCAACTTCAAAAAAAATTAAGCTTAGTATGTACGTGTATATAAGTTACATGCATATCGCATACATGTACATATACATGTAGAGCATGAGCTATACAAATTTGTGGTCATTATTATTAATATTATTATTTATTGGTACTCACCAGTTAACAACACAATGAGATTCATCCACAAAGATTCCGATGATTCTCTCTTCCAGTTCTCTTAATGAGAGTTGGAGTTCTTCCAGTGTCTCAGGGCTCGTGTATACTAGCTGATAGTTGACTAAGTCAGCCAAGCCTTTTTTACTTTCTAGTTTACAAGAATGTATTCCAAGATTTGTGCATTCTGCGATCTGGTCGGCAATTAACGAGTTTAGAGGAGCTATCACGATAACTAAAGGATTTGTTGGGAAATGACGATTGTCTACTGACGATGTTAATAGCTTATTCAATTCAATGGCGATTGGAACTGCCAACTGGTAAATAATGGACTTCCCGTAACCTGTTGGTAGACATCCAAAGACATCCCGACCTTCTAAAAACGCTTTGATTGCCAGTTCTTGGTGTATTGAAAGCTTCTCTAATTTTCCTCCACTTAAAACACTGGCAACAGCTTCATCAAAATGATTTTTTGATATAGCATCCGAGTACTTGGACGCCATGTTTGTTTGGTAACGAAGGCTCAATATTCTAATCAGCGGTAAGTCAAAAAACATTGCGTGCGCATACCGTGGGCTCATTTATAGCCAGATGAAACATTTTTATTTTATGCGTGCGCCTGTAAACCGGTTTAAACCAGTTTCTATCATCCAAGAGTTTGGAAGAAACCGTTGCGCATGCTCAACGAGAAATGTGGCGAATCATGGCAGAGTTTACTCTCGGACGATCAAGAAACAGAAGCAAAAGCCTATACAGCAAAAGATAAATAAAAAACCATTGACCGAAGAGGAAACTCTGCTAGCAGGGTATTATTAACCCAAACACTTACACAGAGCCAAGATCCATCATAAGTTAACATTCATCTGTGCATGTCTGGGGGTAGGGTTGGGCAGGGCTTTACCGTATATACTGTCCAACCGTGATTGGCAACAATTGATTAACTCCCACAGATAGAGTGCAATTTGGAAAAGTGTGAAATAGTACTAATTTTTTACCGTGCTATACTGTTTTCCATTACCGTCAAGCTTTTTGGCATCACTCTACTTTATTCAATTGATTTAACCCAGACACTTACACAGATAGAGTGCATCTGTGCATTTGGAAAAGTGTGAAATAGTACTAATTTTAAATAGTACTAAATAGTGCTATTTCTATTGAAACAGTACTTTTTAAATTGTTTCATTAGTGCTATTTAGTACTAATTAGTTATTTAGTTTTCAAGCTTTTCTAAATTGCACTCTATCACTCTACTTTATTCAATCTTTGTTATTTAACCCAGACACTTACACAGACCGCAGATCCAGCATAAGTTGACATTCATCTGTGCATGTCTGGGGGGATGGGTGGGTATGGCTTTACCGTATATGCTGATGAATGCGAAAACCAGATTTATTTAAAAACATTAATAACTCCCACAGATATCACTCTACTTTATGGGTGGGTATGGCTTTACCGTATTTGTTATTAATAAACCCAAACACTTTTACACAGACCCAAGATCAAGATCCATCATAAGTTCACATTCATCTATGCATGTCTGGGGGGAGGGGGGTGTTTGGGTGGGTTGGGCTTTACCATATATTCTGTCCAACCGTAATTGGCAACAATTGATTAACTCGCACAGATATCACTCTCTTTACTCAAGCTTTGTTATTTAACCCAAACACTTACACAGACCCCAGATCAAACATACGTTGACATTCATCTGTTCATGTCTGGGGGGAGGGGTGGGGAGGGCTTTACCGTATTACTGTCCATCCGTAATTGGCAACAATTGCATGATTAACTCTCACAGAGATCACTCTCTTTATTCAAGCTTTGTTATTTAATCCAAACACTTACACAGAGCCAAGATCCATCATAAGTTGACATTCATGATCATCTGTGCATGTTTGGGGGGAGGGGTGGGTAGGGCTTTATCGTATATACATGTACTGTCCAACTGTGATTGGCAACAGACCCCAGAACCAGCATAAGTTAACATTCTTCTGTGCATGTCTGGGGGGAGGGGTGGGTAGTGCTTTACCAACCGTAATTGGCAACAATTGATTAACTCGCACAGATATCACTCTACTTTACTCAATCTTTGTTATTTAACCCAAACACTTACACAGACCGCAGATCCAGCATAAGTTGACATTCATATGTGCATGTCTGGGGGGATGGGTGGGTAGGCCTTTACCGTCTATACTGATATAGGTCAAAACGACCCCAGAGCACAAGTTCTTATTCATCTGTGCATAACATATGTTTTTCCAATCCGGTTTTGGCATTTTTCAGTATATACAGTAAAGGCCTAGCCAACCCCTCAGGGGGGGGTAATCAAGGGTATCAGTGACTTGGAGATGCGAATGAGGGCAAACGTTTAGACCCCCAAAAAGTCCGGCATCTAGATCCACGGAAACCACAGAAATACGAAATACTGCAATATCCAAGATATAAAATATATACCCTGATTCAACACCTTTGGTCATTATTTAGCTTTAGCTCCGAGTAGTTATGCCGGCTGTATTTGGTCGTGAATATCAAATACGTACCATATGTGGAGGTCTTCGGATGTAGTTAGAAAAAAAGTCCTCATACTGCAAAAGAAGCCGTTTTCTCGCATCTGTGGTGACAAGTGGTATTGCCATACAATAGATTTCAAATATTAACATTCTGTTCTGACAAAAAAGCAAGAAATAAACCGAAATTCTTGCAATCAGTAGAATGCTTTTTGGGCGCCATCTTAAACAATTAAGACGACAAAAAATGAGGAACGTACAAGATTTGCGAGTAGAACAGACGAAGATATTGAAAAGTTACAGAACGAAAAGTAGTCTAAATCCACAAAGAGTGCAACAAAACAAGCTGTGAAAATTCTAAGAGAGTTTTGCTTAGAAAAAGGAGTTTCTTCCGACTTTGAGGGGCTAAGCAAACTCGAATTAAACCAACTGTTAAATCAGTTCTACGCAAATGCAAGAAAGCAAGATGGCTCTTTCTACACGAAAAACACTCTTTTAAAACTCCATAAGATACGGATTAGGACGACATCTCATGAAAGAAAAGAAATTATTTGGCGAGTCGGTAACCAAGTTTTTTCGGCTTCTCTTGTGGAATTGAAAAAGAACGGTTATGCCAAAGTGAACCATCATCCTGAAATAACCAAGGCCGACGAATTAGAAAAACTCTATTCGTTGTTTGATCTAACAACGCCAAGAGGACTTCGATTCAGCTGTTTGATGTTATGTTTCCTCGTACCTCGTAAGAAGAGGAAGAGAATACTTGAGAGAACAAACAAACACCACCTCCTTTGCCATTGCTGTGGACTCGCAAAATCGACTATACGTTTATCAAGCGGTCGATGAGCTAGACAAGAACCACAGAGAGAATTAATGATAACCCTTCTGACTCCATCACAGATGGCAGAATGTGACGAAAAACCAGGACCATTAATTGTGCCCAGTGAGGTCCTTCGAGTTTATCTTTCCTAATAATATACATGAAAAAATACTCAATTCTGATTGGCTTAGCGCAGTGCAGTTGAAAAGTAATTTACGCAAATTACTATTTTTTTTAATGAATATTATTAATTGGTAATCATACGATTTCTCGTTCAATTTGGAATAATTTGCACTCGTGTGTTTTTCAAAGAGCTCAAATTGCAAATTATTTCCAAATTGAACTCGAAACCGTATGATTACCTCTACAAACTACACCCGGAATTAGAGTTTCTTTGGCAACGACCGAAAGATATACCAAGCGAGACTGAGTCATGGTATTGCAGAGTACCACTCGGAAAAAACACCATTGGGAATTTTATGAAAGAACTGTCCAAAACTGTAAGTTCACAGCCTAAGAGTCACTGCCTTAACAGTTTTGGAACACTGTAACTTTGAAACAAGACATATTATGAGAGTCTCAGGGCACAAATCCGAGGCCAGCATAAGGTCTTATTCTCGACATCTATCCTTGAACAAGCAAAGGGAAATATCAGACGCCCTTGGTTTAGCCTGTGGATTACCAAATGAACAACAAACCCATGACGCAAGAAGTGAAGAATCACATGAAGTAACTGTTGATCCTCCAGATAGCCCTACATTTGAACTGTCTAGCAGTCAGTTTCACTTAACTTTGAATATCGTAGTAAGCTCTCCTCTACCACGATTTTCCCTTCCAGGATCACCAGTAGTCCAACAATCATCTCGAAATACTGTGGACAACCTTTATTTTGGAACTGGGACATTTCAAAATTGTAATATCTCATTCAATTTCAACTCAAAGTAGCTTAATATATTGCCCTTTGAAAGTTATATTTTTGACAGTTTATTAATGTAATGTACAAGCTATCGCTTTTTTTTTAGTATGACCGGAAAAAGTTTCAGTAATTTGTGAGTTCGTCGTTCATAAAGATCAGATTTGGAATAAAAAATGTTCGTTCGAAGTTATATCTTTTTGTTGTTCTTTGACAGTTGGTATATAACAAAACACTTATTGACTGGGATCTCGGGAAAGCAGAATGTTTTGTGGTTCCTCGAGCGCCGTCTGATTGGTCGAGTGGAAGTAGGCGGGCAACATTCTTAGGCGCGGGAAGTATTTGCTGCACGAAGGAATGTGAACTTATTTTGAAAGATCGAAATAAAGGATTAGAAATAAATAAATAAATAAAATAAATAGACCTGAACTGAATTTTATGATACACAGTATTCTTCAGAAAGACTAAAAATATAAAAATATAAGTACGAGCTGCACAAAGATGTTTAAATGTATAAAGAAAGAAAAGAAAAGAAGACGGCTATGAGAGAAGACTGAGATATATATTTAATAAGAAGCAAAGTCGTTTTAAAATTACACGAGAAGAGCACAAAAGAGACGAGACGAGAAGAAGATAAAGAATAAATAAATAGGCAAAACAAAAGAACAAAGAAGGAAGGAAATAATGAATAATGAAAGAAGGAAAGTAACGGAGAAAAAGAAAATTGTATTTGAACCATAACCCTAAAACATTGCGTTCATTATTATCGAGGCTATCTAGTCTCCTCCGCGGACAACTTCAATCGTCTTGTTTTACGTCGAACAAGATTTATAATAAACTACACATGAACTGAATGGGGATTTCTTTATTGCATTTCTTCTGCCGATATACTAATTAAGAATGTGCGTTTTTTTATTAACTATGTTTACTTTGTGATAGTGAATGCATTCAGGAGAAATATATCATCATATTTCTTGCTCTACGAACTTAGGTCATAAGCCATTGAGGAAGCCACTTTTTGTAAATGCTTCGCATGATCGATATCAATTAATATAATTTTTGACTGGATTATTCTTGGTACACACTACAAAGTATTAACAGCATACCATTAATATTTATTTATCATTACAATAATATAAATACCATATAAACTAGGCAGTAAGCTCACGCTTTTTAAATAATTAAAATACTATAAAATATTCGAACATCATGATTATATTCAATATATAGAAAGTGCGACATTCTTTTAAATTGGGCCCCGTCCATACGCCTCGTGTGGACGGTCGAATCCGTATATTGTTTAATACGTTGACGTCACGGTATTGGATCTCGTCTTTACCGCGCGGATTCGTCGACCGTATTACCCGGATACGTGTGGACGTACGGGAGGCCAATCCGCATCGAAAAAGTTGCGGATTCAAAAATAACCGGGTACATGTGGACGGGCTAATACGATTCGAATACGCTATGTGTGGACGCGAATTTGTTTTAATCCGCATCGAAAAAGTTGCGGATTGAAAAATATCCGGATACGTGTGGACGGGGCCTAGATCTGGTTTGTTATCTTATAACTGCGCGCTCATTATCATATATAAGCGAATTATACCTTCCAAATATGATAGAAATATTGCATATCATGTATGGGTGATTCAACATGGGAGGTTTTTTTTTTAACGTTAAAAACGTTGTTCCATATGTGCTTATGTGAAAAGCCACTCGCTTTCCATTTGAACGACCTGACGTTGACCGGTTTGACCGCTGATTTTCAATACGAATGGCGTGCTAGTTCAGAGTGAAATGGCCTGAACATCGAGAACTGTCGTTCAAGATGGCGTCTGCTTGACTGGTTAGAAAACTAAGCGGTCAGACCGGTAAGTCCCGTTATATGGAAAGTTCCCCAAGTTTAACAATTGATGACTGTCAGCATGGCAGACACCCACATTTGCGTTTGACTTTCGTCCTCTCCTCTGAGTGTTGCTCTTTCGCGAAATTAATGAACACCTGCAAAGATATATTTAAAGAGATCACTGAGAAATCCAAAGACTGAATTACACAGGCAAATTTACAATGATAATGATAAAACCCCTCTGTTTAAAATATATGGACATATAACACTAACCTGTTCAAGAGTGGTTTGACTAACGCTATTGTCAACTATATTAAAATATATGGACATATGATGTATGTACCACACTAATCTGTTCAAGAGTGGTTTGACTAACGCTATTGTCAACTATATTAAAATATATGATGTATGTACTACACTAACCTGTTCAAGAGTGGTTTGATTGACGCTATAGTCAACTATATTAAAATATATGGACATATGATGTATATGTACTACACTAACCTGTTCAAGAGTGGTTTGACTGACGCTATAGTCAACTATATTAAAATATATGGACATATGATGTATGTACTACACTAACCTGTTCAAGAGTGGTTTAACTAACGCTATAGTCAACTATATTAAAATATATGGACATATGATGTATGTACTACACTAACCTGTTCAAGAGTGGTTTGACTGACGCTATAGTCAACTATATTAAAATATATGGGACATATATGTATGTATTACACTAACCTGTTCAAGAGTGGTTTGACTGACGCTATAGTCAACTATATTAAAATATATGGACATATGATGTATGTACTACACTAACCTGTTCAAGAGTGGTTTAACTAACGCTATAGTCAACTATATTAAAATATATGGACATATGATGTATGTACTACACTAACCTGTTCAAGAGTGGTTTGACTGACGCTATTGTCAACTATATTAAAATATATGGACATATGATGTATGTACTACACTAACCTGTTCAAGAGTGGTTTGACTAACGCTATAGTCAACTATATTTAATGATTCACGGTTTTTCTCAAGATGACCAAAGATCTGAGACCATGTAAGGTTGTCATTGATGATTTGATACGTCAACATTCCCTAATCAAACAACATTACGTTAATAATAAATCAAGCTGATTAGTGGATGCTGTTCAGCTTTGTAGTTACTGATTATGTTGTTGATCATGTTCAGTTGTATCTACTATTAGTACAGAAACCAACTAGATAGTGAGTAACGAAAAAGCCGCGACGTTTTGAAAAAAAAACAAAGCGAAAAATCAATAAAGATTGGTATAAAATCGAAGGCAGTATGCTAGTTGGTTTCTACTATTATACCACTATCTGTAAAATTTCAGCGATTTGATTGGTTGAGAGCAGTGGTATTTCAGCGTAATTTGAAATACCACATGTGAAAATTACAGTTTCCATGGTAACCACCCTTCTGCCTCATGATTCAAACAAAATGGCGGACGAAACCAAAAGATATTTTCAGCTGCTAAAAGACAAAAATTGAACCATAAACAAGTCCCAAAAGCACCAAAAGCCAAACGTACATACACATGGACGATGTTTTAGCATTTCAAGAAGCTTTTCCTTGGATGACTCTGCAGAAGGCAGCGGAAAACGGGCTGTCGTTAAAACGCGGGCTGCGGATTGCGGGCTGCGGACTGCGGGCTGCGGATTGTGGAATTTGTAGAATTTAATAGTTTTAGCAAATAAAATGAAATATTAAGCGGGTGGCCGCTTAATAGAGGTCTTAAGTCAAATTTTATGAATGAAAGGCGAATGCCGGTACACCCAGTAGTAATGGGTAATAAGAGTCGCCGAACATTGCAAGAGAAGTTTCAAATTTCATGTTCCCACGAGGTTCGATTGGAACACAAGGACAAGCTGTCGAGCTGACCGCCCGGCTGACCGGCTATGTAGAGCAATTATTTTCAATTCCTTTTTCCTCTGCCATGAGTGGCGACGTCATTTGCATCAACGATTCCTCGAGTGAAGATGAAGAACTGTCCACCTCGGCATTTTCAAGGTAGGTCACAAGCAATTTCTTCAGACCGATCTAAACAAATATCTGTTTGACCAGTCTTATACATGGTTACGTTGCTGGTTATATATACTATTCTGAATTCTCTAGACCCTTTCTTGCCCATATATGCCTGATAATGCTTTCTAAAAATAATTTTAAACATCGTTCAACTAAGCTAATGGAAACATACTGTTGTGATGACCAAAAGGTCAAACAACATGCACAAACCGGCACCGGGTATGACAGTAAAAGCTGGTCGAGCTAACGCTTTTGTATGAGGCATTTTTTTATCATTGTCGGTATACAATCGCGCGCCAAATTGAAAAAAATGGCTGAAGACGTCGACATAGCGAAAGCCAAATGCTTGAAGGTAAACGATATTATTATTCGCCATGAATTACTCGCTAGAATCTTCAACAAGAGAAAGGCTGTCGTTAAAACGCGGGCTGCGGACTGCGGGCTGCGGACTGCGGACTGCGGACTGCGGACTGCGGACTGCGGGCTGCGGACTGTAGAATTGGTAGAACTAAGAAACTGAAACGAAATAATAAATAAATAAATGGAAAATTAAAAGTTCATTCAAATTAAACCGGCACCGGGTATGATAGCTCTTAAATTCAGCAAGAGAATATGAAATTCAGTCATTACCTGACAAAGTAAATCACTCAACACTACACAGACCCTGAAATTTTATATACGCCGTAGCACATAGACATAAGCGGGTTCCAGTCGAGCGGTTACTGATCTTTGAAGCATCCTGGATGTATTCGAATTTCGACAGCAAATGAAATCCGACTAACTAAAACAGCCAAATAATAACGGAGAGCTTGGACTGAATGAAATCCCTACTTCTGAATGGACTTTACGATGGGCCTGCAGCGTGAAAAAGTATACTGAAGATAGTCACGTAAATAACAGTGAAAATGACGTATGTATATCAATCATATCAAGCCGGTTGCGGCGGGAGTATTAGTATAAACGAGTGATTTATCCTACTTTGTCAACTAATGACTGAATTTCATCAGTATTCTCTTGCTGATTTAAGAGTTGTCATACCCGGTGCCGGTTTGTGCATGTTATTTGACCTTTTGGTCATAGTGGCTGTGTTCACACTGGGACTTTTCGATCTAGAATCAAGACGTTAAATGTTTACATAGCAATTAATGGTTAGAGTAAAGCGTTCACACACGCGATAAGTTACCGAGCTGAGCTGTCACATTGCTGTCGTCACTCCTATCATTGTCGGGAATTCAATCGCGCGCCAAGTTGAAAAAAATGGCTGAAGACATAGCGAAAGCCAAATACTTGAAGCTAAACGATATTATTATTCGCCATGAATTACTCGCTAGAATCTTCAACAAGAGACAAGAAGAACTCGGTACCATTAGCGCCAAATTCACACGCTTAATTAATTCAAGAACTCAAGAACTCATTTGATTGGTTGCTGCTTTGTTGTGGTACGGCTACAACCCTAGTTCGGAACTGGGGTCGAAACGTCTAAGTAAACATTGGCTTTTTCTTTGAAGTTTAGCTCTTTGCCGGCAATAGTTCGTGGTATTCAACTTTGTGTGTGAACGCTTAAGCAAACATGACCGGCTTTAATCGAGAAGAAAGTCCCAGTGTGAACGCATGACCGGCTTTAATCGAGAAGAAAGTCCCAGTGTGAACGCAGCCAGTTATGTGTCGAAGAACTATTTATGTCATTTGCATCAACGATTCCTCGAGTGACGATGACTGAAGAATTGTCCACTCGGCATTTTCAAGGTAGGTCAATGAAGCAATTTCTTCAGACCAATCTAAACAAATATCTGTTTGACCAGTCTTTTAAAATATACATGGTTACGTTGCTGGTTATATATACCATTCTGAATTCAGGCCCATATAAGCCTGATAATGCTTTATAAAAATAATTTTAAACATCGTTCAACTATCTAGCTAATGGAAACATACTGTTGTGATGACCAAAAGGTCAAACAACATGCACAAACCGGCACCGGGTATGACAACTCTTAAATTCAGCAAGAGAATACCGACTGATGAAATTCAGTCATTAGTTGACAAAGTAGGATAAATCACTCGTTTATACTAATACTCCGCCCGCAACCGGCTTGATATGATTGATATACATACGTCATTTTCACTGTTATTTACGTGATTATCTTCAGTATACTTTTTCACGCTGCAGGCTCATCGTAAAGTCCATTCAGAAGTAGGGATTTCATTCAGTCCAAGCTCTCCGTTATTATTTGGCTGTTTTAGTTAGTCGGATTTCATTTGCTGTCGAAATTCGAATACATCCAGGGTGCTTCGAAGATCAGTAACCGCTCGACGGGGAACCCGCTTATGTCTATGTGCTACGGCGTATATAAAATTTCAGGGTCTGTGTAGTGATGAGTCTGATTTACTTTGTCAGGTAATGACTGAATTTCATATTCTCTTGCTGAATTTAAGAGCTATCATACCCGGTGCCGGTTTAATTTGAATGAACTTTTATTTTTCCCTTTATTTATTTTTTATTTCGTTTCAGTTTCTTAGTTCTACCAATTTTACAGTCCGCAGTCCGCAGTCCGCAGTCCGCAGTCCGCAGTCCGCAGTCCGCGCAGCAGCCGCAGCCCGCAGTCCGCAGTCCGCAGCCCGCGTTTTAACGACAGCCCAAGAGAAAAGAAGAATTCGGTACCATTAGCGCCAAATTCACACGCTTAATTAATTCAATTAACTCAAGAACTCATTTGATTGGTTGCTACAACCCTAACAGGGGTCGAGACGTCTATTAAAGTAAACATTGGCTTTCTTTGAAGTTCAGCTCTTTGCCGGCAATATCTTCGTGTGTGAATTGAACGCTTAAGCAAACATAACCGGCTTTTTAAAATCGAGAAAAAAGTCGCAGTATTAACGCAGCCTTTCATATTAGTGTTCTAGTATATTTATTCTTAATTTTATTAATGTTTTTTCATCTTTTAAAAGCATCGAGACTATGTATAATGCTCCTAATATAGTATTATTATTATTATTATATATTATTATTATTATATGTTATTATTATTATTATTATTATTTATATGTTATTATTATTAGTAGTAGTAGTAGTAGTATCATTATTATTATTATTATATGTTATTATTATTATTATTATTATTATTATATATTA
Organism: Actinostola sp. cb2023; assembly: GCA_033675265.1. Taxonomy (NCBI): domain Eukaryota; kingdom Metazoa; phylum Cnidaria; class Anthozoa; order Actiniaria; family Actinostolidae; genus Actinostola; species Actinostola sp. cb2023. The sequence goes on from JAUJYZ010000929.1 coordinate 523,989, forward strand.
TATATTATTATTATTATTATTATATTATTATTATTATTATTATTATTATTATTATTATTATTATTATTATACAAACCCCTATCAAAACCCCACCCCCCCTCTCCCCCGGCCCAACCCCCTCATAGAAAACTTTGACTACACACTACCTTGAAGGGTGGTTATCCATGTATTCGTCTTCTTCTTCTTATCTCATATTAATTTAATTTAATTTTCATACTTTTTCTTGTACCATTTGTAATATAGCAATACGTTGTTCTTGTTCATAGTCAGTTGCTAGCAACCTTGCTTGATTATCGTACGACACAGTAAAAAACTGTTAGACTGATGCTTCTTGTCACTAATATTGACTTGTTTTATATATTAATCACCTTGAATCTATTACTAGTTATATTTGATTAAATGTTAATTATATTTGTATTAACTTGAAAGAGCGTGGATCATTGATCACTGAGACGAAACATGAAGAGAGTTGAATAAATGCTTACACAACTTGTCGTTTTTCAGTACAAATATTGTATGAGTACAGATGTGCTGTCTTATTATCCAACTGTATCAGTAGAGTACAAATATCGCGCGAGTAGGCCTGGAACGAGTACAAATATCCAGCCATATTTGTACTCCTCTGTATAAAGAACAAATTCTACAGTCCGCAGTCCGCAGCCCGCAGTCCGCAGCCCTCGTTTTAACGACAGCCGTATAAACAAATAATAGGAGGCTCGTGAAATTTTGTTAACAATTTTGAAATATCACTCGTGGTATTTATCCCAAATATCACTACAAACCATGTAGATGTATGTAACAGATACAATTAGATGTATGTAACAGATGCAATTATTATTATTATTACAATAGAGTCGTTTTCGTATGAGTGGGAAATTTACCGTACCATGTCGTGCCGCATTGAAATAGTTTGATTAGATGAGATACATCTGCACGCTTTTTGATTGCATGGTTCAGAAAGGAAGCCATTTGAGTGTTACGGTACCGTAGGTTTCCCACTCGTACGAAAACTACTCTATGATCAGCCGTACTTTATGGCATTGTAATTCCCATTGTAGAACTTATCATATCCACAGATGTATAAAATCATGTTTTACTATAATTTTCTAGATACCATGCAAGTATTAAATAGCTATAAGTTTGGCCGAGAAAATCAAAGCTAAAGTTCATGTATATAATGTTGCTATTGTGCAAAGACTTACACTATGTGACTCCATTAGATTTGCTCCTTGGAATGTCTGCTCTATAAAGGTTTTTGCCTTGGAAACAGCAGCATCCTCGGTCCCAAAATGAAGCGACTGTTGTTGAGGGTAGGATCCTGGTGGGACTGGCTGAAACTCAATTTCCGCATTTGTTGGAATTGGTTGTGGTATTGCTGGTATTGCTGCTACAGCTAGTAAAAGCATAGAAATAAACCATCAAAGAAACACTACGTTATCACTTCACTTACTGACAGGAGACAGTCACTCAGTTGTCAGCCTCGATTTTGAGAAGAATCTGCAGTGAACAATTTCAACATGTTTTCGCTTTCTCGTTGAATGTTATTGAGTAACTTTATACTGCTATTAGTGATGGACTGTTGTAGCACATAACAGTCTTACAGTGATATATCTCGATTCGTTCAATCCCACACCGAGCTATCAATGAATTGAAGATTAGAATTATCAGTTTAATCTCGTTTCACTATTGAAGTAAGTACCTGGTTTGGAAATGGGATGGTCTGGAGAATATACCTCAGGAAGCCGGTCATTAGCAGCAGCGTTTTCGTAGGACATTGGTGGTATGTAAGGAGTTACTTGTGAAGTCGTAGCTACCGAATCATTACCGTTGTTTCCTTTCACTTTGATCATCATCGTGTACCCTGAACCAAACCTAAAGTTGCGATAGATTAGATGCACGAACAGGTTGGATGAAATTGTCGTTGTCGGAGAGAATATTATACGTGCCCCACCCTTTTGTCAGCCGCTGGTCCTCCTCTAACCGCCCCTCCCCTCCCCTAATAACTAAGTAAAATCAACAAACCTCTAGTCTCCCATAGTGTGTAACCTATTAATTAACGTTACCTGCTCTTGAGCTGTTGAGGACTGCCAACACTCTTGAACTGGCCATTAACCATGATAGCAAGACGAGTACATAAAGCTTCACACTCTTCCATGCTAGTACGATAACAAATAGATCAACAAATATATATACCAACACCACCAATCTACCAGAGCCAACCCATTTCCGCAAAGACCCTGCGAAGCGGCTGCCGATATGGGGGGAGTGATTGGGGAGGGGAGGGGGAGAGGAGGAGGGGAGGAGGAGGGCCGGGAGAGGAGGAGGGGAGGAGGAGGGGGGGGGAAGAGGTGGAGGAGGAGGGTCCCCCCTCCTCCTCCTCCCCCCCCCTCCCCCTCAATAAAATCATGCGGCAGAGCCGCTTCGCAGGCTATACATTACTTCGAAGATCTTTCAATTCTATCATCCATAGTTCATACAACAACAACAGCGTTGGGAATGCTGGTCGGATTGCAGCACTAACCTGTGTGACGTAAGGACGATAGAACGACCGCCCTTCATGACATGCGATAATGAATCCCACAGGAAGCGCCGAGCCACAGGATCCATACCACTTGTCGGCTCGTCCTGTTAGCAAAACACAAAAAGGGCGTCAGTTTGTAATGTTATATCGACATGCATGACTCAATCTACTCACCAGAAACACTATTGGCGGGTCACCAACAAGTGCAATGGCGGTGCTAAGCTTGCGTTTATTGCCACCGCTGAAGACATACGAAAAGATAAAAAGACATAAAACCTTAGTTTTACTCAAGCGAGACATACCACAGGGAACCCAGCAAAGGAGAATACAGCGAGACATACCACAAAGAACCCAGCAAAGGAGAATACAGAGACATACCACAGGGAACCCAGCAAAGGAGAATACAGAAACATACCACAGGGAACCCAGCAAAGTAGAATACAGAGACATACCACAGGGAACCCAGCAAAGGAGAATACAGAGACATACCACAAAGAACCCAGCAAAGGAGAATACAGAGACATACCACAGGGAACCCAGCAAAGGAGAATACAGAAACATACCACAGGGAACCCAGCAAAGTAGAATACAGAGACATACCTCAGGGAACCCAGCAAAGGAGAATTCAGAGACATACCACAGGGAACCCAGCAAAGGAGAATACAGAGACATACCACAGGGAACCCAGCAAAGGAGAATACAGAGACATTCCACAGGGAACCCAGCAAAGGAGAATACAGAAACATACCACAGGGAACCCAGCAAAGTAGAATACAGAGACATACCACAGGGAACCCAGCAAAGGAGAATTCAGAGACATACCACAGGGAACCCAGCAAAGAAAAACACAGCGAGACATACCACAGGGAACCCAGCAAAGTAGAATACAGAGACATTCCACAGGGAACCCAGCAAAGGAGAATACAGAGACATACCACAGGAAACCCAGCAAAGGAGAATACAGAGACATTCCACAGGGAACCCAGCAAAGTAGAATACAGAGACATACCACAGGGAACCCAGCAAAGGAGAATATAGCAACATTCCACAGGGAACCCAGAAAAGGAGAATACAGAGACATACCACAGGGAACCCAGCAAAGGAGAACACAGAGACATACCACAGGAAACCCAGCAAAGGAGAATACAGCGACATACCACAGGGAACCCAGCAAAGGAGAACACAGAGACATACCACAGGAAACCCAGCAAAGGAGAATACAGAGACATACCACAGGAAACCCAGCAAAGGAGAATACAGAGACATACCACAGGGAATCCAGCAAAGGAGAATACAGAGACATTCCACAGGGAACCCAGCAAAGGAGAATACAGCGACATTCCACAGGGAACCCAGCAAAGGAGAATACAGAGACATACCACAGGGAACCCAGCAAAGGAGAATAGAGCGAGACATACCACAGGGAACCCAGACATACCACAGGGAACCCAGCAAAGAATAACACAGCGAGACATACCACAGGGAACCCAGTAAAGGAGAATACCTGTAATATATACCACAGGGAACCCAGCAAAGAAAAACACAGCGAGACATACCACAGGGAACCCAGCAAAGTAGAATACAGAGACATTCCACAGGGAACCCAGCAAAGGAGAATACCTGTAATTCCCACATAGTTTGTCAGCCCATTTTCCAAGATTCAGTTTCTCTATTGTGGTTGAGACAATGTCGTTGATTTTCGATGGATGGACACCACGTAGCTGGGCGTACATCACAAGCATCTCACGCCCAGTCATTCGCTCGATCAACGCATCAAACTAAACAGAAACACAAATAATAAATCTCCTATTAAAAGCAGACTGTTGGAATCTACCATCATGACTACCATCATCAACACAATCAACACCGTCATGACTAGCACTAGAGATTATGGTAAACGTATAGTCGTCATATGTATATGTACAGCGGATTGCCACGCCCCAAATATATACACATACATAACACACATACATACATACACATATACCTGGGGACAATATCCAATACGTTGTTGGACCTACAAAACGAAATCATTTCAGTTATGCAACTATAACCACAGAGCAAATACCGACATGAGATTCGTGTACCTGTCTGAGATGGGTCTGTATGTTGTAGCCATCAAGGTAGGCTGAGCCTTCAGTGATACTCTGATCGCCTGTCAGCATACTGAATGTCGTAGTCTTTCCAGCACCTGCAATGATCATATACACATGCATCTGTGGTGCTTAGCATGGTACTCGGACAATGAAAAGTAAAGCTTTCTTACCGTTGACTCCAAGAAGACCAAAACATTGTCCTCTCGGGATTCCAATAGAAAGATGATCAACAACCGTCATGTCCGATCCACTGTATACCTAAAACATAATAGCAGGCGTGAATACACGAAGTGTAATGTGGGAAAACTTGAAGACCCACACAGCAACATTTGTTCCCTACATAACATTTGCGAACCAAAAAATAAAGCGTTGTCGTCGTCATGTTTTTGTAATTATTGTTGTACTTGATGATAATGAGGATGATGATGAATGGTGGTAGTAATGGTTGCTATCATTGACGTTGTTGCTGGTGTTGTTGAAAATGATAGTCCTAATGCGGCTGATGCTAACGATGATGCTGGTGATGACGATGCTGATGCTAACGATGATGCTGCTGATGGTGGTAGTGGTAGTGGTGATGACGCTGATGATGATGGTGGTGGTGGTGCTATTGCTGATGATGGTGGTGGTTTCTGTCATTGTCGCCGTTGTTGTTATTTTCACTGCTTACCTTGGTGAGATCTTTGATGACAACAGACTCTTTATCGATCTGTTCCTTTGTGAGCTTATCAATGCGTAGTCGCTCAGCATAAACATCTGAGTCCTGATAATAATAATAGTAATACAAATAATAATATTAATAATAGTAATAATAATAATAATAGTAATAATAATAACAATAATAATAACAATAATAATAGTAATAATAACAATAGTAATAATAATAATAATAACTGCAGACTTCTCAGTCATTTGATACCTCGGATTGATACTTGTTGGAGTCTGATGCTTTCTTAGACCCTTTAGAAGCTTTTCCGATTAAAAAGTTCACCTTTAAACAATGTACATGGTATTAGTAACGAGTAGATAACGATCATGTCGATTCGGTGACAGTGACATCATCGGAAACCCAGGGGCGATTCGGTGGGTCTAGGGGGAGGGGAGAGGGAAGAAAAGATGCGAGAAGGACAGTTGTTTCTCCTTCCTCTCCCTTTCTTCCCCTCTACCTCCCCGTGAGTTTCCGAGAATGTGATAATAAATGGCGAACGTGACACAACATGCCTCTCCCTCCCCTCTCCCTGAAGCTTTAAGGAGGTACCTGGATGAGAATAGTGAGAATAAAGAGTACAACGCCTTCAACAAACATGAACAGTGCTTCTTGTCCAACACCAGGCATGTCCCAAGCAAGAGAGTTGTCAGAATACTTGACATTAGAAAGGGTACAGAAAGCCTTTGACCTGCAATCACAACAGTAAAGAAATAAAATAATCGATCAATAAATTACTTTTTACCGCCGATTCCGATGAAACGCGACCACCTAGACGTTGATTTGATGGTTTGTACTTTGTATTAGGTGGACGTCAATTACTGATGTGAATCATCGAAGTCAGGGGAAAATTACTAGGGGAGTCCTGCTAGGGAAACTTTGAAGGCTCATAAAACTCTTAAATTCAATACATAAGGGCTAGGCATGAAACTTTTGGAATGTGTTAGTTGAGGGTAGAAGTTCGACATGTGATGACGTCATCACGTACGTCTTTATGACGTCATCACATCGTAAAAAAACGCCGTTTTTCATAGGGTTTTGAAGAATTAAAATATTTTGGTATAATCTGAAAATTTATATCAAGGTGCAGAAGACTGAGCATGCGTTTTGCGTTTCAATGAAAATTGATTTTTTTATGGCAGTTTCTTTGCATTTTTAACGACATTTTTGTCCAAAACTTTTCCATTTTTTCTTTGTTTTTAAAATCCATGCTCAAGTTTGTGGAGAATACTTTTCGTAGCAGATACATGAAAAGAAAACGTGAAAAGAACGGCGTTTTATTCGAAAATGCAGTTTTTGTGACTTGCGCTACCGGTGGTCGTTATAATTTTCGTTCGCAAGACAAATACATATGACAATTTAGGTGTGTTAGAAAAATGTATTTTCTCAGTGCACTTTCTTTTGGTTCAAGGTACATAAAAATGTACCCAGAAAGGAAGATCGATATTTACTTGTCATTTGTGTGGTTTTCTCATCAGTTTTGAAGCATTTTAATGCAGCTCAAAATAATTTGTGCAAAGTCTTTCGATACGGCAAAGTTTTTCAGTCGTGTTTTCAAGGTGTTTTCACCGATCTTCGACGTACTTCATCTACTGTTTGACATGTTTCATTTTGACAGGCAGACTCTAGAACAACAACCTGTTGAGTAAGGTGATCTTTGTTTTTTTATTGATTTATCGGCGTTTTTTACTCTTAGGTTGAAATTTTTGTGACGACAAGTCGGCGACTCTTCAAGTGGAATTATCGCTTGCTTTCTTTGACTTCTTTTACTTTAAACTACTGCAGTCTATCATATGTCGAATATTTATTCATTGAACAAACTTAAAATTAAAAGAATAACGTTCAATAAAATATATAACTTGTAATTTTTGAAGTGAAACTCGTGTATGTCTTGCGGGAAAACACTGGGCGCTTGCTCGATGAAATCTCGATCTTCTCATTCAAGCTCTGCATAGCAACGAATTACCATGGCAACGAAATACATGTATGTTAATTCCGGCCCCCTTAAATTTATGAGATTGTTAGCTTGGCTATTTTTAGCAACAAGCTGTGATTGGCTGGATGTCAATGACGTCACTTGCAGTAAACATGGCGGACATCTCCTTCGTCGATGAACATTTTATACCACAGCTACATGTACATGTAGTTATTAATAAATTAAATTATTTAATCGTTTATTATATGGCTATTTTTTTGCTTTTAAAATGTGGTTTTATAACTTTTGATTTTGTAAGCGGCCGCGCGGTTTCCCGCCATTTATGTAAATAAGAAATCTGCTCAATCAAATTCAAACAAGAAAGTCAAGAAAACCGGCGTTCAGTATAACGATTACAACCCGCTCAAAGTTCGCTATTCTACATGAAATCTCTTCATAAAACACCGTAAGGGATTGATTTCTTTGCAAAGGACCTGTAAAGTTTGAAAAGAGTCAAAAAAAACTTCGCCGGTGGAAACCAAAAACTACAACAACTACAACTACAAGCATGCTGATTGTCGCTGATATTTGTACTTGCAGTTCTTCGTTTAGTTATTTGTGATTTCACGGCTTTGGATAACTTTGTTAGAAATCTATACCTAGCGTAATCAGAAGTACCGGGTAAGGTTTCAATTTGTAATGGATTTCGTCCTCTAAATGACAGGAATTAGCCTCACATATTTTCATCTTTATTCTCTTGATTTTACACCATTTCGTACATCGCGATGAAAACATTTCCCGGTCTTCAGTAAACCGACCAATAGGAACGCGCGCATGGAATCAACCAATCACAGCTTGTTAAAAATAGTCAAGCTAACAATCTGATGGGGACATGTATATTAGAGATGGACTCCCCTTCGAAGTATGAATATTTTTCGATCAATAATTCAATTGTATCGTTTATTAGCCATTTCCAACCAGACCAAACCAATATGAAAGTTATTCTAGCACGTTAGAGCTTAATCTATAATTCCGCCTACTAAAGCTATTTACAAACTCAATCTTCAAAGTCTAGATGGTCGCGTTTCATCAGAATCGGCGGTAACGTGTCAATGTATTTAGCAGTGCTGCTAATTGGGGACACAACTCCCACTCACTTCTTACTACAATCTGCTATATTCTAGTTACAGATTTAGATTTAACAAGAGCCATTTTGTATGGAAATGCTGTTAATAAAGCCATTTATGATGATGATGATGATGATGAAGATGATGATGAAGATGATGATGATGATGATGATTATTATTATTATTATATTCTGAACACCCAACACTCATCTCGCTATGACCTGCAATCATAACAGTAACTGGTAAATCCTTGATACAGTTATCACACCTTCAACAAAATATAAAAGTGAGTCTGGAACATGCAGTTGCCTTCACTGACGTCTCTAGGCAACAACTCTTACCGAGCTTCCCGTGGGCATCTTATGGTCACCGAATCTCTAAAGGCCCGTTTACAAGGGCGAATTTTGGTGCAATTTCAGTGGCGATTTCATTGGCGATTTTGTTGGCGATTTCACTGCAACTCCAAATCGCGCGTGTAAACACGGCCATTTCACGGCGACTCGATGGCAATTTTTTTGCAAATTTGCTGCAATTTAGGTAAAGGCTTGTTTAACCCATAGCTCAAACCGCCCTTTGCCGACCAAACAATAGAACGAATCTATTGTGTTACTGCATCGTTCTATTGTTTTATATTTTAATATTTTAATAAAATGAGGTCCTTTTGAGGTATCCCATTTAGCCTCCACCGCAAATTTACACGAAAACTAAGCTTTTCTCTGTGGTAAAACTATGACGCATGCGCATGATGGTAAGCAAAAAAAATCGCCATCGAATTAAATCGCCGTGAAATCGCCGGCTGTTTACACGCGCGATTTGGAATTGTAGTGAAATCGCCGCCAAAATTTCACCAGGTTTCGAACATGTTCGAAGTAGTGGCGACTTGGCGGCGACTTGGCGGCGATTTATCGCCATTGAATCGCCGGCTGTTTACACGCGCGATATGGAGTTGCAGTGAAATCGCCAACAAAATCGCCGTTGAAATCACCACTGAAATTGCAACAAAAATCGCCCGTGTAAACGGGCCTTAACGTACCCAGGGTAGCCTTAACGTCAATCCAATATTAATGTAACGCTGTAATAGCTAGAATACATTCGTAATATCATATGATGTGCAGTACTGAGTACGAATAACCTCGTAAGTAAACCGGCACGAGAAACGACAGCTGAGGAGACTATAGTAACATGGATGAACATGGAGAGTCACATTGCCTCCCTCCATTACACTGAAAATGTACTTTCTATAGACTCTGACATTATATATGATATAACTACATAAATAGATTGAACTTACTCTGCACTCTCGGTACAACTCTTCCTAGTTCTGTAATTAGATCTCATGTCATTTAGAGCGATGGCCAGACTGAGAATGAAAAAGACATGTAAGCCTAACCGTATGCGGGAAGTGAGACAGAAATTACGTAACGTCAGCTTACGTGTACGTAGGGAAAAGCATAAACACGTGGTGCATGATTTCTCCTTCTTTCTCCGAGTTCGAGCCCGGCACTCGACAAATGAATACAGCTATCAGCATCGCCTGTTAATCAGAATCACACAGAATTATACAAGAGTTTTCCAACAGAATGGAAGACTTGTTTACGCATATAGTTAACAAACTCCCGGGGGGGGGGGGACTACACCAGCTCCCCCCGGGAACAAAGTATATGTTACTTACCAGACTCAGAATCGAAAGGATAAACACTGTCAGCACATAAGCGATGAGAGCAGATTTAAATAAGAACGATAAACAGTAGATAAACGGTAGAACGCAGAAACCAAACAGAAGCTGAAAGAAATTAAATTCGATCAGTCAATTAATGATCGTCGTGGTAGTCGTCGTCTTCCTCAAAGCCCTTCTTCCTTCCTTCTCCTCTTCAGTACCCCTCCCAGTCCCTCAGTCCCCCCCCCCCCCCCCCCCCCCCCCTCCCCCGATCTACTTTTTGGGCCGCCACGAAGGCTATGGTGGTGATGATGTTAGTGTAGTTTTACAGTGTCACGAACTTACCAACAGTAAAAACACTGAACCCAAATCGTTCTTGAATTCCTCAAGTTGAAAAGCAGCAATGAGCACCAAAACGAGAAGAGAAGGAATCAAATAGTTGATGTAATCCCAAGTGTAGGACGCCAACCAGTAGCAAACTGCATCAACCCCACTGACAAACTGCAAGTGTTTGGCCTGTTGGCATATACAAACGGCGCAGGGGCGTTATATAACATTATACACCTAGGTGAGTCTTTCGTAGAGTGTTCTTACCTTGGACGATCGTTCGTGAACTATAAATGTGATGAAGCTTGCTGCCATGAAGGCCATGCCCATTGACATGAAGATAGCCAGAAAAAGAGCACCGATACCCGAGGAATCTTTCTCCGACTGGAAAGAGAACACGACCAGATGACGACTTTAGAACGTAATAAGAGAACGTACACGAGTTTCGGTTTTCCTTAACACTTTTACATATTCCATTACGTCTTCATTAACAACATGTTGTATATAGCGTCAGGTGTGCACACTGTTGTTGTTGTTGTTGTATTAATTTTGTTGCTAATGTTTCTAACGGCTGCGGTGTTGTTTTTGTTACTGCTGTTGTTATGTTCATTTGTTATTGTTGTTGTTACTGAAACGGTTAATTACGTTGTTGTATACCTTATTCTTGGCCGTGTTTGGCAAAGGATAGTTAGTAGTTTCGATGAGGTGGTCAGAGAAGCTAGGAAATTGACGTAACAAGATATTGGACATGGCATTCATTGCTTCGGCAATTGTATGGAAAGCCTGCAACGTAAACGAGATAGTATTACTATACCATATTGTCGACATTGTAGATGGCATGACAATCTTACTATTGGATGAATTACTAGACTTTATGAGCCCAACAAGGAAGTACACTCATATATACCTGGTTACTATACCATACTGTCGACATTGTAGATGGCATGACAATCTTACTATTGGATGAATTACTAGGCTTTATGTGCCCAACAAGGAAGTACACTCATATATACCTGGTTACTATACCATACTGTCGACATTGTAGATGGCATGATAATCTTACTATTGGATGAATTACCAGGCTTTATGTGCCCAACAAGGAAGTACACTCATATATACCTGGTTACTATACCATACTGTCGACATTGTAGATGGCATGATAATCTTACTATTGGATGAATTACTAGGCTTTATGTGCCCAACAAGGAAGTACACTCATATATACCTGGTTACTATACCATACTGTCGACATTGTAGATGGCATGATAATCTTACTATTGGATGAATTACCAGGCTTTATGTGCCCAACAAGGAAGTACACTCATATATACCTGGTTACTATACCATACTGTCGACATTGTAGATGGCATGACAATCTTACTATTGGATGAATTACTAGGCTTTATGTGCCCAACAAGGAAGTACACTCATATATACCTGGTTACTATACCATATTGTCGACATTAGTAGATGGCATGATAATCTTACTATTGGATGAATTACCAGGCTTTATGTGCCCAACAAGGAAGTACACTCATATATACCTGGTTACTATACCATACTGTCGACATTGTAGATGGCATGACAATCTTACTATTGGATGAATTACTAGGCTTTATGTGCCCAACAAGGAAGTACACTCATATATACCTGGTTACTATACCATACTGTCGACATTGTAGATGGCATGATAATCTTACTATTGGATGAATTACCAGGCTTTATGTGCCCAACAAGGAAGTACACTCATATATACCTGGTTACTATACCATACTGTCGACATTGTAGATGGCATGACAATCTTACTATTGGATGAATTACTAGGCTTTATGTGCCCAACAAGGAAGTACACTCATATATACCTGGTTACTATACCATACTGTCGACATTGTAGATGGCATGACAATCTTACTATTGGATGAATTACCAGGCTTTATGTGCCCAACAAGGAAGTACACTCATATATACCTGGTTACTATACCATACTGTCGACATTGTAGATGGCATGACAATCTTACTATTGGATGAATTACTAGGCTTTATGTGCCCAACAAGGAAGTACACTCATATATACCTGGTTACTATACCATACTGCCGACATTGTAGATGGCATGATAATCTTACTATTGGATGAATTACCAGGCTTTATGTGCCCAACAAGGAAGTACACTCATATATACCTGGTTACTATACCATACTGTCGACATTGTAGATGGCATGACAATCTTACTATTGGATGAATTACTAGGCTTTATGTGCCCAACAAGGAAGTACACTCATATATACCTGGTTACTATACCATACTGTCGACATTGTAGATGGCATGATAATCTTACTATTGGATGAATTACTAGACTTTATGTGCCCAACAAGGAAGTACACTCATATGTACCTGGTTACTATACCATATTGTCGACATTGTAGATGGCATGACAATCTTACTATTGGATGAATTACTAGGCTTTATGTGCCCAACAAGGAAGTACACTCATATATACCTGGTTACTATACCATACTGTCGACATTGTAGATGGCATGATAATCTTACTATTGGATGAATTACTAGGCTTTATGTGCCCAACAAGGAAGTACACTCATATATACCTGGTTACTATACCATACTGTCGACATTGTAGATGGCATGATAATCTTACTATTGGGTGAATTACTAGACTTTATGTGCCCAACAAGGAAGTACACTCATATATACCTGGTTACTATACCATATTGTCGACATTGTAGATGGCATGATAATCTTACTATTGGATGAATTACTAGGCTTTATGTGCCCAACAAGGAAGTACACTCATATATACCTGGTTACTATACCATACTGTCGACATTGTAGATGGCATGATAATCTTACTATTGGGTGAATTACTAGACTTTATGTGCCCAACAAGGAAGTACACTCATATATACCTGGTTACTATACCATATTGTCGACATTGTAGATGGCATGATAATCTTACTATTGGATGAATTACTAGGCTTTATGTGCCCAACAAGGAAGTACACTCATATATACCTGGTTACTATACCATACTGTCGACATTGTAGATGGCATGATAATCTTACTATTGGATGAATTACTAGACTTTATGAGCCCAACAAGGAAGTACACTCATATATACCTGGTTACTATACCATACTGTCGACATTGTAGATGGCATGATAATCTTACTATTGGATGAATTACTAGGCTTTATGTGCCCAACAAGGAAGTACACTCATATATACCTGGTTGCTATACCATACTGTCGACATTGTAGATGGCATGATAATCTTACTATTGGATGAATTACTAGACTTTATGTGCCCAACAAGGAAGTACACTCATATATACCTGGTTACTATACCATACTGTCGACATTGTAGATGGCATGATAATCTTACTATTGGATGAATTACTAGACTTTATGAGCCCAACAAGGAAGTACACTCATATATACCTGGTTACTATACCATACTGTCGACATTGTAGATGGCATGACAATCTTACTATTGGATGAATTACTAGGCTTTATGTGCCCAACAAGGAAGTACACTCATATATACCTGGTTACTATACCATACTGTCGACATTGTAGATGGCATGATAATCTTACTATTGGATGAATTACCAGGCTTTATGTGCCCAACAAGGAAGTACACTCATATATACCTGGTTACTATACCATACTGTCGACATTGTAGATGGCATGACAATCTTACTATTGGATGAATTACTAGGCTTTATGTGCCCAACAAGGAAGTACACTCATATATACCTGGTTACTATACCATACTGTCGACATTGTAGATGGCATGACAATCTTACTATTGGATGAATTACCAGGCTTTATGTGCCCAACAAGGAAGTACACTCATATATACCTGGTTACTATACCATACTGTCGACATTGTAGATGGCATGACAATCTTACTATTGGATGAATTACTAGGCTTTATGTGCCCAACAAGGAAGTACACTCATATATACCTGGTTACTATACCATACTGCCGACATTGTAGATGGCATGATAATCTTACTATTGGATGAATTACCAGGCTTTATGTGCCCAACAAGGAAGTACACTCATATATACCTGGTTACTATACCATACTGTCGACATTGTAGATGGCATGATAATCTTACTATTGGATGAATTACTAGACTTTATGTGCCCAACAAGGAAGTACACTCATATGTACCTGGTTACTATACCATATTGTCGACATTGTAGATGGCATGACAATCTTACTATTGGATGAATTACTAGACTTTATGTGCCCAACAAGGAAGTACACTCATATATACCTAGTTACTATACCATACTGTCGACATTGTAGATGGCATGACAATCGTACTATTGGATGAATTACTAGGCTTTATGAGCCCAACAAGGAAGTACACTCATATATACCTGGTTACTATACCATACTGTCGACATTGTAGATGGCATGACAATCGTACTATTGGATGAATTACTAGGCTTTATGAGCCCAACAAGGAAGTACACTCATATATACCTGGTTACTATACCATACTGTCGACATTGTAGATGGCATGATAATCTTACTATTGGATGAATTACTAGGCTTTATGAGCCCAACAAGGAAGTACACTCATATGTACCTGGTTACTATACCATACTGTCGACATTGTAGATGGCATGATAATCTTACTATTGGGTGAATTACTAGACTTTATGTGCCCAACAAGGAAGTACACTCATATATACCTGGTTACTATACCATACTGTCGACATTGTAGATGGCATGATAATCTTACTATTGGATGAATTACTAGACTTTATGTGCCCAACAAGGAAGTACACTCATATATACCTGGTTACTATACCATACTGTCGACATTGTAGATGGCATGATAATCTTACTATTGGATGAATTACTAGACTTTATGAGCCCAACAAGGAAGTACACTCATATATACCTGGTTACTATACCATACTGTCGACATTGTAGATGGCATGATAATCTTACTATTGGATGAATTACTAGGCTTTATGTGCCCAACAAGGAAGTACACTCATATATACCTGGTTGCTATACCATACTGTCGACATTGTAGATGGCATGATAATCTTACTATTGGATGAATTACTAGACTTTATGTGCCCAACAAGGAAGTACACTCATATATACCTGGTTACTATACCATACTGTCGACATTGTAGATGGCATGATAATCTTACTATTGGATGAATTACTAGACTTTATGAGCCCAACAAGGAAGTACACTCATATATACCTGGTTACTATACCATACTGTCGACATTGTAGATGGCATGACAATCTTACTATTGGATGAATTACTAGGCTTTATGTGCCCAACAAGGAAGTACACTCATATATACCTGGTTACTATACCATACTGTCGACATTGTAGATGGCATGATAATCTTACTATTGGATGAATTACCAGGCTTTATGTGCCCAACAAGGAAGTACACTCATATATACCTGGTTACTATACCATACTGTCGACATTGTAGATGGCATGACAATCTTACTATTGGATGAATTACTAGGCTTTATGTGCCCAACAAGGAAGTACACTCATATATACCTGGTTACTATACCATACTGTCGACATTGTAGATGGCATGACAATCTTACTATTGGATGAATTACCAGGCTTTATGTGCCCAACAAGGAAGTACACTCATATATACCTGGTTACTATACCATACTGTCGACATTGTAGATGGCATGACAATCTTACTATTGGATGAATTACTAGGCTTTATGTGCCCAACAAGGAAGTACACTCATATATACCTGGTTACTATACCATACTGCCGACATTGTAGATGGCATGATAATCTTACTATTGGATGAATTACCAGGCTTTATGTGCCCAACAAGGAAGTACACTCATATATACCTGGTTACTATACCATACTGTCGACATTGTAGATGGCATGATAATCTTACTATTGGATGAATTACTAGACTTTATGTGCCCAACAAGGAAGTACACTCATATGTACCTGGTTACTATACCATATTGTCGACATTGTAGATGGCATGACAATCTTACTATTGGATGAATTACTAGACTTTATGTGCCCAACAAGGAAGTACACTCATATATACCTGGTTACTATACCATACTGTCGACATTGTAGATGGCATGACAATCGTACTATTGGATGAATTACTAGGCTTTATGAGCCCAACAAGGAAGTACACTCATATATACCTGGTTACTATACCATACTGTCGACATTGTAGATGGCATGACAATCGTACTATTGGATGAATTACTAGGCTTTATGAGCCCAACAAGGAAGTACACTCATATATACCTGGTTACTATACCATACTGTCGACATTGTAGATGGCATGATAATCTTACTATTGGATGAATTACTAGGCTTTATGAGCCCAACAAGGAAGTACACTCATATGTACCTGGTTACTATACCATACTGTCGACATTGTAGATGGCATGATAATCTTACTATTGGGTGAATTACTAGACTTTATGAGCCCAACAAGGAAGTACACTCATATATACCTGGTTACTATACCATATTGTCGACATTGTAGATGGCATGATAATCTTACTATTGGATGAATTACTAGGCTTTATGTGCCCAACAAGGAAGTACACTCATATATACCTGGTTACTATACCATACTGTCGACATTGTAGATGGCATGATAATCTTACTATTGGGTGAATTACTAGACTTTATGTGCCCAACAAGGAAGTACACTCATATATATCTGGTTACTATACCATATTGTCGACATTGTAGATGGCATGATAATCTTACTATTGGATGAATTACTAGGCTTTATGTGCCCAACAAGGAAGTACACTCATATATACCTGGTTACTATACCATACTGTCGACATTGTAGATGGCATGATAATCTTACTATTGGGTGAATTACTAGACTTTATGTGCCCAACAAGGAAGTACACTCATATATACCTGGTTACTATACCATATTGTCGACATTGTAGATGGCATGATAATCTTACTATTGGATGAATTACTAGGCTTTATGTGCCCAACAAGGAAGTACACTCATATATACCTGGTTACTATACCATACTGTCGACATTGTAGATGGCATGATAATCTTACTATTGGGTGAATTACTAGACTTTATGTGCCCAACAAGGAAGTACACTCATATATACCTGGTTACTATACCATATTGTCGACATTGTAGATGGCATGATAATCTTACTATTGGATGAATTACTAGGCTTTATGTGCCCAACAAGGAAGTACACTCATATATACCTGGTTACTATACCATACTGTCGACATTGTAGATGGCATGATAATCTTACTATTGGGTGAATTACTAGACTTTATGTGCCCAACAAGGAAGTACACTCATATATACCTGGTTACTATACCATACTGTCGACATTGTAGATGGCATGATAATCTTACTATTGGATGAATTACTAGACTTTATGTGCCCAACAAGGAAGTACACTCATATATACCTGGTTACTATACCATACTGTCGACATTGTAGATGGCATGATAATCTTACTATTGGATGAATTACTAGACTTTATGAGCCCAACAAGGAAGTACACTCATATATACCTGGTTACTATACCATACTGTCGACATTGTAGATGGCATGATAATCTTACTATTGGATGAATTACTAGGCTTTATGTGCCCAACAAGGAAGTACACTCATATATACCTGGTTGCTATACCATACTGTCGACATTGTAGATGGCATGATAATCTTACTATTGGATGAATTACTAGACTTTATGTGCCCAACAAGGAAGTACACTCATATATACCTGGTTACTATACCATACTGTCGACATTGTAGATGGCATGATAATCTTACTATTGGATGAATTACTAGACTTTATGAGCCCAACAAGGAAGTACACTCATATATACCTGGTTACTATACCATACTGTCGACATTGTAGATGGCATGATAATCTTACTATTGGATGAATTACTAGACTTTATGAGCCCAACAAGGAAGTACACTCATATATACCTGGTTACTATACCATATTGTCGACATTGTAGATGGCATGATAATCTTACTATTGGATGAATTACTAGGCTTTATGTGCCCAACAAGGAAGTACACTCATATATACCTGGTTACTATACCATACTGTCGACATTGTAGATGGCATGATAATCTTACTATTGGATGAATTACTAGGCTTTATGTGCCCAACAAGGAAGTACACTCATATATACCTGGTTACTATACCATACTGTCGACATTGTAGATGGCATGATAATCTTACTATTGGATGAATTACTAGGCTTTATGTGCCCAACAAGGAAGTACACTCATATATACCTGGTTACTATAGCATAATGTCGACATTGTAGATGGCATGATAATCTTACTATTGGATGAATTACCAGGCTTTATGTGCCCAACAAGGAAGTACACTCATATATACCTGGTTACTATACCATACTGTCGACATTGTAGATGGCATGATAATCTTACTATTGGATGAATTACTAGGCTTTATGTGCCCAACAAGGAAGTACACTCATATATACCTGGTTACTATACCATACTGTCGACATTGTAGATGGCATGATAATCTTACTATTGGGTGAATTACTAGACTTTATGTGCCCAACAAGGAAGTACACTCATATATACCTGGTTACTATACCATACTGTCGACATTGTAGATGGCATGATAATCTTACTATTGGATGAATTACTAGACTTTATGTGCCCAACAAGGAAGTACACTCATATGTACCTGGTTACTATACCATACTGTCGACATTGTAGATGGCATGATAATCTTACTATTGGATGAATTACTAGACTTTATGTGCCCAACAAGGAAGTACACTCATATATACCTGGTTACTATACCATAATGTCGACATTGTAGATGGCATGATAATCTTACTATTGGATGAATTACCAGGCTTTATGTGCCCAACAAGGAAGTACACTCATATATACCTGGTTACTATACCATATTGTCGACATTGTAGATGGCATGATAATCTTACTATTGGATGAATTACTAGGCTTTATGTGCCCAACAAGGAAGTACACTCATATATACCTGGTTACTATACCATACTGTCGACATTGTAGATGGCATGATAATCTTACTATTGGATGAATTACTAGGCTTTATGTGCCCAACAAGGAAGTACACTCATATATACCTGGTTACTATACCATACTGTCGACATTGTAGATGGCATGATAATCTTACTATTGGATGAATTACTAGGCTTTATGATCTTAGGAAGTGGTGCTAGTGTAAATCCTGCCACGTGTGTGTTGAAGAAGTTCTTGGCGTTACTTTGTTCCAGCACATACTCAGTGAAGTACATGTTCATGTCTGATAAAGTTGTTTTATTGATTGTCAGTGTTTGGCAAGAGCTGAAAGAATACACAAACAAGTGTCATTTTCATTCATTTTGTGAATAATAAAACTACTCTTTGATAAACTACAGTATGATCTACACAAATAAGGTTTGCACGAATACGAAATATCAACTCATAGCCTCCTCCTCGTCTCTTTATTGTTTCACCTCTGAGATTTCTGTTGGTCTATGACCGTGAGGGATTAGAACGATTTACGGAGCCAAGTTCCCCTCGGCCTGAATAAAGTAAAGGGATCCCAGCAAGGGGTTGCGTGCTGATTTTACTTACTCTGAATTTGTATTGAGCAAACAGGACTTGCAGTGTTTATATCCAAACTTGTCGTTCTTTGAACAAGTGTCAACACTCAGCGATGCATTCAAAAACTGAAAAACAAAACCATCATAAAGTATTAGTGCATAAAGTGACCACGAATGATTCTTGTCGCCAAAGCAAACCTACTTACGTCACTTTGACACTTGGGATTTAAAACCAAAAATTCATAATCACAACATGAGGTGGGTTTGTCATCTTTTGGCGCAGTGTAGCTGTAGCTTGTCCCTCTGACTGTGATGCTATCGTTCGAGTTTCCTGATAAAATAGCTTTGACGTCATCTGTGACGTCTTTAACATCGACCTTTACAGTCTTTAGGTAATCCTTTGCGGCCTGGAAAAAAACAGTTCATGTCGTCAAGTTTCATTGCGCTTGCGCAGTAAGTCCAAACAGGGCTCAGATGAAAAGTAAATTACTTCTCTCTAGAGCGTCATGTTTCACTTTCGTTTTCTGTCAGAAATAAACCTTTTGTGCTGATTGTTGTCAAATTAAGGATGAATTTAGCCTGAATTTGGGTTTCAAAAGTGCCCAAATTCACGTTAAAATGACTTTAAATTGCTGGGTATATATGTACTTACCGTCATGCTTTTCTTTGGTTGGTTAAAATCAGCATAAAAAGCGTGTACATTAGTGCCGCCAGTACTGAGGTTAGAGAGAGTGAGCAAGCGAGGAGGTTCGCTTTCATTTGGTGGTTTGGAATTAATAATTAACAGACCAAACAGCACCATGACGAGCGGTAGTAGTAGTTGGATGATCACTGCTTTCTTGTCTCGCTTGGAGTTGAGAAACCTCTTGATTAGCATCGCTTTGTACTGCTGCCACTTCAAGGCAAAACCCTTGAGAAGTTCTACAAAGCATATCAAATCATTGAGTATCGATGCATGAGTGGCCTCCCTGGCGACGAGCATTAGAAAGAAAACAAACGGTTAGAAAGCTCAATTCTTTTCCCTCGATGAGATAAGAAATATCATAACAACTCACCCCCCATATCTGGGTCTTCAGTGTTTGGCATCTCTAGGATATTCTCGGTATCCTTGTGGTGTTGGCGGTCACTAGCACTAAAATGGAAACACCAATTAGCCATTACCAAAACGAGCAGGGGACTGGGACCAAGTCCGCAAAACTTATTCAATAAGAAACTAACAAAAGCATATCAAACTTAGCTTGTCTGGAAAGTTTGGTGAACTTCGGCTTAATATTGACGATGCTAGAGGGCATCAAAGATGTCTATTTTCCCATACAAACTCTGTAAATTTTTGACGTTGTTTTTGGCTGGACAACACAATTTCAAAAGTTTTTAATTCCGACAGAATTCGCTCAAATCACATCAAACTTTGCAAATATACTAATTTCAACATGCTGTTTCATGTCATAACTTAATTTTGTAATTGCATTATTTCTAATAAAGTCGTTCCCAGTTCCCTGCTCGTTTAGGTAATGGCTAATGGTAAATTACTAAGGGTTAAGTGGTTTGTTACTGGATTAATTGGGCGCAATGTTTACAGACCACGTGTCATTCCTTGAGTATTAGATTCTTTGTTTGAGTGACATCCATATTTCAAGCGTTACCGATCAGTAGAGAAAGAAAAAATACTCAGGGGAATGACACATGGTCTGAAATGGGAAAACATTGCAACAGAAAACAGTATAAAATGTTACAACTACCAGTTATACACGTTGCATACCTTACTTTAATGTTATTACTTAGTGTTTACACTTTTATTTCAAATGTATTTATTTATTTAATAACCTGACATAGACCTCCGGAATCTGCTTGAAAACTTATTGCAATTCCATTCAAACAAATTGATTGATTGATTGATTGATTGATTGATTCGTTCATTCATTCATTCATTCATTCGTTTATTTATTTATCTATCTATCTATCTATCTATCTATCTATCTATCTATCTATCTATCTATCTATCTATCTATCTATCTATCTATCTATCTATCTATCTATCTATCTATCTATCTATCTATCTATCTATCTATCTATCTATCTATCCCTCTACTAACTCTGATCTATCTATCTATCTATCTATCTATCTATCTATCTATCTATCTATCTATCTATCTATCTATCTATCTATCTATCTATCTATCTATCTCTCTCTCTCTCTCTCTCTCTCTCTCTCTCTCTCTCTCTCTCTCTCTCTCTCTCTCTCTCTCTCTCTCTCAATCTATCTATCTATCTATCTATCTATCTATCTATCTATCTATCTATCTATCTATCTATCTATCTATCTATCTATCTATCTATCTATTTATCTATTTATCTATTTATCTATTTATCTATTTATCTATTTATCTATTTATCTATTTATCTATTTATCTATTGATTGATTGATTGATTGATTGATTGATTGATTGATCGATCGATTGATTGATTGATTGATTGATTGATTGATTGATTGATTGATTGATTGATTGATTGATTGATTGATTGATTGATTGATTTAATAACTTGACACAGACTGAGAACGGACTCGAGGTCCAAACAAGCTCAGCCGACACACAGGCAGCCCAACCATTGCTTTTGAGGCTACTAAATAATTCAAAAAAAAAATGTTTTTATGGGCTTCCTGTGGTAGAGCGCGCGCGCATTTATATATTGGGTTCCCTGTGCTGAGTAATGTCCTATGTTGGGCTTCCTGTGTGCCTCCTGCGGGATGCGCCCGCAGCAAATGTGTATATTTAAACAAGGTATGAAACTCCAGTCACGTGATGGCCTGATGTGCGGCGCAAGTAGATGGTGCACTTTTCCGTGAGCCGAATAGCCGAAGTCGTCGTACGCTACAGGCCCTTGGGGGGTACCCAGGGTGAAGTCGTTATTATGGCGGGGAGTGGAAGAGAAGTTCATAGAAAGACTGATTTTTTCGGTGTAAACGTTGGGATTCTTTTCCCTATTCATGGTAAGTTTAGAAGTTCACAATTCATGTCAACTTTAAGTAAATCTAGAAGAAATTCGACGGTTTTAAAGTAGTCCTTTTTCATTTTGAATGGTTGAGAAACTTTGGATGTGTTGTGCTCGACACGTGAGAAAGTTTTGCAGTTGAAAATAAACTGAACTAAAAGTACTTTTTGTCATGGTTTTTACGTAGTAATTGCTCTAAATGTTCTCTAATGAAATGACTTGCCTATACTAGGGCAGAAGGGCTGCTTAATACTCCTCAACAAATCAGTTTTTTTTCTATAAATTATGACTGAGCAGTGAGCTATTTCAGTATTTGACAAGTGTGTAGACTGTAGTTGTCAGTGATCGAAATACACTTCAACAAGGAACCTCTCTCAACTGACTGATTTTACTTTATCTGTTTAAACATTACTAACTCTCTCATCTAGAAAGTGTTTGACATAATTTTGTACTTTACTTATAGTTCTTCTGACACAAGGGAACGCCAACAGCATAAACCATCTCAGTGTGAGCAAAATATAGACAAACTCAACATCGAAGACGAAGGAGACATGAATGGCGATGGACTCGTGAAGCTGCCGTGAACTAAAATATTAACAGTTGTTCGTTATTGTCATTGAAATAGCACGACACATTTAGCAAATATTAAAGTCTTACTATCATCTGAGAGAAACAGAGTAATTTTAACGGCGTATTTTTCGTAACTGGGAACGTAAGTAAGCTTCAGTATCGCTTCCAACTTCGATGTTTGCTATTCAATCAGTCATGATCAGTGATTCACAACTTGTCGCCTTTGTGTATAATATTTATCCATTGTTATTAAGCTTATTTCCATGCTATTACTGATCAATATAGTAAATAAATTGCACAGAAAGTAACGGCAAAACAGTGTGTAAAAAGCTAGTAAACTTATTGTTGAAATAAATACGTTTGTTTGTCATTTTGTGTACAAGTACTGATAGCAAATGTGTTGTGCAGTACTAAATATTGAGACTATTCAGCATTTATAAAACACAATGCGTCAATTTTGAAGATTTTAATCGATAAAAATCAAAATACAAAACAAATACTTTACAGAAGTCAAAACAGAAAACAGATAAAGTATATTGTAGATGTTTTGACTCATGTTTAGTGAACATATCATCAAAAACCTTGCCAAAAAAAGCATCGTTCAGATTTGCCGAGCGCTTGTCGATGCCTTCTCGAAGGTAAAATCCGACTACTTCACGGAAAAGTGCACCATCTACTTGCGCCGCACATCGGTCCATGACGCTCAAAATTTCAAAAATTAGTTTCTCAGCGTACGTTGAAGTTAGACGACTGACACTTACAAAGTGTTTCGAGAATACGGTAAAGTTTAGTTATTCGAAGAAAAATTGAATTTTCACATCACATTGACAAAATTAGGGTCAAAAACGTATTTGTCACGTGACCGAGTTTCATACCTTGTTTAAATATACACATTTGCTGCGGGCGCATCCCGCAGGAGGCACACAGGAAGCCCAACATAGGACATTACTCAGCACAGGGAACCCAATATATAAATGCGCGCGCGCTCTACCACAGGAAGCCCATCAAAAAAAAATGTTTTTGAATTATTTAGTAGCCTCAAAAGCAATGGTTGGGCTGCCTGTGCCGACATTACAAATACAATTACATTGCGCACCATGCAATTGCCGGTTAGTTTACACGTGACGTCACTTTAACAAATTGATTTGAACATAAACACTCATAGCGTCATCAAAAAAAACAATCACAGTTAAAAAGAAAGAAAGAAGAAAATATAATTCTGCTAAAGTTAATCAATTTAATTTTCCTGGACGAAATTTGTTTATCTTGTGTATTACAACGCAAGGTTTATCAAGCAATATTATCATCAACAATAGATTATGAATACTCTAAATTGTGAAATCATCGTGTAACAGGGTGCGCATCAATGCGCTCTATCGCGGGATCCCTGTGTAGAGGGAGGGGTCTACTACTTACATATCCTCTACTGATTTCTCCGAGCCTTCTCCAACTTTGATGAACACTTCCTCCATGGTGGTGACAGATACACCGAAGCTAGCGATTCCATAATCATCCTTTTTTGCTGTGAAAACAAACTAAATAAAAACCTGGACAATTCAATGTTCGATTGGAACTAAACAGAACATAATATACAACTTATATACAACTAAGACTTCAGGGACCCGAAAAGGGTTTCTTTAAAAATCTATATCTTCAAAACAAAGTAGTTTATAGACATGAAACTTTGCATGAAGGGAAAGTTTGTTCATATTAAAAGTATGTCAAAAGAACAGCTTTGTAGAGTAAGTGTCTCAGATTTCTGGGATTTCCTTTCGGGCCCGAAAAGTTTACGGGCCTTTGGAGAAACAGACCCCTGAATCAATGAATCTCGCTTACTTAGTATCACGTTTTTCAATATAAATAGAGCAGGAGTTGAAACGGATCGTATCTACAGTAACTTACTTTCCAACTCAAAAAACAACGACTCAAAAGACTTTGCTGCTTCTCTGTTGAGAACGAACTTTAACTCGGCACCAACATTGCTGAGGATCTCAGCTGAGGGGACTACTCGCTTGATGACATTGATGGTGACATTTTCGTTAAACTTTTCGTCTTTGACCAAAGTCAGATGATACCCAACACCATACCTAGTTTCAATACATACTTAATATCATGGAGGCCCGTGAAGGCACACGGATTTCCAGCAATCGTACGACTTCATTGTGCATTATTCACCTCAGTGTATAATTTGTTGCGCGCAATGTTGCACACGTAGGATCGCATTGTACTTCAATCAGCTTGGGCACAACAAGTGCAGGGGTGGACACGCACTGTAATTATATCGCCAGCAATATTGCGCTCAATGTGTTGAAGTATACCTTTAAACTCCTTTTCAACCACAGAAAATACACTAAAGTTAACAGTATTGTTTTATTTATAGTACGCACGACTAAACAATAAAGAACTCTTAATATCTACACATGTACCTACCTGCTTTTCAGAAAGAGAGACGATCCACAACATCGTAGTTGCCCGTCAGCCATGATAGCGATACGATCTCCTAAGAAATCAGCTTCATCCCTGGAATAGTGCAGTAAGTCCATCAGTATTGCGCTACTCAGCTTCAGTTCTACCTTCTAATAATAACAACACTGATAAGATCACCGGTTTCTTCACGATAAACATATCGAAGGAAATCCCGGCGTCTACACTACGCAACACCCTTGCGAGGCAAATTGCAGAACAAAATTGCGCGTTACGAGTTGCAAGAAAAGTAGACAACTTTCTACTTTTTGCAACGTTGCGAGCCATTTGCAGACTGCAGCTACCCCCTTACTATCATATGCATGCTCATCGAGTTGCACGAAATATTGTCTGGTGTAACTTGGTCTAAGCAGAGTAATACATACGTACATACATTAGTTTATTTTGTACCAACAAATTTACAAATATAACACTTATATACTCACATGAAGTGTGTAGTTAGGATAATAGTTTTTCCAACCTTGTACTTCAAAAGCAGATCCCATGTTGCTCTGCGCGCGTATGGGTCCATTCCAGAGGTGGGCTCATCCAGGAAGACTGTTTCGGATCCTCCAACGAGTGCAATGGCGCAGCTGAAACGAAACATTATATATCATGAACACTCGAAAACACTCGATACAATGTGGAAAATTGCAGAACCTTAGTTTTCGCTTCATTCCTCCAGATAATGTGGAGGACTTCTCGTTCATCTTGTCTAGAAGTTGCATATGTGTTATCATGGTAATCACTTCTTCCTTGGCTGGCTGTCCGTATGTGCCCTGAATACCAAGAAACAACGGTTTATGAATGTAGACTACACTGTAAGTACAATCCATCTTCTGCTTACGACTACCACTAAGACATGTTCTGTTGTTGCTGCTGCTGATGATGCTGATGATGATGCCGACCGAAAATGATGGTGATGAAAAAGATGGTGATATCAGTGTAGAATACCCTATTGAGTCAATCACCACAAGATTAAATTAATTAAATGAATCGATGAAAATCTCGTTTTTACCTTTAAATTGATAAAGAATTCCAAGTGTTCTTTGACAGTAAGTCGGTCAAAAAGTACATTGTGTTGAGGACAAAGTCCGATGCTTTCTCTGATCCCATCGATGTCTGTCAGAATACTTCTATTTCCAACGTGAGCGGATCCTGACGTTGGAGGAAAGAGTCCAGTAAGGATGGACATGGTGGTCGTCTTGCCTGCTCCATTGTGCCCCAGCAATGCCGTGATTTGACCCTTGTACATGTTAAGAGAAAGCCCATCGACGGCAACTTTAGTTCCTGTGGAATCCTGCACATTAACAAAACTGACATCAGAAAAGTCTTATTTTATCTAATTCAACATAGAGTGAATGTGACAGGGAAAGGAATCAGAACTATCGTCCCAATTGATTCGCCATCCCTCTCCTAGTTAGACCTGGAGTCGCTGTGTTAGCGGGTGACAATACCCTACTCTTATGCAAAGAGTGACACAGGCGTCCCCCTTGTATATATAAGTCAGAAATGAAGGAAGACGGGCCTACGGTTTTACATCCTTATCCAAGAAGAGATGAAGGTCTAACCATTTATATATGTATAATTACAGCACGTTCTCCTCAGACAAATGTCGTAATTAACCACAATCAAATCCAAGGGACTGTACCTTGAAAACCTTTCTCAAATTCTTGATTCCTACACCAACTTCCAGGTCGGTCGGTTCGTCTTCTACGTCGTGATTGTGTCCCTCGATTTCTTCGTCGAGTTCCTGAGCAATCAATAAACTATGCCGGAATTCAGCAACGAATTGTTCCTGGATACATTCACTATATAAACACTTGTTCTTCTACCTGATACTTAGCGCTAGCCTTGATAATATCGTCATGAGAAAAACCACACCAGTAAGACTTTTGGAAGGGAAAGTAAAATGGCTTTGGTATCCCGAACTTTCCTGGGAAAATGCCTTCGATATACCTGCGGGGAAAAACACAAACATTGTATAGTCTTCAAAACAAAGAAACAAAGAAACAAAGAAACAGATATTTCTGTGTTGCTGCAATATTAAAACAATGTTCCGTGTGGGTTTTTTTTTTGAAGAAATCTTCAAAAAAGAGATGGAAAAAAAGGAATGCACAGATCAGCTCTTTCTTGCTTCAGCATTCAAACGATCTTCTATGCATTACGTTTCTGCAAAAGCTCTTCAAAAAAAACAACACGGAAATGTACAACTCCAAGAATGCATTTATCTGTCGAAATTGCCTCTGGCCCACACCGTAGGGAATATTTTGCTCCAAAGAGCAAAATGGATCGACCTCAAACTTGGTCAGGGTATAGGTTATTAAATCATCGGTCTTTCGTATTCCCGAAGTAGATGAGTAAGAGCTTTGAAAAAACGGTGAATTTTGACGAGAATACGGACCGAGGTAGCGTTACACAAGTCATGCTCGAAGTTGCATGCCTTGTGTAAATTTACCTACACGATGGACGTAAAACCCACCACCAGGAAATGTCAAATAACTCGCTTATAACACCCCGTACGAAGAAACGACACCCACAGCTGAAAAGAAGGATGAATAAAGTTTGTTTTGACACTTTATTGGAAACTAAAACTTCCTGAAAACCCTTTAACATTTCAACCTAAAAACGGCAAATTCACATGGTTTAGAGAACAGAACTCACCACAGGAACTTCAAACAACCAACACAGGAACCTCACCTCGAATTTGGTAAGCCTGTGATTAGATAATGACATTCCAGCGTGCAGCGCGCGCTACAACTTAAATTTTATTCAAAAACACAACAGAATCCTCAACTTTCTTGCCATTTTGTTCACCATTCTCGTTCTTTTTTTATCAAAAGTCCATAGTTTCGGTGTATCGCAATGTTTTCAACAACAAAATCGAGGAAACGTTTGATTCTAAGATTGTTTTAGCTATTCAGTTTGAATTACCTAAGCTCATAGCCGTGCACCATAAAAAGTTTGCAATTTGATTGGTAGTTAGGCGTGCACAATAAAAATTGGTGCACGCCTAGCATCCAATGAAATCGCGCGTTCTTAGGATGTTACCAATGTTTATCTTATAATACTAAGGGCGTTTTCCATTTGGCAGAACTGACTGGTCTGTTCAACAGGTTCTTAAATGGAATGTGTCAGTTCTGAGAACTATCTGAACCAGTTCCCAGAACTGACTTGTTCCATTTAAGAACTGGTCGGAAAGACCAGTCAGTTCTGTCAATTGGAAAGTGCTCTAAGTGTCCCCGATTAGTGGAGCACTTGTGTTCTGCTAGAAGACGTTGACACTCAAATAAAGTTGTTCTTTATTTTAATTTAATATAACAGCTTCAACCGCGCTCCATTCAGTAATAAAGCACGCAGGAAGTGACGACAGCCATTCTTGCTATGTTTTTCGTGCGCGCGCGAGCTACTGTGTAATACGCTGGCATATTTTGCGTGTTCTCTTGTCCTAATATGGTAAAATGACGCACTAGTGGAATTATAATAAAGTTCAGTATTTCATAGTTTGTATTAGCTAATCAAAACGTTGTAAATTTTAAATGTTGATGTAATATGTATAGGATTATATGGGTATTCCATGGTTTTCTATGGAATACGGGCGGATATATTTGACGAAAAAATATATATTATTTGGTATACAACGAGCCTTTAGGCGAGTTGTATACTAAAATAATATAATATTTGAGTGAAATTTCCGCCCGTATTCCATAGAAAACCATGGAATAACCAATAAGCATCATAGCTTTAAATCTGATAACTGGTTCACTTACCAAGTGCAAATCATAAACACGACACTCGATATCAACATCATCCCCATCACCCAAGCCATAGTAAACGTATCGTCTGGCGACGACGGTTCATTAACAGTGTCAAACGTCAGACCAAGATTTAAACTTTCTAGACGGGAGATCAGCGTAACACCAACACCAATGGCACTATTGGGAAGCAAACACATGGCTGCTTTGGCGTTCCTGAAATAAACATGCACGGAAGTTGTAGAATGACTGTTGTAAGCACGAGAGCAAGGCTATGCTGTTGTTAGCATGAGAGCGAGGCTATGCTGTTGTTAGCACGAGAGCGAGGCTATGCTGTTGTAAGCATGAGAGCGAGGCTATGCTGTTGTAAGCACGAGAGCGAGGCTATGCTGTTGTAAGCACGAGAGCGAGGCTATGCTGTTGTAAGCATGAAAGCGAGGCTATGCTGTTGTAAGCACGAGAGCGAGGCTATGCTGTTGTTAGCACGAGAGCGAGACGATCGGGCTAAGTTTTCCTCGTTATTGCGCACGCGCAGGAAGATTTGATAATGATATTTCTGTAAAGACAGAGGAAAACTAGAATACATGCAGTCATACAAACCTGGTTTGGCCCGATAGCCTCGTTCTCATGTTAATAGTCCTAACTCTTGCATGCTAAGCCGGACACTCTCCGACCAGAGAGCACAGCAGCTTACCACCCTCCATTCAGCGATGTTGGGTGGGTGGAATCGTGCACAAAATGTTTATTTGATCAATAACTTACATGTTTAGTTGATCATATTGTTCGTTTTGTGCAAAGATTTGAAATGGAAGATAAGCCGTATACCACAAAACCAAACCAAACAGCATACTCATAGTAGGATTGGAGAAAAACACACTACAATAAACCACATATCATTTATTACAATACAATATTTACAATACTGATCAGATATGCCTCTTTTCAGAAACCAGTTGTTCAATGTGAAATAGTAAATAGTCAAATGTAAAAAGGAATAGTTACCACCATGATTAGCATCAAGCACCATACAAGGGCATTTGAACAGAAGAAAATTTTCGCTTTGGCCGAGTTGAAGTAAAATTAAATTTCCTAAGGAAGTTATGAAAGTGCCTGCTTTTGTGCTCTAGGTTTCATTGTGATAATTACTCCTTTTAATATTTTACTATTTTCAATTTCATAATAGGAGTTTCTGAAAACAGGTCGGTGTAAGTATGGATGTCTACTGACTGTGAAAAGGCCTTCACATTGAGGGCAGTTTTGAGCCGGGCACACACTAGCAAATATGGCTCAAGTACGGATTCAACTAACTGTTTGCGGTATACGATCGACTCTATTTTTTATGTGACCGTACATGTGAAGATCGGCGTCGGGCATTTGTGCATATGTGTTCTATGCTATAGGTGCTGATGAGATTGGCTAGTAATCGGCAAGTAAAAGACCAAACACCGCACAAGTCATAATTCTGTCCATAGAGAAGCCATTATAATGCCGATGATGATAGAAACGAATTACATCCCAAAAGTACACGTCCCGAAACTGATACTGCACAGTCAGCAAGGATCGAGAATATTGACATAAGCTTTTTTACCTGATAAAGAAGCAGTAGGAAATAGTGGACATGACGTAAAGAAGGAAAAACAAAAACACAAGGAAGCCATTGGAAAATTCAAATATCTTGAAGCCCTGCGAAGAAATAAGATAGAAATCAAGTTCTGCAGGTTCTAATATCATCAAACAATCGACAGAATATGTAGTTTAGTTAGGTGTGTGCTACAGTATCTATAGTATCTATAGCTACAGTCGTTTGCAAAATAGTCGACACAAATAGGTTTTTTTATACCTATATTTCAGAAATGTGACGCTGCGCCTGAAATATTTCTCATAGAACTCCCAACCCCCCTCCCCCCACTACAATGTTGAGTGGTGAACACGACGCAGTAGATCGACATCGCTCTCAATCAACATTGAAAGGGGGAGGGGGGGGGGGGGACGAAAACCCAAATTCGTGCGCGCAAAAAAGTGTCCGAATTTCTCAAAGTGTGTCAAGCTATTTTGCAAACGATTGTAGGTGCTATGATCATGAACAAATCAGTTTCAACTCATATGGAAATGCACAGCACAGAGTTGTTGTGAGGACTCGGAGTATGCAAATACATCACTCACTAAGGCCGTTAGCCGCAAATTTGTTTTCAACTGCAGAAATTTTGACAATCGCAAACTATATCCACGAGTTGGCCACAGAGACATGCAAGGATACGGAACGAAACCGAATACTTGCAAAGTTCAGAACTTTTAGTTTAGTTAGTTAGTTGTTTTCATCCATCATGCTCTTGAGGAGACTATACCTTAACAATGGCCGTAATGAGAACAACGCTGATTAGCAGGAACAGCAAGCACTTGATATACCAGGCAAGCCAATGGATCCAGTTTGCTAGACCCATCATTTTCATAGACTCCTTCAGACGGTTTTGCTTCTCATAGACAAGTTCCTGTAAGACAAAAAGTAGATCCTTGTAAAAGAACTGGGGGTGTTGAAACCGTTCTTGGGTATGGGTGTGCCACGAAGGCTCGATCCCAAACAATGCGATTCGCTCCCAGACTTTAAAAAAATGCGAAACTCAGAAATACCCTACACCAAACGTAACAATTGTGCCTTATTTGCAGCCCAGTATTAGCATTTTCAGAAGGTATACGATCATTTCACTTTTACTACATGTTAATTAAAAGTTAAATAGCAATAATTTGTGGTTGTTGTAAAAACTATGATTTTGTTCATTTTACCAAATGGAAAAACAGATATGCTATTCCAGACCAAAGCAGCTGGAACAATTAATCATATGATATACCTCCATGGAGTTTGAAGGTGTAACTCAGGCTACACGAATTATTAAAAAGTCATTACAAGGACGTCAGGCCATGTCGATCACCTTTCACAATATATGTGTACAAATTACACATTAAATCCGCTGACCTGCAGGCAAGTGCTACTCCCAGCATGAAATCTGAACAATAACTATAATTTACACCACAAGCGAAGCCATCAAGGTATCATTTAGGGTTTCAGTAGCGAAGTAACAAAAAACGCTGTTATGAGCCACGCCCAGATTGGTCTCCTTTAGGGGTTTAATTCAAATTTTCTTCCGTCGGACGATCGTCCCCGCCCCTTCCACACGGGACCCCCTTCATACCTTGATCATTGATACAGCAGAATAGTTAAATGCCAAGGTCAATAACAATGGTAGAAGACCGACTATAATTGAAGCAAATTTGTCTACAACATATTCAGGGTACGGTAATTGCTGAAATAGAATACAAAACGTTATTACACATATAATTACATAATATTTAATATACATAATTACTGAGGGCAATATTATTACTGACCTAAATAAACAGCTATTGACCTACATAATTACTGAGGGCAATATTATTACTGACCTAAATAAACAGCTATTGACCTACATAATTACTGAGGGCAATATTATTACTGACCTAAATAAACAGCTATTGACCCACATAATTACTGAGGGCAATATTATTACTGACCTAAATAAACAGCTATTGACCCACATAATTACTGAGGGCAATATTATTACTGACCTAAATAAACAGCTATTGACCTACATAATTACTGAGGGCAATATTATTACTGACCTAAATAAACAGCTATTGACCCACATAATTACTGAGGGCAATATTATTACTGACCTAAATAAACAGCTATTGACCCACATAATTACTGAGGGCAATATTATTACTGACCTAAATAAACAGCTATTGACCTACATAATTACTGAGGGCAATATTATTACTGACCTAAATAAACAGCTATTGACCTACATAATTACTGAGGGCAATATTATTACTGACCTAAATAAACAGCTATTGACCCACATAATTACTGAGGGCAATATTATTACTGACCTAAATAAACAGCTATTGACCCACATAATTACTGAGGGCAATATTATTACTGACCTAAATAGACAGCTATTGACCTACATAATTACTGAGGGCAATATTATTACTGACCTAAATAAACAGCTATTGACCTACATAATTACTGAGGGCAATATTATTACTGACCTAAATAAACAGCTATTGACCTACATAATTACTGAGGGCAATATTATTACTGACATACAGCAGATTGCAAAAATTCTGTAAATCAAGTATATCAGTATATCCATATATCGGGTGCATTATGGGTAATTGAAAATGTTCCCTAAATGATGTTTCATTTAAGCAACATTGGTGAAACTCTACAATGTTATGTAATTTAGTCTCCAGTTTGTTGTTTGTAAGTCTCTGCTGCATATTTTTTGGAAAAACTCTAAAATAGAATTACTGACAGTCAGACAGTCAGACAGACAGACAGACAAACTCAAACCTGGACATTCAAGGGAATGGGAAATATAGTTCCTGTCTTTTCCTGGATAATAGCCATATCAACAGCATATTGGATGGGTGTAAATCGCTCCTTGTATTCACTAAAAACAGAAATAACTTCATCAGTGTTTGTTGTACTGAATGACATGAACAGATATTTTAATTTACTAGTCAAGCAATCATACAGGCTAGAATGTACACCCAGGCGTGGGGGTGGGGGGTCTCAAACCCTACAAAATATGACGATCACCCCTACCAGCCGAAAATAGGAAGCTAAGCATCTAATATGGCTGTGCATTTTTACTCGATCGTCATGTATTTTGGTTTGTGCCAAATGACTCGTAAAAATACACAGCCGTATTACACAACTCTAACTGTAATAACCTCTAGTCCAATCGGGGTGTCCTCACTATCCACTAATATTTGTCACTTACTTAAATTGTCGTGCTCCTGTACTTTGAAACTTGGGATATGTTCTGTCTGTCATCCAGTCTTTATGGGGCAACCGAATGGTATACTTGACCTTCTTTGGTAAAGATTTTCCTTCCTCAACATGAAATACTATCACTGCAAAACAAACATGATAAACAGACAATATCAATACTACAATCGAACCTCTACTATTTTATACTAAATGGCCAACTCCCCTCAACGGCCACCTCTCTGTAATGGCCACCTAATTCCCACAATGGCCACCTCTCTGTAATGGCCACCTCCCCACAATGGCCACCTCTCTGTAATGGCCACCTCCCCACAATGGCCACCTCTCTGTAATGGCCAGCTCCCCACAACGGCCAACTCTCTGTAATAGCCACCTCCCCACAACGGCCACCTCTCTGTAATGGCCAGTGCTTTGGAGAGGTTCGAGTGTATTTAGATATAAATTGCCACATACTTTGCAGACCTATATAAACATGTACATGCACGTGTACATGTACACTTACTGTGTACATAGAGTAGGGCACAAAGTTCCAGGTGTGTGTGGCCTGACCTACTAGGCATGGTGATCCTAAATATAGGGCTATAACCTCAGGATCCACCTTTTACATGTACAACAGCTTTCTATCCAAGCAGCTTCAAGCCCTGGATTCTAAAGCTAATACTTTACTCTCACTTCAATGGTTATTTGGTAATATGACAATAATGGTCAGTAACACACTGAGAGTAAACTTCATTAAAGCTCTGGAAACCAGTGCAGTACTTCAAGTTTGATTGCAGGGAGTCATTGGAAGTGGACTTTCTCTACAAGTAATATGACTCCTTCAGCTGTTAATTGCCCTGCGCACCAATAGCTGATATCGAAGTTACACTCCAATGACTCTGTACAAAGGTTTCAAGTCGAGGCTATCGGGTCAAGTTTTTGTTCTGACCCGATAGACTCGACTTGAAACCGTTGTTCAGAGTCATTGGAGCTAGTGTAACTTCGATATTAGCTATTGATAATGACTGGGTATAAAACAAGTCAGAGATAATTAACACAATGAGAGTTTTTTATCCTAGTGACATTATGATTACTATACCTCCTTCATATCTGTCCTCATGTTCAGTTACTTCAGATACAATATCATCAAGAGTGGTAAAGACTTTTCCTTTATGAACTACACTGTGATTGACTACTTTTAACCCTGTTATGCTGGAAACCTTTTCCATTAATGACGAAACTAAAGGGAATAATAGATGTACACTGTAAATATCTAAGTGAATAAGTCAGCTTTAAATTATTTTAATCTTAATCCCACGAAAAGGGTGAAAGGTGTGACCCTGAAGGATCATGAGGGTTGCCATTTGCAGTCATATTCTTCATGAACGTTAAGTGTATTAAACAAGAATATTATGGTGAAGCAAATTCAAGTGACATTCAAAATGTAAGAGATAAATACCGAGAACGGAGGCAATAAGCCATATAAATCCCGAGGACCGTAGGCCCGAGGGATTTATAGGCTTATTAATTGCCGACGTTCGAGGTATTTATCTGACTTAGTTTAATTTGACAAGGTTTTCGCACGAAGCAATCTGAGGCATTTTTTGGAGTGTTATTTAGCATGAATACTATATGAATAGCATAAAGAATAGCATTTCAGTGCTCATTATGAATTCACCGGGATGTATTCATATACAACCCAGGGCTGTATATGGATACATCCCGGTGAATTCATAATGAGCAATTCAATTCAATTCTATTGTTCAACCGGTCAATACCGTAGATAAAGCCCTATGAATAACAAAGAAAACCGTGTCAAATTTAAACTAAGAGTTACTACAACCCAGTGATAACAGTACAAGGGTACACTCAGTGGCAACAGTACAAGGGTACACCCAGTGACAACAGTACAAGGGTACACCCAGTGATAACAGTACAAGGATACACGCAGTGATAACAGTACAAGGGTACACCCAGTGATAACAGTACAAGGGTACACTCAGTGGCAACAGTACAAGGGTACACCCAGTGACAACAGTACAAGGGTACACCCAGTGATAACAGTACAAGGATACACGCAGTGATAACAGTACAAGGGTACACTCAGTGACAACAGTACAAGGATACACGCAGTGATAACAGTACAAGGGTACACTCAGTGACAACAGTACAAGGATACACCCAGTGATAACAGTACAAGGGTACACTCAGTGGTAACAGTACAAGGGTACACCCAGTGACAACAGTACAAGGATTACACCGAGTGTCAACGGTACAAGGGTACACCCAGTGACAACAGTACAAGGATACACCCAGTGACAACAGTACAAGGGTACACCCAGTGACAACAGTACAAGAGTACACCCAGTGACAACAGTACAAGGGTACACCCAGTGACAACAGTACAAGGGTACACTCAGTGACAACAGTACAAGGGTACACCCAGTGAAAACAGTACAAGGATAATCCCAGTGAAAACAGTACAAGGATAATCCCAGTGACAACATTACAAAGATACACCCAGTGACAACAGTACAAGAGTACACCCAGTGACAACAGTACAAGAGTACACCCAGTGACAACAGTACAAGAGTACACCCAGTGACAACAGTACAAGAGTACACCCAGTGACAACAGTACAAGGGTACACCCAGTGACAACAGTACAAGGATACACCCAGTGAAAACAGTACAAGGATAATCCCAGTGACAACATTACAAAGATACACCCAGTGACAACAGTACAAGAGTACACCCAGTGACAACAGTACAAGGGTACACCCAGTGTCAACAGTCTGAGTGAATGACAAAGATTACAGTGCATTTAAAAGATGTTGACAATAGTTAAAAGACCACACCTGGATTTCCTATTGGGTAGTAGGCCAATACCAAACTATTGTTAGCGGTCACATTCTGGCCATCTTTCAGTTTTTCCTTCATCTGAGATTGAACAAGGGCACCTTTTATTTGTACACTTGACAAGGGAGCAAATGTTTCTGAAAATATAACAATTTGACAATCTAACAATCTAGATATGCACCTAACAGAGACAATAACCATTTGGAACCCTTAGCAACCACTGTAGTTCTTCTAAGCACAGGGAACTTATCCAAAGCTCTTACACTGTATCATGGGATGGGGTTGGGCAAGATAGGAAAAATGCTAAAATCACCAAATAAATGCCAAAATACGACTTTTGAAGCAACTTACAATCGTTGCCAAAAATACCTTGGACCGATTGATCTCTTAGATTATTTTTGCATACGTTTATATTATATTATATAGCATATCATATCTCCCATTCTCCCTGAATCAATGTTGGAAGGAATTTTGGACAGCTGAATATGATACACATGAAGGCTGAAACCACTTTGCAGAATGCCTGGATGAACATTGAACGGGGGAGGGGACAAAGGACCAGTCCAGGTGACAAGAATTCTATCAAATTCAAAGAAATACTGTTATCGGTCCTTGGAACATTTTGACAACGATTGTAATCAAGTTCTCACCCTTTCAAGCAATTTTAACATACAGTATATTCTAAAAACCGTACCACTTAGATAAGAGTTTGGGTTGTAATATTTCTAATCCGAGTCAGTGTGTTGGACACGGTTTCTAGATCCGAGTGCCATGAACAATGCCGAGGCGCAGCCGAGACATTGTTTCATGGCACGAGGATCTAGAAACCGTGCCCAACACACTGGCGAGGTTTAGAACATACTTCTCATATAGCATTAGCCATTCATATCGCAGAGGCTTTTTAATAAAACAATGGTGGTTTAATTTTGCGTGCTTTTTGGTTGCGAGGTGAGAATTCCACATGCATGAAATTGCAAGTCTGGCATTGCGACTCAGCTCATCACTCATCAGCATATGTGATGGCGGACCGATCTTCAAGTTCTCCAGCTAAGCGTTTTAGAGAACCTCTTTCCTCGGAAGAGGCTCTCAAATCTGTTAAAGAAGGGTAAACACGAAGAGAAGATGATAAGAGAGCGAACGGACATGTTTCCTCAGTTTTGTTTACCTATGAAAAAGCAGAGAAAGAGCAAAAGAAGGCCGTGTCTAAATGCATCGCGCCACCACCGGCAGTAACTACTGTATCAAGCGCAGCAGGTACAAGTGCAGCGATTGCTCAGCAGTCTAGTGTAAAGGGAGAGGAGGAATTAGATTTTTCAATGAATTTAATAATTTAATAATGAATTTAATAATGAATTTAATAATGAATTTAATAATGAATTTAATAATGAATTTAGTAATGAATTTGACGAGATTGTAAGATCTTTTGACTTCGCGGAAGCCTCAGAAAGACAAAATTGTAATGATACTGATAGAATTGCAGAGCAACTGAACTTATCGAATAGTGTATTTAACAGCTGTACCATCAATGTTTCCTTTAAATAAGAATATAGGTAATAAAGGTGTTGGTTATAGAGTGCAAACCATATGTCCATGAAACAGTACTAACTAATTAGTACTAAATAGCACTGATGAAACAATAGAAAACAATGGAGATAACACTATTTAGTGCTATTTAGTAATAGTACTATTTCACGGACATATGGTTTGCACTCTATGGGTTATTTGTGCTGTAATTTTATTTATTTCCCTCTTTATCTGCAGTTACTAACAATTAGAAATTCAAGAAAGGCTGATACTACGTAGAAATAAAAAGCTTAACACAACACCAACATGATAGAGCAAGAGAGAGCCAGGATCGGCAACCGTAGACAGCTGTTTCGTTCTTTTGGAACTCATCAGTACGGTGTAGCGAGAGCAACAAACACCAACTCAGAAAGCCAATGTATGTTACTTGCGTGTCGACTCTGAAACTCAACCAGCTCAATTTTAGAAACCTGCCCATTGGCTCACACCACAACACGTGCGGTAATATGGTTCAAAGGGCAAGAATCCAAAATATCATGTTGGTGTTGCGTTTAACCTAGGTGTGGATGGACAAAACCAATCCTACACGGAATGCATAGACAAACTATGCTAAAGAATTACATCATAACGGATCTAAGAAGATCTACGGTCCAAAACATGAAAAAATAAACTTGAAAGAGGGAACCGTGAACGAAAATGCTGTAGGTATACGTAGGATCTGTAAAAGATCTAATCAGCTATACATATGGCAAACATGAAATTCAAGAAAGGCTGATACTACGTAGAAATAAAAAGCTTAACACAACACCAACATGATAGAGCAAGAGAGAGCCAGGATCGGCAACCGTAGACAGCTGTTTCGTTCTTTTGGAACTCATCAGTACGGTGTAGCGAGAGCAACAAACACCAACTCAGAAAGCCAATGTATGTTACTTGCGTATGTATGTTACAATTAGCCATTAACAAAACGAGCAGGGGACTGGGACCTAGTCCGTAAAACTAATTAATTAAGAAACTAGCAAAAATGGGCATCATTTTCTGAGAGAACAGATCAAACTTAGCTAGTCTGGAAAGTTTGGTGAACTTCGGCTTAATATTGACGACGCTACAGGGCATCAAATATGTCTATTTTCCCATACAAACTCTGTAATTTTTTGACGCTGTCCATCCAAACCATACATTCACTGTAAAATTTTGGAGGGACAACACAATTTCAAAAGCTTATAATTCCGACAGAATTCGCTCAAATCACATCAAACTTAATTTCGTAATTGCATTAATTCTAATAAACTCGTTCCCAGTCCCCTGCTCGTTTTGTTAATGGCTAATTATTGAATTTGTATTAAATGTTTCTCACATAGGCCACAGGACGTTCTCGTTTGTCACCGACGTTGGGAAAATTGTGAAGGTTAGAGTAACAAACATTTGATAATGCAAGTGTCCATATTATTTTTTTGGAATTTACGGGGTAAAACGTTCTTGCTCTTTGGCTAAGTTTTCGTATCTGGAAATGCAAATGAGTAGTAACTGTATCTGGAAAAAATTCCGGCCAGATACAGTTACTACTCATTTGCGTAAATATCGTATCTGGAAGCGATTTCCAGGTACGAAACATTTAGTCAATCAGCAACGCTTTACCCCGCAAATTCCCACGGCTTCAAAGCCCTGCCCACTTGCATAATTAAGTTTGTTGTTCTATCCTGAGTTTCAATAAACCAACATGTGACCTAAAACGAAAACGCTCATTGGCCGATGCGATATGAATGGCTAATGCTGTATGAGAAGAATGTGTTCCAAGGCCCTGCATGTCCACACTAATGCGTATTCCTATTGTTTTTGTATTGTTCCCCATCCTCAAGGGAATAGAAAACAATAGAAAACGCTGCGAAAACAGAGTAGTGTGGCCGGGGCCTAAATGACGGGCTACAGTGTTCTCAGTAAATTCATGCTGCTATCAGCATCAAGATAAAAGTACAGGATGCACCTGTTTGAGCTACCAAAATATCCCTTTATGTGTCAGATGCATGTTTGGTTATCTACTGAGAATCTTGGCCACTTAGCAACTCCGACTAACAGCATGCTTAAGGTA
This sequence comes from Actinostola sp. cb2023, assembly GCA_033675265.1. Taxonomy (NCBI): domain Eukaryota; kingdom Metazoa; phylum Cnidaria; class Anthozoa; order Actiniaria; family Actinostolidae; genus Actinostola; species Actinostola sp. cb2023. Next base: position 565,036 of record JAUJYZ010000929.1, read on the forward strand.
TCAGGGTACCCCTACCGATCGGTATGCATTCAAGTCGCTTTAACACAGAATCCGTCCATTAAAACCCCAATAAAGTATACATTTTCTGAAAGCTAAATAAATGGAGATTCCAACTAATGGTCTATTAACAAAAAGTACATACGCGTTTTAAATATAAGTCGAGATCAACGAATTTTCATATAGCGTTGTACGGCGAGGTCCCAGACAACCGCATTTTATCGGAAATTCAAGATCATTATCTTTATGCACTCTAGAGATATCAATTATCAAAACCGTGTCTCCGTTTATCGATACGTTTTCCCGTTGCTTTTTTATCTGCCGCGAAACTTTCGGTACGCTAAAAATACATTGTTTTTTACTAATCAGTTAATAACTCATGAAATCACTAAAATATCAAAAATCGGAGAAACAGTTTTGAAGAATGATAATCAGAGATGAAGTCCTAAAAATCTTAGCTGAATCGAATAAAACCCGTTTGTTTAGGAGCTCAAAATAACACCCGTATTTTCGTTAATTTGCTCTATGAGAAAAGCCCAAAATGTTTTTCAAGTCAAGTGGCGGCTTTGTTTGCACAAGCGGCGATAATCCACCACAAATATGTGATCCAATCCAATACATATGAATGGCAGTCAAAACAAGATCGCCTTACAGTACCTAACACAACATGGCAGGAAAACAAAGTTTCTGCTGGCGGGAAATACGAGCATTTTGACCGTGAGTGGTTTGGCATCGTTATTCAAGGATATTTTGAGTGAGCAGTTACGATTTTTGGATACTTTCTTCGCATCTTAATCTTTGGAAAGTCTGTTACGTGAGTGTTGTTGACAGCTTGCTTGTCAACATCTTTTTGCATCAAATGAAATCCAAAATTCGTTTTTTGATTCTAACTTTTTAGGGGGAAAATATTTTTAGATTCTGATTGTTGGAAATGATAGATAATATTCAATTAGATTTGATTGTCAAAAAAAATCGAAACCGGTCTTTTGATAGGTTTTTGGGGTACCCTGATACCTTAAGGGTGCGTTCGATTGAGCTTATTCTGGAATAGGAATACTTGGAATAATACGGAATCTCCGTTCAATTGAGTCTGTTCCGATGCCGGAATAAGCGGAATATATTCCAAACATTCTGCTCATCATAGCAGAATGCTTGGAATATTCCGGAATAATGACGTCATCCGTCTGCCCCAGAATCTGGAATTATTCCTATTCCGGAATAAGGTCAATCGAATGCACCCTCAATTATGACTCAGGTGTATTAATATTAAATAATGGCAATACATGTAGTTATACTATTGTGACATAAAATCAACTTACCAAAACATTGATCTTCTGGTTTCACTACTAACCTATAAAGAATATCAGAAAATGTGAATTTCAGTTTTACTTGTTAACACAAAATAAATATTTCGGAGCACCCCTAATTTAGTACCACCTCCCCACTCGCTCATAAAATAATTTGAAAATAATTTTGTGTTTAACGAATATATTTAAATAAGTCTGTAATCTGCAGCACATTTGGCCATCTTTATATTAAACAAGCTATTATATAACTTTGTAAGCAAATTAAATGAATGGTTTTATATGGTTTTAATTTCAAAACTATTGTCGAATGAATGAATGAATGAATGAATGAAAATGAATGAATGAATGAATGAATGAATGAATGAATGAATGAATGAATGAATGAATGAATGAATGAATGAATGAATGAATGAATGAATGAATGAATGAATGAATGAATAACCCTTTGACTCCCACGGCGCCCGAAACCACCCGTAAAAATCGATACTGCTTTGAAATATTCTAACTTTCTGAATTTTCGTAACATCGATCTCATGACCAGTTATTAGTGACAACTAGATAACTCTTCAAATTTTAGCTTCAAGTAAACTGACTTACAGGTCCGATTTCTGGGCATTAGATTTCACACCTCGAAAATGAACGACATTTGACTTGGATTTTCTTCCAAAATACATCATTGCGAAACAAAACATCACTTTCTCAGCAAATTTCCATCTCTCTTCTTGATATAGTCGTGAATTTTCCTTCTGCACGCCCGAAAAGGATGCCGGGAACATACGGGAATTTTCGACAGCAAGCATCCCGCCCTTTCCGTTTTTTAGACTTTTCTAGAGTATCGAGCCACTCGATCCTACGGGCAAAATATTGCACCGGTTGCATTCTTTACAAGTCCAAAAAGCCAAAAATGCTTCTGTGGCGATTAATGGCTATAAAACACTCTAAAATGCAAAATTGGCCTCTTCAAGCAGTACAAAACTACTGGCCCCAACGAGCTACCAAGAAGAAAGACAGCACATGTGATAACCTGAGCCCGTGGGCATTCAGAACTGTCAAGAGTTCCATGGAAACCCCTTATATGGAATCGAAATTTTCTATGGCGTGATTAGGTCCAGAAAATCGCTAAAAACCTCAAAAATCTCTGGGTGTCAAAGGGTTAATGAATGAATGAATGAATGAATGAATGAATGAACTTTATTTAGAAAGGTAAACATAAAAACATTTATAAAATGCACCAGTTTAGCATAGCTAATCTTCCACTGGGCCTTCTGGGTTAATAAAATAATAATATCCATATATATATATAAATTAAGTACATATTGTAGATTAAAAAGTGTTTTGGGCGTTCTGATAAATTCTGATCAAATTTGCATAGTTTGTTTGCAGGTGATCATCGCCAACTATTCCGGTCATCTTGAGCCCGCGACGAACAATTACGAAATAACGAAAATATAATTTCCTATCATTCCTTTTATTAAGTGCGAAGTTCCAAGTCTAATTGTGGAAATACAGATGACTCTGTCGAATTTACTGAAATGGGTATATAAAGTAGACATACCTGTAAGGCTATTCACGAAAGTATATCTAGATTGTATATAATTACACCATTCCCTATTGACTTTGAAAATGCTCCATTATCACCAAATTAGAACACCAAATGTCCGCTTCCGGTTGGCAAAATATAGTGAAGTTTGAAGTCGAAACTTTACCGAAAATCGTCATGTTTGGTACCCAAATGAAGCTCAGTTATCCATCTTTCATTTGCCGTAAAGATCCATGGGATAGCTGTTAAAGCACAGGGATACCGTCGCAAGTAAGTTAGATTTATCCAAGTCCGGGCCTGAGGGCGCTTGGGCGCTTGGGCTCCCTGTGCTATTGATCAAAATCGTCGAACCGAGTTAGTATTTTCGCTTCTAAAATGTTTCTTCGATAATAATGGGCTCTAAATATACCTAACACATACAGTTTGGGAGTTGTTTGATTGTCCAACGGTGTTTAATTAACTAAAAGAGCCTTATTTAACCTGTTTTGGAGCGAATTTTTACTGATACGAGTGATCAATCGAAGTCTATGTTCCGAAGGAAAGCCGCTGAGTGAATTTCGGCTCAGGATGACCGGAATAGTTGGCGATGTTTGAATGTCGCCAAAGTTGATGCTTTCAAAAAGGTCAAAGTTGTGCAAAATACATACAGACATTCTCAAAAATGTTGTCCAGATGAAAAGACTACAATATACTACATTATTAATTGACCGAGTATCTCGAAGCCTGGTATCTAGCAAATCAAGCAATTCGATTGGTTAGATTCTTTCTCGGACCGGTCTAGATTCTCCCGTAATAACCGGTCCGCACATGCATCTTGAAAATCTGTAAACATTGTTTCTATCATAATGTTTCGAGTGCAATTTGGAAGAAATGTGAAATCATGGGTTTTCAAAGAGCTCAAATTTCACTCCTTATATCACTATCTGAAAAATTTCAGCGATTTGATTGGTTGAGAGCAGTGGTATTTCAGCGTAATTTGAAATACCACATGTGAAAATTACAGTTTCCATGGTAACCACCCTTCTGCCTCATGGTTCAAACAAAATGGCGGATGAAACCAAAGGATATTTTCAGCTGCTAAAAGACAAAAAATGAACCGTAAACAAGTCCCAAAAGCACCAAAAGCCAAACGTACATACACATGGACGATGTTTTAGCATTTCAAGAAGCTTTTCTTTGGATGACTCTGCAGAAGGCAGCGGAAAACGATCGATATAAGATTGACGATTGAGTGATGTGTTTTTAGCCATTGTCAAAATCAAAGAAAGATCACTATAAAAGGTAATAAATGAAGCCTAGATCACTTTTTACTCTGTGTTTTCATTCTTTGTCTGACTTCGAAAAACGATCGTTATAAGAACACAGATTTGCTATGTTTTTTTCACAGCTGACTGCTGTGTTGTGTTAGTTCAGTCGAGCGTGGACTGTTGCTTGCAAACCTATTTTTCAGATAGTGGTATAAACAAATAATAGCATGGTTTGTACGTGATATTTGGGATAAATAAGTATTTCACTGAAAAACACCAAAATTCTGAAGAAAACAAACCCAGCGCGCGCTCGATGGCGACGTGATGATAGCGACGACAGTAGCGCGCGCACTGCTTCAACTACAATTTTATTCAAAAACACAACAGAATCCTCAACTTTCTTGCGCCATTTTCTTCGCCATTCTTGTGCTTTTTCATCAAAAATCCATAGTTCCTCGGTGTATCACAATGTCCAAAGTCGACGAAACGTTTGATTTTAAGATTGTTTTAGTTATTCAGCATCGAGCTAGAAATACCTCGCTTCACACACTTTCTTGTCAAACCGGTTTTCAAACAAGTTATGTAGTAAAAATACTGGGAAGCCATTCTAGTGTAAGGCTTGTAAGATGCAAATAAAATGAGTTAATTTTTAGTTTACTAAAATGGTCATATAATAAAACTCTTATTAACCGAGCTTGGTCGGTCTGTACTCGCTGCGCTCGGTCTGTACTTTCACGACCTCGGTCAAGATTTTCCTGTACAGACCTCGCGCTCGGCTATAAGACCTAAATAAAGTCATGTGATTCATTATATTTATGTAATCAATTTCCTTGTGTGGAATTTCAGTTTGAGATGCCAAAGTACACGGCATTGTGAGAACTGAATGTAATGGCGCTGGTATCAACTCGCAGTTCCGCGTGCACTGAAATTGAAAACATAATGAATCACGTGACTTTATTGTAGTATTGTAGTCTTTTCATCTGGACAACCTTTTTGAGAATGGCTGTATGCCTGAAATAAATCCCAAATAATCACTCGAGGGAAACATATATGATTACGAATTAATAATCCAGGAAAAAATTGTAATTTACATTACAATGCAACTATTTAACAAAATAATTATTATTGCACTGTTCTTAGCCAATCAGAATAGAGACAATTCGTCATAAATATTACTAGACGTCATATATATGACTAATTATGTGACGTTGCATTTAGTGTCCCCACGCAACGTTCATAACTAATAATAGTACAGGTCAAGTACATGTCCTTTATATAAACTTCCAAGATTACGCAATACTGATTACTGATAGCTGATGATGTTAAATAAATCGTTCACATGCAACATTTTATATTTGGCATATTTATTTGCCTTGTTTTTTTTTCCAGTGGAATGGCAGCAGTGCATACGACATGGTCGATGTAATGTTGTTTTTGTTATTCGTCAAAATGTTACATAATTTAAACCCTTCGAATAACTGACACTCGAACACCTGTGAGGCACATATTCCACATATGTTTTAGCAAATAAAGTTCACTATGCTTTACCAAAAGGAATAAAATATCAAGTTGTCGATATATAATACATATATACATCAAGTTATCGATATTTATACATCAAACTGTAAATATATACATCAAGATTGAAATATACATCAAGTTGTAAATATATAAATCAAGTTGTCGATATGTATAAATCAAACTATAAATATATACATCAAGATTCAAATATACATCAAGATTCAAATATACATCAAGTTGTAAATATATACACTCAATTGCAGAAAGGTTGTAGTATACATTTATACAAATATCTAATGAGATACAAGATATCTAATGAGATACAAAGTGCGAAACATCGCTTATTTTCATCTACTATATCTGAAACATCAATTTTAGATTAGTATCGCATCCAAAAAGGACAACACAATAATTTTCAGCACTATTTTGTGCTTCAGTAGTTGTATTTTAGCATGTCTAACATTTTGCATCTCATTAGATATTTGTATATTTGTATAAATATATACTACAACGTTTCTGCAATTCATTGTACATCAAGTTGTCGATATGTATATAGCTAATTGCACTGAATCGTTGTCGGGTTGAAAAGCATGAAAGCTATGACCAAAAGGAATTCTGGGAAATTAAAACTCTCAAATAACACTGTCAAATCATCGACCTTTTTATCCAGACTTATAGGATCTTAGTTAAATAGCTCATATACCTTCAAAACTACGAAAACATTGAATATATCTGTATGTAATGTAGCTCATGAACTGATTTCCCATCCATCCTTGCGGTCTCAGCTTCAACCCGACAACGATTATGCAATTAGCTATATATCAAACTGTAAATATATACATCAAGATTCAAATATACATCAAGTTGTAAATACAGCGATTTGCAAAAATTCTGTAAAATCCCGATATATCGATATATAGTAATTTGCTTAATCCTAAAACTTTGATTTCAGTAGCTATTATTAAACCTGAATCTAAACCCAAGTAACCTTTGTAGTATGTATGTGAAAAAAAACAATTGAAAAAAGCTGTTTATAGATATTGATAAACTTGTATTAGACTATTAATAGTATTGAATTTCATTACATTTACGTGAAACAGATATTAGCCAAGTAGATATTACTAGACACTAATTCCATTGTTTTCTTTTGTCTTGATTTGACTCAGTGTTAGTCAATAACTATTAGATTTTGTTTCACGGGTTAAATGACATCACTCTATTTTTTCGCTATAAATATATAAATATCGATGAGTTGCCTTTACACAACAACGATCTACAACTATACTTCAACAGTATTTTTGACGATCGTACGCCAGCAATTCGAGCGACTAATGAGGGTTTATCATGTAATTTCAAAACTCATAGGGCAAAAATATGACTACCATAGCTGGAAAGAGCTCGTTGAAATTAGTAAAAATGTGAAGTTTGGAAAAGATCGCTTCACAAATTCCGTAGATATCTTCGCAATTTGTGAAGCGATCTTTTCCAAACTTCATATTTTTACTAATTTCAACGAGCTCTTTTCAGCTATGATAATCATTTTTTTGTCCTATGTCTACTATAAGTTTTGAAATTACATGATAAACCCTCATTACCAATCACAGCACTTCACACTGTACCATGCGGTGACGGTCAATCTACGAAGTAAATATTACTCTACGTTAAATAATAGTTGTCCTTCTAGTTGTAATAGGCATCAGTTCAGTTCTTTAAGTGAAAGGGGAGGGGGTGGGGGATACACATACCCCTAGCCGCCATCTTGGAGGGGATACAGATATCCCTATAGTGATCCCTAGTGTATGGGGATACAGATATCACGGGGGTACACATATTACTGTGACACCGCCTTGAGCATGCAGTGTTTGATACGAGTTTTCCTGAAAATCTCGTCGTCTCGACTACGACTTTGTACGAGTCAGTAAAAAGGTAAGAAAGAGCAATTTTTTTCAATTATCCTCTCGATATTTCTACATCGAAACCTTGCTGTGACTGATCTGTTTCCAAACTGACAAAAAGAAACACGTAAAAAAGCACAAACAAGTTAGTACTGTTTCATGGACATGGTTTGCACTCTATTGGAATAGACTGTATTTTATATTTATATCTTGAAAAGAAAATGCTAAATAATTGCATGAATCTGGAGTGTACATTTTGTATTCCACTTCATATTAAGATACATGTCACGTGATAGACTTATGATATCTATTATAACAATAGATTTGATGTCGCGGGCGTAAATATGTTTTTGGCCCGAGTCAGGCTCATTTTGGCCCGAACCTCCGGGCGAGGGTTAAAATGAGCTCTGAGAAGGGCCAAAAACATATTTACGCCCAAGAACATCAACTCACTATTACTATTATAATCATTTCATCGGGCATTTAGAAAAGGAATCAAAGACAGTAAGCGACATTTGGAACACTACCGGCGTCGCGTCGACATTTATTTCAGTTGAAAATGTTTACATAAATTAAAACTTTGGAGAAAACTGCAAAATTTGTCAAAACATTCCTTGCACCAAAGTTCTCTTGAAAGGAAAACTAACAGAATTCCATCAACAGCAAAGAAATAGTCCTTTGGAAGCACTAAAATTAATTATGCAATTACTGAACTGGAAGTTTGGCATAATTAAGGTGACTCCGTTATCATTCTCGGCGCACTCGTCTATGACAAACTTTGGGTCATAACTTCCTCTGCTTTTATGCAATTGCCATAAAACATTGGCAACAATTAGAGCTATCATTCACCTATGATACAATATAATTCGATTGCACTGCAGAACATTTTTTTTAATAATATTGGAACTTGAGTAAAGTCAATGTTTTGGATAAAATTGGATATTGCGAAAAATCTGTCCGTTTTTTTTGGATAAAACTTTTGGAATCACTTTAGATTGACATAATTCATAACCTGAGCAAGTTTTAGCAAAATCGTTGGAGCTAAAGCACGGCCGCATGAAAACAACCAAAATTAAGCACGGAAATTAGCTCAACGATTGCTTTCGCTCCAACGATTTTGCTAAAACTTGGTCAGGTTATGGATTATGTCAATATAAAGTGATTCCAAAACTTTTATCCAAAAAAAACGGACAGATTTTTCGCAATATCCAATTTTATCCAAAATATTGAGTTTACTTAAAAGTTCTAATATTTTTTTTTTAATGTTCTGCAGTGCAATCGAATTATATTGTATTATATAGAGAGAGACAACAGAACACGCCATACAGCTACGTAGATCTTCTTTTATATCAGAGGCCTTTCGGCTTAACAGCCCTCGTCAGTGATACTGTGATATGACTAAGAAAGCGTGGCAGCGAACACCTAGATCTAAATTGGGATCCCTGTGCGTAGTGCACAGGGATCCACTCTATTGAGGCCCTCAGGCTCCCCTGTGCGTAATTTGTTTATCCATGCTGTTTCTTCGTCCAATAAGTTATTAGGTGATGTATGACTTATCACAGTAAATTTGAAACACTTATTAAACTCGGATCCATGTTGGGCGAGATGGCAATATAGCGCTGAAGCTTTGCTATTACGATGACCTGTTATTCTATCACGTAGCATCTGTGTAGTGTTGCCTACATATTGTATATGACAGTAGATGCATGTAGCCAGATACACCACACACCTGGTGTGTGGTGTATTATAGGTGAATGAAAGCTCTAATAGTTGCCAATGTTTTATGGCAATTGCATAAAAGCAGAGGAAGTTATGACCCAAAGTTTGTCATAGACGAGTGCGCCGAGAATGATAACGGAGTCACCTTAAATTGCCTGAACTGAGCGGGTTTCGCTCGACGAAGACAAACTTACATTCACTTCGCCGCCGGGAATGGAGCTACTACGGACTGCTACAGCTCTGATATCGGTCAAGGCACTTGATGTGAGATCCTTCTTCTGGTTTGTTTTAAACTCTGCATAAAATCTGCGAAGAATGCTGCTCAATTCTGTCACATTTTGACCACTTTTGAATTCGTCTCGGCGCATCAGTCACTGAACTTTTTCATTCCCCACAAAGTTTGTTTCCTCGTATTTTGGGGCATGAATTCTTCTTCGAGTTTCTGTAAGTCCTCTTCATCTAGCTGAGAAGACTGTGAATTTGCTTCTTCGTTAGGTTTTTAGCTATTTGTCGTTATAAAGCACAAAAACAATAGCTGACTCTCGAGTCAAAGTGCTGCCGGCCAAGAAATAACGGCGCGAACAGTTGAATGGTTTGCCGTTCTGATTGGCTGACTGGGTTATTTTCTTATTTTTGATTGGCTTAGAGCAACGGTCTACCGCTGATTTCACCATTTTAGACCGCAAAATACGCCACAATGCCCGATGAAATGCCTTAATTTGAAATGCCTTAATTTGAAATGCCTTAATTTGTGATATAAAATCTTAATATATACTGCATGTCAAAATGAAAACTATTAAGAATGCTGTATGTCAATGGAATTAGGGCGTTATTTTGTTTCACGGATATATAATGACTGCACTTTTAAATAATAATAATAATAAGTATAGGTAATCATACGATTTCGAGTTCAATTTGGGATTAATTCGCACGAGTGTGTTTTTCAAAGAGTTCAAATTGCACGAGACCGTAGGTCGTAGCTCTTTGAAAAACACACGAGTGCGAATTATCCCAAATTGAACGAGAAATCGTTTGATTACTTATTAATAATATAGATGCAAAAATTTAGCGAAAATTAGACAGCAAAGGACACATGAAAACAAGCATGCACGTAGCGAAATACTCGTTGATTTGACATCAAATTAATCGACACTACAACACAACAACTATACTACATAATGATTGTAGCAACAAACAGTATTAAGTATAAAGGCTGTTCATCGTTTTTAGAAAGTTGAAACGAGTACAAAACTCTGATTTTCTATTCCCGAAAGCTCAAAAGTTTGATCCTCAGACCACAGGCAGCCCAACCATTGTTTCTGAGGCTATCTATAATTATTAAAAAAAAATATTTGCATGCGCGCGTCTTTTTTTGATGGGTTTCCACAGGCAGCCCAACCATTCCTTTTGAGGCTACTAAATAATGAAATAAAATGATATTTGCGTCTTTTTTGATGGATTTCCTGTGGTAGAGCGCGCGCGCGCTCAATATATAATACGTAGATATGTTGGGTTCCCTGTGCTGAGTAATATCCTATATTGGGCTTCCTGTGCACATCCCGCGCGTCCCGCACTACATGTGTATATTTACACAAGGTATGAAACTAGGTCACGTGACAATTACGTTTTTGCACCTAATCTTTGTCAATATGACGTGAAATTTCAATTTTTCTTCGAATAACTAAACTTTACCGTATTCTCTAAACACTTCATAAGTCTCAGCCGTCTAACTTCACCGTACGCTGAGAAATTGTAATTTTTACATTTTCTCAAGCATGTTAAGGCTTGGCATTTAGCCAAATATTAGTCAAATTCATTTTTTAGCTTTTCTCACTGAAACCTTGGTAGAATTTCTTAATATTCGGTCCATCAGTAGAGTTCAGGAAAAAGAAGAATATTCAACTGTGTATTTTGGGATTGTCATGTCACGTGATCAGATTTTGTAGATTATCGCCAAAAATGGTTTTCTGGAAATGCGCTGACGAGTTTCAATGGCGTCAGGAGCCCATAAGTAGGAGCGTCCATGCTCCATACTGGGTCTATGTCACAGCGTTTTCACAAGTGTGGTTATTTTTAGAACAGTTTCTCCGCGAAAGAAGGTCATTTGACCAATCAGAGAACGTTTCCGGTATGACGGTTTCATTTCCGGTTTCACGACACTAAATAAAATGGCGGACAGACCCGAATAAATGTACAAATAAAAGTCAGGATTATCCAGTTTTCTTTGTGTCTGATTCCTAATTTTATCATACCAACAACTTCCCGGGATTCCATAGGCCGCTACTTTGAACCTTGACCTAAAATTCTAGACTGCGTTTCCCGAACGAAGTCAGTGAACTTACAGGATTTGAATTGAAGTAATGGCCAGGTGGTTTCGTATATGGCAGAGTTTCGTGGATAGATAATGTGAACGCGTGTTTTCTGATCAGAAATATCAGTTCCTGTTAACTTCACGGAGAAATACAAACGTATTATGAAGCGATGTGCCTCTGAAACGTTAGAAAATCAAAGTTAAAGTCAAGTAAGGTGCATTGAAAACGATAGTTCTTCGCGAGCACATGGTCATGTTGATGCCGATGGTTCACCTGAGCACGGCTTACTTCAATCAGTCAAAAACCTCTGATATTACTGCGATTCTCAGCATTATGCGAACTCAGACATTTATGCAGTTGGCTTGTAATTTGGTGTTTCGCTTCCGTCAATCAACAAAAAAATCAGAAACCTTAAAAATAAAAGTCAGAAGACCCACCAAATGGAAACCAAATATGATTTTGAGCTAAATTATGGATCATTTGGTGGAAGAATATGTATTTAGTTTTCAGTTTGAATTCGTTTGAGTTTTGAATTTGATTACTAGACAGTACTAGAGTAATTGACAAGTCCAGCCGACTGTTCGAATGTCTGAGTTCGCATAATACTGAGTACCGCAGTAACTGGGTCGCTGAATTTAAAAACAAAGTCATTTTAAGTCATTTTTGCTCAACTTTTATATATTGACACTGAGTGAAGCGTGTGTAAATTGAATGAAGCGTGTTTTTATTAATATATTTCAAATCAGACTCACAAAAAATATTCACAATCCATTTTTAAGACATTTTAGGTAACTGAAAAGACAACAAACACGCTTACTTTCACCAATCTTATTTGTAATTTGATTCACCCGTGACTCGTCTAAATGTCGCTCATCATGCAGTTTCAGCGAATTTGTTTTTGAATAGCCTTGTCTTCAAACTCCACAACGATAATTACAAGATCCACTAAACCACATCCAAGAATAAATTGAATTCACTTTCTGACGAAATAGTTTAGACGAAAATATGTCTTTGGAAGTCTTCGGCTAATTTGTCCACACGCTACTCAACAGCTTCTCAGTCGGTCACTTCGTGTTCGAGTTCTTCGAACCACTTGCTTTGGATGCCTTTAGAAGCACAATCGTCACCACTCACTTTCAATTGATTCTGATGTACCGAATGACTCAATACTGCTCTCACTATCACTAGACGATTCGTAGTTTAGTTCACTTGAAGAATACTCTTTGTCGCTATCGGATGCCATCTTTATTTTACCTGCCATCTCATCAAAATCCATATAAAACGTCATACCGGAAACGTTCTCTGATTGGTCAAAATTCGCGGGAAAACTGTTCTAAAAATAACCACACTTGTGAAAACGCTGTGACACTACCCAATACCGTATGGACGCTCCTACTTATGGGCTCCTGATGGCGTATAATATTTATCACATTTAATGTATTTGTATCATTGTCCCTAACAATAATCAGTCTCATTTGGTTGACATATTTTTATTGGTAAGGCGATATTGCCTAAAACAGGTCACGTGACTAGAAACCCATCATAAAATGTTTTTTTTTTTATTATTATTTTTTATTTTTTTTCTCCCATCATAATATAGCCTTAACCACTCATTGAAACCATCCAATCGAAACGTGGGCTTTATTCGCATCCTATTGCAAGCAATTTCCCATATCTAGTTTCAGCTTCTAGCTAACTATGAGCAGCGCGTTATTTTGGTCATTTTTCCTTTATTGTGACGTCATTGATCACGTGATCCTGTATTTATGCATACTAATTTATTAAGGACATACATTTTGTTTAACACAAAAGATTTTATCAAAAAGCGATACATATTTCCTGACTTATAATAGAAAACCTGAAATCCACGCGCCTCATGGACCGATGTGCGGTAAAAATATATATATATAAATAAAAATATATATAAATATAAATAAAAATATATATAAAAATATTTATATTTTCACTAAACATAAGTCAAAACATCTACAATATACTTTATTTGTTTTCTGTTTTGACTTTTATAAAGTATTTGTATTGTGTTTTGATTTTTATCGATTAAAATGCTTTAAAATTGAGGCATTGTGTTTTATAAATGCAGAATAGTCTCAATATTTAGTACTGTACAACACATTTTTGCTATCAGTGCTTATAAACAAAATGACAAACAAACGTATTTATTTCAACAATCAGTTAAAATAAGTTTACTAGCTTTTTACATACTGTTTTGCCGTTCTTTCTGTATAATTCATTCACTATATTGATCAGTAATACTATGGATATTTTTTCGTATTTAAAAACACGAAATTAATGCCTGTCACCACAATCAACGAAGTTGGGAATGAATAACAATGAACATCGGAGTGCGATAAAGCTTACTTAATCCGTTCTTCCGTGAACCGTATTAAAAATTACTCTGTGTTTCTCTCAGATGATAGTATTTGCTAATTGTGTTGTGCTATTTCAATGACAAGAATGAGCAACTGTTAATATTTTAGTTCACAGCAGCTTCATGAGTCCATCTCCATTCATGTCTCCTAACTGATTCGATGTCAGTGAATTTGAGTTCGTCTATATTTTTGCTTCAGATGGTTTATGCTGTGTTGGCATTCCGGCTTGTGTTTTAAGAAGTACTGTAAGAAAGTACAAAATAACGTAGATGAGAGAGTCATAATGTTTAAACAGATAAAGTACTGTGAGGTTCTTTGTTGAACTTGATTGAAGTGTATTTCATTGACAACTGTACACAAGTCAAATAGCTCGGTCATAATTTATGAAAAATAACTGAAGCAGCCCTTCTGCCATTGTATAGGCAAGTGCTTTTATGTCTTTTATTAGAGAACAGTTAGAGCAAAAACTACTAAAACCTCAAGAAAACACTTCAGAAAATATGTTTAGTTCAGCTTACTTTTCAACAAAACTGTCGTGTGTCGAGTACAACATGCAATTCTCCACCATTCAAAATGAAAAAAGGCTACTTTAAAACCGTCGAATTTCTTTTAAAGTTACTTAAAGTTGACATGAATTGTGAACTTCTCAACTTACCATAGATCAAGTATAGAATCCAAACGTTTACACCGAAAAAAAACATGTTTTGTTTCATCAACTTCTCAGACATTTTTCAAAACTTCAGCGACTTCACCTTGGGTACCCCCCACGGGCCTGTAGCGTACGACGTCTTCGGCTCTTCGGCTCACGGAAAAGTGCACCAGAGAACTGCACCGCACATCAGGCCATGATACGCCATCAGTTTCACACCTTGTGTAAATATACACATTGCTGCGGGCGCGTTCCGCAGGACGTACACAGGGATCCCAACATTATACATTTCTATGCACAGGGAGCCCAATATAATACGTATCGCGCGCGCGCTCTACCACAGGAAACCCATCAAAAAAAAGACGCGCGAATGCAAATATATATTTTTAATAATTATAAATAGCCTCAGAAACAATGGTTGGGCTGCCTGTGGGGTTTCCTGTGGTAGAGAGCGCGCGCGCGATACGTATTATATTGTGCATAGAAATCTATAATGTTGGGATCCCTGTGTACGTCCTGCGGGACGCGCCCGCAGCAATAGAGTCGTTTTCGTATGAGTGGGAAGTAGCTACGGTACGGATCGTGCCGTACCGTGACCGTATCGCGCCATCATCGTGCGGTATCCAAGCATTCTGATTGGTTGAGAAATGATTTCGCGCGCTGTGATTGGTTGAATACAATGTCTTCGATTCCGTACCGTGACCGTAACT
This sequence comes from Actinostola sp. cb2023, assembly GCA_033675265.1. NCBI lineage: Eukaryota > Metazoa > Cnidaria > Anthozoa > Actiniaria > Actinostolidae > Actinostola > Actinostola sp. cb2023. The sequence goes on from JAUJYZ010000929.1 coordinate 580,323, forward strand.
CCGTACCGTAGGTTTCCCACTCATACGAAAACGACTCTATGTGTATATTGAAACAAGGTGTGAAACTCGGTCACGTGACAAATACGTTTTTGCCTCTAATCTTTGTAAAAATGACGTGAAAATTCAATTTTTCTTCGAATAACTAAACTTTACCGTATTCTCTAAATACTTTATAAGTGTCAGTCTTTTAACTTCACCGTACGCTGATAAACTTTAATTTTGACATTTTGCGCCTCATGGTCTGATGTGCGGTGGTACTTTTCTGTTGCACTTTTCCGTGAAGCATTCGGATTTTACCTTCGAGAGGACATTGGCAAGCGCTCGGCAAATCTGAGTTGTGCTCTTTTTTGCAAGTTTTAGTATTTATATTTTTACTAAACATAAGTCAAAACATCTACAATATACTTTATTTGCTTTCTGTTTTGACTTTTATAAAGTATTTGTATTGTGTTTTGATTTTTATCGATTAAAATGCTTTAAAATTGAGGCATTGTGTTTTATAAATGCTGAATGGTCTCAATATTTAGTACTATACAACACATTCTTGCTATCAGTGCTTATAAACAAAATGACAAACAAACGTATTTATTTCAACAATCAGTTAAAATAAGTTTACTACCTTTTTACATACTGTTTTGCCGTTCTTCAGGTACAATTTATTCACTATGTTGATCAGTAATACTATGGATATTAAATACGAAATTAATAAATAAGCTTATTATGCATGACACCACAATCGACAAGTTGTGAATGAATAGCAAACATCGAAGTTGGAAGCGATAAGCTTACTTACGTTCTTACGAAAACCGTATTTAAACTACTCTGTGTTTCTCTCAGATGATAGTATTTGCTAAATGTGTTGTGCTATTTCAATGACAATAATGAACAACTGTTAATATTTTAGTTCACGGCAGCTTCAACTGCTTCACGCCGAGTCCATCGCCATTCATGTCTCCTTCGATATGTCAGTGAATTTGAGTTCGTCTATATTTTTGCTTCAGATGGGTTAGGTCTGTTCCGGCTTGTGTTTTAAGAAGTACTGTAAGAAAGTACAAAATAACGTCAAACACTTTGTAGATCAGTGAGAGAGTCATAAGACTTAATGTTTAAACAGATGAAGGACTATCAGCCATTTGAGAGGTTCCTTTTGAAGTCGGTGTATTTCGATCATTGACAACTACACAAGTCAAATAGCTCAGTCATAATTTATGAAAAATAACTGATTGCTGAGGATTATTAAGCAGCCCTTCTGCCCTAGTATAGGCAAGTGCTTTTATTAGAGAACAGTTAGAGCAAAAACTACTAAAACCTCAAGAAAATACTTCAGAAAATATATGCTTTTCAACAAGGCTTTCCACAGGTAGCCCAAGCTCTACTCATGAGTCATGGCAGCTTTGCCTATCAGTTTTATTGAAAAAAACAAAAACACAATTTCTCTGAAAATTCTGAATAAAGTTTACTAAAACAAACACAGTATGTTTTACTATATATTCTTCACATCTGGAGTGAATTTCAGCTCATTTTAATCATTTTGAGTATTTGTTTTCCCCTCATATGTATACTGTGACAAGGTAGGAATCAACCGTTGAAAATCATCAAAACAGGCGTGACCTAAAAAAGTCGGGGACAGAAACGGTAAAAGAACTGGGAATGAGTGACAAAATACACCTCACCGGGCGTAGGGAAAGGTAAAATGTAGTGTCGAACGCGTTCATCACCCCCTACCCGCTAAGCCTTGACGTATCATTGTCGACTTTCAACCGTTTTCACATGGTTTCGCCTTAGCGGGTAGGGGGTGAACGCATTCGACACTACATTTTACCCTTCCCTACGCCCGGTGAGGTGTATTTTGTCACTGCTGTCCCCGACTTTTTTAGGTCACGCCTGTTTTGATGATTTTCAACGGTGGATTTTCGTGTTTGGAGATCATTTCTAAATTCGTGGAAAGAGGTAGGGTTATGTTTTGGGTGATATTCAGATGTATATATTGTCTATTCAAGCTGTGATGAATTTCAATTTTGGATGTAAACCTTTTTTGGAGAAATAAACGCTTGAATTTGTGGCCGTTTGAATTCGTTTTTTCGTGCTTTGATTCCAGTACCTTGTCACAGTATACATATGAGGGGAAAACAAATACTCAAGATGATTAAAATGAGCTGAAATTCACTCCAGATGTGAAGAATATATAGTAAAACACACTGTGTTTGTTTTAGTAAACTTTATTCAGAATTTTCAGAGAAATTGTGTTTTTAGGTTTTTCAATAAAACTGATAGACAAAGCTGCCATGACTCATGAGTAGAGCTTGGGCTACCTGTGAGCTTTCGTGTGTCGAGCACAACATGCAATTTTCCGCCATTGAAAATGAAAAAGGACTACTTTAAACCCGTAAAATTCTTCTAAAGTTACGTAAAGTTGACATGAATTGTGAACTTCTAAACTTACCATGGATGATTCGAAGAATAGAATCCAAACGATTACACCGAAAAAATTATGTTTTGTTTCATCAACTTCTCCGCCATTTTTCAAAACTTCAGCGACTTCACCCTGGGTACCCCCCACGGGCCTGTAGCGCACGGCGACTTCGGCTCTTCGGCTTACGGAAAAGTGCACCAGAAAAATACCACCGCAAATCAGGCCATGATACGCCATCAGTTTCATACCTTGTTTCAATAGAGCAGATTTCGTATGACTGTGAAAAACCACGGCGCACGCACGGCACGGTCACGGCACGAATTCATTCGAAATCCTAAATCATCACGGTCACGGCACGGCACGTCCGTAAGTTTTTCACAGTCCTACGAAATCTGCTCTAGGTCCATACACATTGCTGCGGGCGCTTCCCGCAGGATGTACACAGGGATCCCAACATTATCATGTCGCTATACCTGCATGGGTATGAAAAATCTCTTCAGCAAAACACAAAGGCCCTCGATTCCAGTTGCTACAGACGGCTCATGTGTCATATGCTTGGCGAAGCGTATGACACATAAGCCGTCAGAAAATCATGCTACAGTTCCATTATCTTCAGAGCAAACAAATCTATCAGAAATGTCCAAGGCCTCTGCTACTGAGAGGGGCAATTCAATTTTCCAACGCGAAACTCAGGAGTTGCATTCATCGTCCGGTCATACGATCTATGTCAAGGCGATTGTACTCACTGAGAGTAGAAGAAAGATGGATTGTTCTTGTTCACAGCATCATACATCATACAGAACTGTTCTTCTTCGAATACTTCATTCATGTATAACTGGGCTAAGCATTGATTCAAAGATTTCTTGCTAAACATTTTTTTGCAAAAGATCACGAGAAAGTAACAATTTGAATCAAAATGTCGTAGTCGTTGCCGGTTTGTTTACTCTGAACGATCTCCAGCGGAAGTCGACAACGACTACGTATTTACTCGACTACTGACCGCACTCGTAGTCGTAGTCGCAGTCGTTCTCCGATCTGAAGCTCCCGGCCCGGCGCCAACAGTACAGTATGTACAGCAAAGTACAGCGGCTTGAGTTTGGCTTTGGGCTACCTGTGATATTTGAATCTTGATGTATATTTGAATCTTGTTTGTATATTTGAATCTTGATGTATATTTGAATCTTGATGTATATTTGAATCTTGTTTGTATATTTGAATCTTGATGTATATTTGAATCTTGATGTATATTTGAATCTTGATGTATATTTGAATCTTGATGTATATTTGAATCTTGTTTGTATATTTGAATCTTGATGTATATTTGAATCTTGATGTATATTTGAATCTTGTTTGTATATTTGAATCTTGATGTATATTTGAATCTTGTTTGTATATTTGAATCTTGATGTATATTTGAATCTTGATGTATATTTGAATCTTGATGTATATTTGAATCTTGATGTATATTTGAATCTTGATGTATATTTGAATCTTGATGTATATTTGAATCTTGTTTGTATATTTGAATCTTGATGTATATTTGAATCTTGTTTGTATATTTGAATCTTGATGTATATTTGAATCTTGATGTATATTTGAATCTTGATGTATATTTGAATCTTGATGTATATTTGAATCTTGATGTATATTTGAATCTTGATGTATATTTGAATCTTGATGTATATTTGAATCTTGATGTATATTTGAATCTTGATGTATATTTGAATCTTGATGTATATTTGAATCTTGATGTATATTTGAATCTTGATGTATATTTGAATCTTGATGTATATTTGAATCTTGATGTATATTTGAATCTTGATGTATATTTGAATCTTGATGTATATTTGAATCTTGATGTATATTTGAATCTTGATGTATATTTGAATCTTGATGTATATTTGAATCTTGATGTATATTTGAATCTTGATGTATATTTGAATCTTGATGTATATTTGAATCTTGATGTATATTTGAATCTTGATGTATATTTGAATCTTGATGTATATTTGAATCTTGATGTATATTTGAATCTTGATGTATATTTGAATCTTGTTGTATATTTGAATCTTGATGTATATTTGAATCTTGATGTATATTTGAATCTTGATGTATATTTGAATCTTGTTTGTATATTTGAATCTTGATGTATATTTGAATCTTGATGTATATTTGAATCTTGATGTATATTTGAATCTTGATGTATATTTGAATCTTGATGTATATTTGAATCTTGATGTATATTTGAATCTTGATGTATATTTGAATCTTGATGTATATTTGAATCTTGATGTATATTTGAATCTTGATGTATATTTTTGAATCTTGATGTATATTTGAATCTTGATGTATATGTATGAATCTTGATGTATATTTGATCTTGATGTATATTTGAATCTTGATGTATATTTGAATCTTGATGTATATTTGAATCTTGATGTATATTTGAATCTTGATGTATATTTGAATCTTGATGTATATTTGAATCTTGATGTATATTTGAATCTTGATGTATATTTGAATCTTGATGTATATTTGAATCTTGATGTATATTTGAATCTTGATGTATATTTGAATCTTGATGTATATTTGAATCTTGATGTATATTTGAATCTTGATGTATATTTGAATCTTGATGTATATTTGAATCTTGATGTATATTTGAATCTTGATGTATATTTGAATCTTGATGTATATATTTGAATCTTGATGTATATTTTGAATCTTGATGTATATTTGAATCTTGATGTATATTTGAATCTTGATGTATATTTGAATCTTGATGTATATTTGAATCTTGATGTATATTTGAATCTTGATGTATATTTGAATCTTGATGTATATTTGAATCTTGATGTATATTTGAATCTTGATGTATATTTGAATCTTGATGTATATTTGAATCTTGATGTATATTTGAATCTTGATGTATATTTGAATCTTGATGTATATTTGAATCTTGATGTATATTTGAATCTTGATGTATATTTGAATCTTGATGTATATTTGAATCTTGATGTATATTTGAATCTTGATGTATATATTTGAATCTTGATGTATTTGAATCTTGATGTATATTTGAATCTTGATGTATATTTGAATCTTGATGTATATTTGAATCTTGATGTATATTTGAATCTTGTTTGTATATTTGAATCTTGATGTATATTTGAATCTTGATGTATATTTGAATCTTGATGTATATTTTTGAATCTTGATGTATATTTGAATCTTGATGTATATTTGAATCTTGATGTATATTTGAATCTTGATGTATATTTGAATCTTGATGTATATTTGAATCTTGATGTATATTTGAATCTTGATGTATTTTGAATCTTGATGTATATTTGAATCTTGATGTATATTTGAATCTTGATGTATATTTGAATCTTGATGTATATTTGAATCTTGATGTATATTTGAATCTTGATGTATATTTGAATCTTGATGTATATTTGAATCTTGATGTATATTTGAATCTTGATGTATATTTGAATCTTGATGTATATTTGAATCTTGATGTATATTTGAATCTTGATGTATATTTGAATCTTGATGTATATTTGAATCTTGATGTATATTTGAATCTTGATGTATATTTGAATCTTGATGTATATTTGAATCTTGTATATGTATATTTGAATCTTGTTTGTATATTTGAATCTTGATGTATATTTGAATCTTGATGTATATTTGAATCTTGATGTATATTTGAATCTTGATGTATATTTGAATCTTGATGTATATTTGAATCTTGATGTATATTTGAATCTTGATGTATATTTGAATCTTGATGTATATTTGAATCTTGTTTGTATATTTGAATCTTGATGTATATTTGAATCTTGATGTATATTTGAATCTTGATGTATATTTGAATCTTGTTTGTATATTTGAATCTTTGTATATTTGAATCTTGTTTGTATATTTGAATCTTGATGTATATTTGAATCTTGATGTATTTGAATCTTTGTATGAATCTTGATGTATATTTGAATCTTGTTTGTATATTTGAATCTTGTTTGTATATTTGAATCTTTTGTATATTTGAATCTTGATGTATATTTGAATCTTGATGTATATTTGAATCTTGATGTATATTTGAATCTTGATGTATGTATATTTGAATCTTGTTTGTATATTTGAATCTTGATGTATATTTGAATCTTGATGTATATTTGAATCTTGATGTATATTTGAATCTTGATTTGTATATTTGAATCTTGATGTATATTTGAATCTTGATGTATATTTGAATCTTGATGTATATTTGAATCTTGATGTATATTTGAATCTTGATGTATATTTGAATCTTGATGTATATTTGAATCTTGATGTATTTGAATCTTGATGTATTTGAATCTTGTTTGTATATTTGAATCTTGATGTATATTTGAATCTTGTTTGTATATTTTGAATCTTGATGTATATTTGAATCTTGATGTATATTTGAATCTTGATGTATATTTGAATCTGTTTGTATATTTGAATCTTGATGTATATTTGAATCTTGTTTGTATATTTGAATCTTGATGTATATTTGAATCTTGATGTATATTTGAATCTTGATGTATATTTGAATCTTGATGTATATTTGAATCTTGATGTATATTTGAATCTTGTTTGTATATTTGAATCTTGATGTATATTTGAATCTTGATGTATATTTGAATCTTGATGTATATTTGAATCTTGATGTATATTTGAATCTTGTTTGTATATTTGAATCTTGATGTATATTTGAATCTTGATGTATATTTGAATCTTGATGTATATTTGAATCTTGTTTGTATATTTGAATCTTGATGTATATTTGAATCTTGTTGTATATTTGAATCTTGATGAATTTCTTTGTTTGTATATTTGAATCTTGATGTATATTTGAATCTTGTTTGTATATTTGAATCTTGATGTATATTTGAATCTTGATGTATATTTTGAATCTTGATGTATATTTGAATCTTGTTTGTATATTTGAATCTTGATGTATATTTGAATCTTGATGTATATTTGAATCTTGATGTATATTTGAATCTTGTGTATATTTGAATCTTGATGTATATTTGAATCTTGATGTATATTTGAATCTTGTTTGTATATTTGAATCTTGATGTATATTTGAATCTTGTTTGTATATTTGAATCTTGATGTATATTTGAATCTTGATGTATATTTGAATCTTGTTTGTATATTTGAATCTTGATGTATATTTGAATCTTGTTTGTATATTTGAATCTTGATGTATATTTGAATCTTGATGTATATTTGAATCTTGTTTGTATATTTGAATCTTGATGTATATTTGAATCTTGTTTGTATATTTGAATCTTGTTTGTATATTTGAATCTTGATGTATATTTGAATCTTGATGTATATTTGAATCTTGATGTATATTTGAATCTTGATGTATATTTGAATCTTGATGTATATTTGAATCTTGATGTATATTTGTATCTTGATGTATATTTGAATCTTGATGTATATTTGAATCTTGATGTATATTTGAATCTTGATGTATATTTGAATCTGATGTATATTGTATATTTGTTTGTATATTTGAATCTTGATGTATATTTGAATCTTCTTATTTGAATCTTGTATGTATATATTTGAATCTTGTTTGTATATTTGAATCTTGTTTGTATATTTGAATCTTGTTTGTATATTTGAATCTTGTTTGTATATTTGAATCTTGTTTGTATATTTGAATCTTGTTTGTATATTTGAATCTTTTGTATATGTATGTATATTTGAATCTTGATGTATATTTGAATCTTGATGTATATTTTGATCTTGATGTATATTTGAATCTTGATGTATACACTCATTTCGATAAAGTTAGTCACCGGAAAAGCTTCGAAGGTGAGACCAATAAGGACCATGGGTACATACATTTTAACCAACCCAGGATCCTCATCGGTCTCGCCTTCGAAGCTTTACGGGTGACTAACTTTATCGAAATGAGTGTATATTTACAGTTTGATGTATAAATATCGATAACTTGATGTATATATTTGCAAATTAATGTATATATCGACAACTTGATATTTTGTCCCTTTTGGTAAAACCACCATTATACGACAAGGATAATGGCATTTTTAGGACGTGGCGTATCTGATGTAATTGTAAGAGAGAGGTATGGGATTTCAAAACCTGCTGATTGGCCAAACCAATCACGTGAGATTAAAACATGTGGAACTCGGTTTATATAAGAACTGTCGTATCAATCGCACGCCCCTTTCCTCGTTCACATTGGTTCATGAAGTACAAGAATTCTTCACTGAAAAGAAATGATACAGGCAAGTACTATTCTTCGTGTGCAAGTGACGTCAAATACCACATAAATTAATACAAAAATTTAGTTATGAATCCTATCAACATCATTCTTTGCAGTGTTTTAGAGAATTGTGATATGAATTATTGTAGAAATTTTCAGATGGGCTCGATGTTTTGTGTCCGAGTTTTCGAAGTTTGAATTTTGTCACGCAACTCTTACTTAGCGCTAGTCACGTCTCTGAAAAGTCGTGGAAAACAACAAATTTGTACCAAATGAAATGTTTTTAGTTTTGTACATGTTTAGAAGTTCTATTTATAGTGAAATTAAGTGATGTATATCAACTCTAAGCTTGAATTTTATTTTTTGAAATCTTGGCCGCCATGTTGGATGACAACAGCGTATCATCCAACATGGCGCCGCTATACAAACACACAGGAATATTTGGAAACTTCGTTCGCCCATAACTCGGTAAAGAAATGCTCTAGTGCTCCAAAATTTGGCCCAGAGTTGTTATTTTGATAACTGTACAAGCTCATCAGCATTTTATTTTATTTGGCAAAGGAAATAATATTTCGAAATTTGGTTGCACACGAAGAATATAGGGCAGTGTACTCGCGAGTATCCTGTAGCATATTACTTATTCCCCTGTTTTTAATTTTGCTTTCGCTGTTCCTCTCTATGGATAGTTTGGCACAAACAAACAGTTGTAACCGTATGCATCGTGCAAAAGCGTACGAATTCTTCGAATATAAACCCAACGTTCCAAGGCGTGTGATCGGCGAGGTCGTGTGTACCGATCGAGTTGTACATTGCAACGTCCGATCTGTAGGGTTCTAACTCATGTAAATCAGGCCGAATGGGTTTGAATTATGGCTTGATCAGGAATGTTCATGTTGCAATCTGAAGAATTGTTCAGTTTGGTAAATTGATGTAGTCGACGGATAAAGGAATGACCAAGAAGCAACACGTGGAGATGCCATAACTGTTCATAGGGGGAGTCAGCGAAGCCGTTTAGTCGTTAACAAGAAAGTTGATACAGTCAACCTAAGTACCTCAAAGTAGTTGTGGGGTCACAGGGGTTTAGGAATCGCCACACAATGTCTGCACACTGGTGCATGGCGTGCATTTGAACAACTTGGTACAACTAAAGTTTTGCCGTAGTCTTGAGGGTGGCAATTCAGAGGTCATTGCGTCTAGTATCTGCTGTTATCTATAATGTTGAATACGTATATGTTTATACGAGTGTTAGTCAGTTCCACCAAAATTTGTGACAACCAATGCAAGATATATATCTGTGTACGTGTTTGTCGACCGTAGTCATGAGGGTGTGTCGTGGCTATATGTTAATTAGCACGGCAGTGCCAAGACAGGTCGTATGTAATACAACACGATGTGTGGCTTTGGTTTCTTGGGCATTGAGTAGCCAGTAGAGTGTACAACCCATTTTGGCCGCCTTTGTTAAGGTGTGCTCGATCCACTCGGTACTCTTGCACGTGCGTAGGGAACTTGACTACTGTTAGATTTGATGGCTTATCATCATTTATCAGTGAATAGTTGATACGGTATGACGCTTGCGGCTTCACCTTGCCCTCTTGATGACCGGTAACATAAGTTGTCCGAATGTCACTCAAACTTATCATACTTCCATTCTTTCTTGTATGTCCCGACGGCCCTGTCCTGACGTTTCCTGCATGAGGTCAAGCTCGATGTCGCACGATGCTGGTTGGCTTAAGCGTCCTAAGGTTACCCTTAGAGCATTGCAATCGTTACTGGGTCTTTTGAACTTTACTTGCTCAGGAATTGTCCCTTGACGCGTACGCGTATTCCTCCGTCGAAGGTTTGATCTTATGGTTTACATTAGTAGTCGGCTAGTGGCAGGAATTGAATCATGTTGCAAGCGACGTCACATACCACAAAAATTAATACTAAAATTTGGTTCTGAATCCTATCAACTTGGTTCGTTGCGGGGATTTGTAGAATTGTGATACGAATTGGAAGCAATTTTAGAGTACACCGTCGCTATATCAAGCTCTAGTAGCGGCACTCTTTGAGAACGACGAATAATACAATAGATTCTTCCAGATTCTAATGTTATGCAAATAATGTGACAGGGTATTTAAACACACACAATTTGTAATATTTGGAAACTTCGCTCGCTCATCAGGCTCGCGGTAAAGAAATGCTCTAGTGCTCCAATATTTGGACCAGAGTTGTTACGTTGATAGCTAGCTCTAAAAGTTTATATGCATTTTATTTTATTTGGCGAAGGTGATGATATTGCGGGATTTCGGAGCAGCCAAATGCAACGTGGTTGCAAACAAAGAATTTCCCATAGTACGTAATCGCGCCACACATCCGGGGGTCACGAACAGATGCGTGGCAATCTTTACTGATAACGCGGCATTGGTCGCCGTCATCAATCAGCAGACGTCGAAACATAATGTCTACGTGCGTGTTGGGACCTACTGGGTCTCTTAGCTAATTATCATAAAATAATCATTTGTTTTTTAAACATTCGAATGAGTATTCCACCGTTCAACCTAAAATTTGACCAGAATTTCCACTTCCAGGTTTCCTTGAAAATTTCATATATTTATATTTATATTATATATATTTCAAGCCATAAGGCGTGTCACGTGACAAGACACGCGGTCAAGAACGTCAGAAAAATTCCGTTGAAAATGGTCTGTATAGAAACTGTATGTAGGACAACGGATAACATACAGTATGTATTGTTATCAAATGATATTCATAGTCCCCCGTAGTCTGATAATTGCATCATTTACGAAACAGGTCACGGGAACAAGTCAAAATTAACTTTTATTCTATTTTTAAAAGAGTCACGTTACTACAACTACTACAATAACCAAAAAAGCCTAAAAAGTTAAGGAGCCTAATTGTCATCTTAGAACTCTTAGGTCAGCTTTCCACGAGTAAAATACAAATGTATACCTATCTTCAAATTTAAAATGTGGTTTTCCCTATCCTCTAAACCACCAACGGCCTTAGTAAACATGCTCGAGTCGTGCTGATCCTATTTCTCGTTTCCGGGTCAACCCGTTCAAGCGAATTTCACCCGGAATGAAGTTGCCAACACTCCTTTGAGGGAGCTTCTAAATTCGGTTTTGACAGACGGGTCTCGCAAAATGTATAGATGAGCAAAGTTGTATTGCATCGACTTGGTATTGTACTTTATTGTTTCAATAGTTACCGAGGGTCTTTATTGTATTGTATTGTAATAGTTTGGCATACACTATTCTTGCAGTTAGTCTATTTTCCTTGCAGATGTCATGATTTCATGAATTTACAGACAACCAACCCAATTGAATGCGGATGTGGAAGTTCTGTTAAACTATATCAGCCATACCACTGGGGATACATCTACTACTTTGCCCAGTGTCACCAGTGCTCAGTTTAAAACAATTTCATAGGCGAATGCAGAGTTTATATTATATAGATAAATGTTCCATGTAATCGATTAACCTTGACACCCCAAAGGTTGCAGTATTGCATGGTTGGAGGTGCACGTTTCCAATTTTCCACTAAGTGGTTTGAGGGTTTTTCGTGTCCGGCTTGCTGCCTGTGTGATCGATTACTCTACTTAATTGCCTTCATTAATTTGATATACCTAATAAATTAGCTCTATATACACAATGCCGGTATATACGCGCAAATTCGAACTATGGGTCGCTGAAATTTGATGCTTTTACAACTTATCTTAGATCTGAAACTTTAAAAATGCAAACTGACAGGACAATATAAATGTGCAGTTAAACTGTATCGTAGTCTAAGGGGGGCGGTTCTATAGTCCATTAGGCTTTTTGCACAAACGCGCTAGTCAGTTCCATTATTTATTGTTATTCACCAAGCGTATACATTTTGTTGGGACACTAGTTCAGTTGCCGTGCGATTGGCTAGGTTTTAGTCTCACATTATTGTTGGGTAGCACCGTGTGCTCCTATTTATGGCTTTGGCGAATATTCATTGTGCAATGAGAAACCATTTAAGTGTACAACCCATTTGGCCGCCTTTTGAAGGTGTGCTCTATGCACTTGGTATGCTCGCACTACCCTGGTTCCAGAGGCTTTGTTAAGCTCTATAATACGATGGCGTCCCGCGAGCTGCGAAGCAGCGAGAAAGAAAATCAAAGCCTCTGGTCGCGGCCGTTACGAATCTCACTTTCATGCAGACACCTAATCAATGACAGCTGTCAAACATGTCAAATACAATTGACCAATCAGTACTTTTGTAAGCCGATCCCCGTTCGCTGATTGGTCGATTGTATTTGACATGTTTGACGGCTGTCATTGATTAGGTGTCTGCATGAAAGTGAGATTCGCAACGGCTGCGACCAGAGGCTTTGATTTTCTTTCTCGCTGCTTCGCAGCTCGCGGGATGCCGCTTCGCAGCGTACATCGTAGCCTCTGGAACCAGGGTATGCTCGCACTGTTTACATTGGATATTGACAGACGCTGCTACTTTTATCTCTTGTGAGATAACGCCATATGTGAACTAACGAGGGCCGCCTTTCCCTTAGACATTCTCATGTTTATCTGTGTGTTATAAGTTATCATTTTCTCTGCGTAAGCTAAATATATCTGGTTGGTCAGTCATGGGCTGCTACTAAGATACCTTTAGTTTCATTTCCGCCACACGCAAGTAACGGAGTGTTGACATAGGTCAGACATGGGCTGCTATTTTCATCATTCTAAGCGGGCGTACGTGAACTTTCAGTTATCGACTCCCGATGGTCAGACATATCTGGTTGGTCAGTCATGGGCTGCTACTAAGATACCTTTAGTTTCATTTCCGCCACACGCAAGTAACGGAGTGTTGACATAGGTCAGACATGGGCTGCTATTTTCATCATTCTATTAAAGCGGCGTACGTGAACTTTCAGTTATCGACTCCCGATGGTCAGACATGGGCTGCATCGGTGATATCCCGTCTTCATTATTACTGGTTCGGGTCTCGCGACCGCTCTGTGTAGCGTCTTGGTGGGGTGGCCACATTTCATGTGGCTTGTGGCGTGTATTCCCTCACCTTTGCTGAAGAGAGCTGATTTTAAAATATCGATTGTTTTGTTGTTGAATAAAAACGTCACATTTGTGGCCAAATTCATTCCATACAAGACTAGTTGTCATTTGATACTTAATGCTCTCTTCAACAAACGAGTGCGTCGCTACACAGAGCGCCCGCTCATCCCTTAATCTATCGTATGACACGGAATAAAAAGCATAGTTCACTGTGTAGGGTAAAATCTTCCCATAAACATGCAACTGGGCATCAAGCGACATCGATATAGGCCGGAAATAATCCCACATAATTACTGATGGCTTACTTACTTTGGTAAGATCAGGATAGAAACAAGAACAAGTGGAACCAGTATTTCAAATGTAGTTCCAATAGGCCTTCGTATCTACAACAGACAATAATGATTGTCAAACTTTAAACCGGACTTCAAATTTTGGAGAAATCGACGAACCGCCAAATCGAAGGCGAAGATAAGCAAGTCACCTGTAATATGAAGTTCTTCCAGAGAAGAAGGCGAAACTGGCGAAAACGATTAGCCATATCGTTTCACGGCCTTAAGCTTCAACGATGGAACCGCCTGACAAGCCTCCTGCAGTACTCAATCATACGATATTTTTAAGAGAATATTATAGAAAATTTGTAATATTAAATTAACGCTCACCTACCGGGCCCAGTCCCCAAAATAAAGCAATGTGATTGGTGGGCGACTGACACGGAAATCGATGGTTACAACTCTGACGTCAAACATTTGGAATGACATCATATTCCACCGAAATTATTCAAAACTGATCTATCGCAACCTTACAGAAGATGATTGCAAGAAAGAAACAAGGAAGTTAAACCTGGATCGATCGACCTAACAAAAGGTACGTTTTGGTTCGTTGCACCTGACGTGCAGAGCGTGACTAACGAGATTAGCGTGACATGTGCCTCAGATTCTCTATTCTGAGCAACGAAAATTGTTTGCATGATTATTACCCGATGTAGTCAATCGATAACTCGATATCGATTTGTAAATCGATAAATCGGTAAAAATCGATATACTGATTTTGATTGATATCGATTTGTATCGATCAATCGGTAAAAATCGATATCACCCTTTTTTCTTTATCGATTCTTATCGATTGGCTTGATTTATCGATTTTTACCGACGTACGTGGTGTATCAATTTTTCTAGACTGCAAAACAGCCCCTACTTCTTCGCGAAACTCCTTCGAGATGAGTTGCCTGTTCGATCGAGTCGTTGACGGGGCCGCGAGGGAATAAGGCAAGACGAAAAGACGAGAGGGAAGTGAGGCGATTGCTCTCCCAACCCTTGTACAAATGGTGCCACTTGCAAAGACAAAGTTGCATCTGATATGTTTGCCAGTGTCTTCCTGGATTGATTCACAGGCTCAACTTGTTCGGTCAATGTCTGACCACGTCTCTAGCGGCCCCGCCAACGACTCGATCGAACAGGCAACTCTTAAGCTTCTCGACGCGAAAACGGTAGCTAATGGGCTGTTTTGCAGTCTACGATTTTTTTCCGTATTCATTTTTCTACATTGCCAATATTAGGGTGCGTTCGATTGACCTTATTCCAGAATAGGAATACACAAAATAACATCCCTAAATCGCTGTCACGCAGCTACTGTCCACTGTAAAATAAAACGATTCCTTGTTGTATCATAATAAAGTTACAAGGAACAGTTTGGAATTTTAAATGTGCTGAAATAAAAGCATCCAAGTGTTTATTCCGTGTATTCCTATTCTGGAATCAATCGAACGCACCCTTAGTTTGGTTGATGCGTCTGTAATAAACAGCATCGTACTATATCGTAATCATTCAGATCATATATTTATTATATATTATAGTATTTTGGTTAATACGTTTGGATTTCATAAAACTAGTAAAACCAAGAGAGAATTTCAAGAACGCCGGGTCAGCTGGCTCAGGTTTCCGGACATATCAGTGAAGCCAAAAATGGAGTATTGACCGAGCGTTTTTCTATAGTGGACTGGAATCTAGTCTAGTACAGTATATAAAAGGTTCGCCGGGATAAGTCTCTTGGGATAGCGCGGGAAGCTTCAACGACACAGCGATAGAGGAGAAAACAAGCTTTATTTTGATACCCGTTTCAGTGCACTTCTAAATTAAGTACTTTTCTTCGACGTATTTCATAATGGCATAACTGTTAGGTGCTACTTCGAACCCCAAAACGTACTACTTTTAGCTTCTATAGGATTTTTCTGTGGGATAAACAAGGACCTCGAATCACGATGATCGACATCCTAAGCGTTTCGCTGTAGGCGAATTCAGTTATAAAAGCAGCAAAGGAAAAGGTTTCGGTTTTGTCAGAAATAAACTCAACAGCAAACCATTCGCCGTTTAGAATGAAAGGTATGGTATAAATAATACAACTTTTATTATTTTGCAATGTTTACAAGTCTACAACTAGAGCGTATAGCTGTGACGGTATCCGGTCGTTTCGCACAATTGCATTTTCGCACTGGTCGTTTCGCACAGAAATGAACCAGTTCGCACAATATCAAGTACGATTCGCACAAATGCATAGTTGCTTTACTAAATCAACATTTCAGTATAGTAAAGTGTATATAACTAGTCAGTCTTCATTTATTATTGACAGAGGAATTTTGGTTTACAAGACTTTACACAATTCAGAGTTCACAGGTTAGATGTACGTAGATACGATCACACTCACGCCTGATAGTGAACCATATGAAACCATATGAAGCCAGTTATATAATTAATCTGACTTGAAGTAAGAAACTGATAATAAATGGACAATAAGGGAACGAACGCGGCTTTCGCCGTTTAACTAATGAGTTTCATCGGCTGATCACCGACCGGCAACCGGACTAGATCTCCTTGTAGACCGGTGTCAACAAAACCAGGATCGGATCGCGGATCGGATCATCATATCGGATCGGATCATCGGATCGGATCATCGCATCGGATCATCGGATCGGATCATCGGATCGGATCATCGGATCGGATCATCGGATCGGATCATCGGATCGGATCGGATCGATCAATGATCTGAATACAAAATTCACGAATATAATTCTGAAAAAAAATATGTTCTAATAAACAAATAGCTATAGGATGCATTCTTGTAAATTGATACTCATACGGTCCTGATACGGCCCTTCTAAAAAGCCGAGTTCTTGCACGAACTGGTGCGTCTAGACTGTGCAAGTGTACTCAGTAGTCAAAATGGCGACGTATCTTTAGCTGAATTGAAATTAAATGTATCCTTATCAATACTAAGAATAATTTCTGTGTCGTTGAACTAGAGCGATAATATAGTGAAGCTGGGACTCATTGCAAGGTTTGTTTGTCTGTGAGTGTCATGTCGAACGATGGTGATATTCACTGATTACAGATCGTCATTACTCGGGCCCTTCCGAAGGAAGCCCGAGTTATAAAATGCGTTTTCTTCTATCATTATTTTTCTTCGTAGGACACAAAATGTGAAGTATGTGATCTTATCGGTACAAAAAATGCGAAGTATGTGATCGTATCGAGTTCCAAGATTACTCAGCAGATAAGAAAGCAAGCTACACTCTGTCCCAAAATATATGCGGGTTCCCATCGAGCGATTACTTGAAGCATCCTGGATATATTCGAATTTCGACAGCAAATGAAATCCGAAATGAAAACTAAAACAGCCAAATAATAACGGAGAGCTTGGACTGAATGAAATTCCTAGTTCTGAATGGACTTTACGATGAGCCTATGTTGTATGGCGAGTCGAGCCATCGATTACTTCCTTTTAAACACGATCATGCAATCATTGTTTTAACATGAGCAAGATCAATGTACGAAGTCTACGAAATTTGGGATCAGTGCTTGCTGCATGACTGCCGTCACGCCGTGGTTTCAAAAACCCGTTTAAAAGGTATCCAACAATAAAATGAAACACATTTCTGAGAAATATAATGATTGAAGTTTATTTTATTCCATGTTTGAAACATTCGGAAGGAAAAGGAATCGTAAAAATCGTACTTCAAAACTTCATCAAAGCAAATAGGCCGTCATCAACGCCACGGACTAAGCAAGGTCAATGTACGAAATTTGGGCATAACTTCGAACGTAACACTTTTATGTATCCAACTTGCAGGAAAGAAACGCTCCTCTCACATATGTCACACACGCTGTTCGTCATTGTGAAGAGTTTCGGACTGATTTTCGGACACATTGAAGGCATGAATCCCGAAATTTATAGGCAAAGACACATGAGCCGTCTGAAAATCATTCGAGTTTCAAGATTATTCAGCAGATGCTATACATAGTCTCCCTCGTCACGCAACTGTCAGTCATTGTCAGGTCTCTCCTCACGCAACTGACATTGTTATAATTAAACTCACCGACCAACGCCGTACAACGGTCATGTATAACTCCATCTATTGACAGAAAGCTATATGTACAGAAGTCATGCAAACAGTCGAGCCAGTCGAGTTATTTTCAGTAACTCATGATGGATGTTTATTTTATTCCACGTTTGAAAAATTCAGAAGGAAAAGGAATCGTAAAAATCGTACTTCAAAACTACATCAAAGCATTTAAGGCAAGCAAGGTCAATTTTCGTAAATCGAGATCGTATAGCCCTTCATCTGGCAGACATATAGTCTCCCTCGTCACGCAACTGTCAGTCATTGTCAGGTCTCTCCTCACGCAACTGACATTGTCCTTTTCATAAGCCCGAGTGTACGCTCATTGAGCGTCTTGTTTCAGTTTAACTTTGAATGGTTATACTATCTTGAATTCTGTTTAGGTCCACCTCAAATTCATTAGATTCACTGTGAATGTAATGCATTTGGAATTTGATTAAATAAATAAATATAGTGTGACGATTCACCATGTGAACTAGTTGTTAACGCGTACGACTCGACACTAGGGCTCGTGTCAGTTGCTGTTGTCTCGATCGTCGCACTGTTTAATTTAATAAATATTCTAAGCATGCTCAAAATACCCAATTGATACCGCAATAAATCTATAGACTTGCCACAAGTCGAGATGCGAGCGGCGAAGCGACCGAGCGACAAGTCCTTCAATAAGTCCTTCGAAAGTCTACAAATCATGTAATCTCTTTCTGGAATATAAGTTCTGTAAATCAGTTAAAGTTCACTATCCAGCTTTGTAGACCTGGTGAATTGTAATAAACTCGTTCAAGCACCGATTAATTCGTGATTATTTGTGTCTTTCGCTCTCCACAAACCCGGATCCCGGGCCTGGATCTCGTTCCGTTACATTAGCTTACAATGTAATTGATGTATTGATCTCTTCGCGGTTCAGGGTTGGATTAATGAAATTCACAAAAGACAAGTGAAAACTTCACAGAAAAATTAAATGGTAGATGTTGTGAACACACTTTTGGGATTCGCGTTGTTGTTGCATGGGATAGATGTGAAAAGTAAACAATAAACCATTACCTACTGACATACATAAAGTCAACAAATGCATGGGAAACATAATGAAATCACCTATTCATGGGTGCTAAGACAACCAAACTCAACAGTATAACCATTCAAAGTTAAACTGAAATGACGATCTCATATGTAATCAGTGAATATCACCTTAATTAAACTCAAAGACATGACAAGCAGACAGGATGGGGTAAACAAATCCGAATCTTTATTGATGCAAAGCACATGGCTAAAATAAAATATACGTAACAATTTAAGCATAACAAGACGCTCAATGAGCGTACACTCGGGCTTATGACAAGGACAATGTCAGTTGCGTGAGGAGGGACCTGACAATGACTGACAGTTGCGTGACGAGGGAGACTATGTATATATGTGTCGGTGAGCATAGATAAAAATCTAATAGCTTGAAGATCTACAGCTGCTTTCAAAACTAAGATTCAAATCTACTTGAGTCCTGTGTGTCGTTTGTTTTCCCTTATCTGCCGAGTAATCTTGAAACTCGATACGATCAAATACGT